>OY992876.1:246287600-246292600 GCA_963921405.1 Cepaea hortensis | reverse complement strand
CTTCTGTAGGACATATGGGTCTATGTGTTGTCTGACATCCCACTTCAGCTCTCTGTAGGACGTATGGGTCTATGTGTTGTCTGACATCCCACTTCAGCTCTCTGTAGGACATATGGGTCTATGTGTTGTCTGACATCCCACTTCAGCTCTCTGTAGGACGTATGGGTCTATGTGTTGTCTGACATCCCACTTCAGCTCTCTGTAGGACATATGGGTCTATGTGTTGTCTGACATCCCACTTCAGCTCTCTGTAGGACATATGGGTCTATGTGTTGTCTGACATCCCACTTCAGCTCTCTGTAGGACATATGGGTCTATGTGTTGTCTAACATCCCACTTCAGCTCTCCGTACATGGATAAAAGGGACATATATCTCTACCATAACAACACGTTGTAACACTGGTCACAAGACAATGAGAACACTACTGTTCCTAATTATAATCTTTAATAATAGAATCCCAAACATTGAATTACGAGACTCTATCTCTGCTACAATCTATAAAACATAATAACCCCCCCCCCCCCCCAAAAAAAAAGTACATTATCAAAGCAGTGAAGCACACTCTTTGATTTAAAAATCATCTACATTATATTTATTTAAATTCTACCTGAAATAAACCAATACTCAAAATCTGGATTTGTTGTGACTTCCAGAATAAACCTAACCCACATACATTTACCTAGGTTCAATCAACCCAGACATAGTATATTTATATTCTAATACACCTTCTCTGCTACACAAAAAGTCAGTCCATAAATCTTGGATCTGGCTAAAAAGGGAAAAGTCCTGTGAAGACACTTCTGCGGTCTCTATCCTAAACTCCTCTAGTATTCTACCGTTGATAGAGAGATGGGTTCATCCCATTCTTGATGGACCAAACAAATTTCTATATCACTGTCCAAAGGTTCTCTGGCTGAACAAAATTGGTACTGTGGATATTGGAATCAAGGACTACGATGTAATCCAATTTCTTGTGGAACATAACTGACAGACAAATGTAACTGTCCACGACTGTTCCTGAAGGCCCTTAAATAAAAATGATGATGTTGGTGGTACTGATACGATTGACCTGAATTATGGACTACCCGAGCTGGCGTATGTCGTGAGAGAAAAAAACGATGATTCCACCAAGTGGCTAAAAGCTGAGAAAACAAGGACTCTCCATATTGGTTCTTTAATTGCTGGTTGAAGGATATCCAGAAGACATCTTAAACTTATGTGGGTAGTATTCTTACATCGTAGATCAAGATACATCCATAATGTCTTTGAGCGACATTGAATCGACAAAAGTGCCTTCACTGATTCCAGACATAAGTCTGAGTCTTTATATATGAAATTGATAGAGCAGTCCTAATGCATGATACTACAGGAAGAAAACATTCTACATCTCTCAGACGTAGATAGTGGCAGATGTTCCACCATCATGTGCTAAGCTCTGTTCTGGAGTGATGCAGCAATAAGTAATTTCTTCCAGCGGCAAATTATGGTAAATACATTGTACCAATTTCTGGTTCCAATATCAATTTGTTTTTATAGCTGGCCAATGCGTTGTAAACATAGATGAACAAGGGAGGCAACCAAGACATGTCTTTCTCGTGGTTGCTTGAAAGAAAACAATGGATTGTTTCCCCTCTCTGAAGGTTATTCAAAGTCACCAGCTCAAAAGATTAAGCTAAAGTTGGCCACATCTCTTGGAAAAAATATATCGCCAAATTTTGTATCTGCCAATGTCCCTCGCCATTGCCTCAAGTGCATCTGAAGATTGAAAAAACAAGCAATGTACATCATGGCAGAATATACATTTTCATAGTCGCACACACAGAGAAAAATAATAAAAATACAAGAATGAGGGGAGGGTGCTGATGGCCTTTCCCCTATTACTTCTCTGTTAGTTACGCTGTCGTTAACTCTGTTGACAGGTGGGGTATCTATGTATTGCCCGTAAACCTGATTCGTCTACTAGTCGGGGATTCGGGACGGTTCCGTCTAATTGACCCTTCACTATACGACGACTAAGACAAAACCTTGACACCCAAAAATATACAATCTCACATTCACATGGAAAACACCCACCATATGAGAGGACATATAATCTATCCATCTAGAATAATACAGGGATTCTCCACTGACTAAACTGTCCACCCTCCTAACTACTAGCAGTCGGGGGTTTAAACCTCTGCTCCAAACTCTTCTGGTGGAAATCAAGCACTGTACTATTTTCTGAACATAAAATGTGATCACGAGACATCACCACAAATTAGGCCGTGCTAATATCTTATGCCGACCTGCCAAGCTATTCGGAAGATATAGGATATCCACCTCTCGCCCTTCATGATATTATACAACCAAAATTAACTTCACTCCCCTGCATATTTATTAAACAGATTGCGTAAAGATTCACACACAATATGTATGTTTACATGTGTGAATTATAAAAATGCACCATTGAGTACATCCATTGTTCACTAGATGTCTAGTAAAGACAAGTCTCTAATCTAGAGAATATTGGTTCGAATGTGAAGATATAGTGAACAGATTGTCTGCATAGACTTTGCAGATGATATTTAGAGATTTTTCATCAAAGATGAATTAGCAACCCATAGCAGAATCTAAATGGTAATCATAGGAATATTGTACAGTGGTATAGACGTTCTTAGTGTAAAGTTTGAACCTCAGACTATCTTCTCAAAAAGTAATTTTGCAGTTACCAACTTCAACAAAAATACATAGCGTATGTGTATTCTTTTTATCATATCATACAGGTATTAACATTCAAAAAGCAATATTTCTTACCCTCAGCACCAGGAGGCACAAATTAGGCAAAAACCCCACTCCCTTACTAGTTACATCTTACTAGGGGGATGTTCAAAACTCAAGTGAAAATGTCTGGACCTGGCCAGTTCTAATAACCCTCTACGGGATCTATTTTGAGCCACGGCACTACATTCCTCTGTTGTTGTCTTACGGCATTCATTACCTTATTAGGTAATGACAGCCCATACATGTGAAATCCTCAATTCTTGGAAACATTGTTCTGCAAACGGGGGACGACCGGAAAATATGCCACAACAATCCCGTGTTATTGTTCGTCTTATTATAACAATTCTACAAGTATAACAATCCTGTGTTATTGTTCGTCTTGTTACAACAATTCTACAAGTATAACAATCCTGTGTTATTGTTCGTCTTGTTATAACACTTCTTCAAGTGTAACAATCTCGTGTTATTGTTCGTCTTGTTATAACAATTCTACAAGTATAACAACCCTGTGTTATTGTTTGTTTTGTTATAACAAGTCTACAAGTATAACAATCCTGTGTTATTGTTCGTTTTGTTATAAAAATTCTAGAAGTAACACAATACATTATTATTGTTCCGTTGGTTGGACAGTTCCTCCAAAAATAACACTTCTGTGTTACTGTCAAATTTGTTAGATGGCTGATCGATAGTAACAGTAATGTGTTATTGATCATTTTAGTAGATGTGTTCCGCAAGAATAACAATGCTATTTAATTGTCCATGGTGTCAATTATCTTCCCCCAATAAAAAGATAAAAAACCAGCACTTCCTAATGTTCATGTTGCTAGACAACCTTATGTTTCCATTTGTGAAAACGTAACTCCTTGTTTATGGTGTGCTGTTGAACTGTACTAATGTTTATTAATTATGATTATGTATAACTTCGCTAGTGTTTAATAACCATATTCTCGCTTCAATCTATTTCTTGAATTTGAAAATGCCCGATTTACTCATCGTTTGTTCGGTCATTAGTTATCCCTGGTGTTATGCTTGTCCCTTCGCTGTTACCTTGTCTACTCTCAAACCCTCCCTCCCTCGGTGGGGAGAGCCCGTGCAGCCTGTGCTTGTCCCCGAGCACGTGTGGTCGTGAGAAGCCAGCTTCATCCCCCTCCACGACCTCTGTCGCCTCCATATGTCTCCGTTGCCGTGTGCCTGCCTCGTACTCCGTTCACAGCGCCTCTCCCTACTAGGAAGCCGGACCTTACTTTCTTTTCGGCCCCACCTCTTGGTCTCTCTGCATCTGCCTTGACCACATAGTACGCATATTTCATGAAAATATGAGGTGTAGGTTATTTTTGTAGACTTGTTAAATTGCGCTCGATCTGGGTGCGACCTTCGGTCGATTATCGCTATATAATGGAGGTAAGACTTCGGCCGACATTTGCGTGATTGACTGCATTCAGATTTGCCACCACACTCGGAGGAAGGGCTAAAGAGCTGACACGAGACGCAAATTTCGTGGACCTGGTTGAGAAATTGTTGGAACTGCAGTTACCGCTTCTAACCATACTGGTTTTGAGACTCATTCCACACTAGATTGCGACAGTTCCACAGCCAGCTATACATATGATCAAGGAACAGCTACGAAGGTGTGCCTTCTGGGCGAATCATCGATCTGTATAGGTTGGAGGTTCCCACTAGGTGGCACTTTCACCTATCAACAGAAGCGCAGAAAGCAGTGTACGACAAGTTACATGGTAAAAAGTTATCTTTACCAAGCCTGGAGACAGACATATCACAAGAACATCAAGAGAAAGAAAGAAGAATGTCCATTCACTGGTTGCCTGTCACGATGAAATACACAAACTTAACAAGAATCAATTGCAACCACCTTCTTTTCAATTAAAATTATAAAGACATTCGGATGCAGGCAATAAGCAGAAACAGAAGCCATGACTTTTTGACTCGGACTAAATAGTGTTGCGAAACATTTGATAACTTATGGCAATCATATAATTATCAGGCAACAATCCACAAACTGCGGGGTAATTATGGAATCTACAACGATACACCAGGAACACGACTAAAAGGATGCAACATAGTTCTCAAGACTATTCACAATGTAACAGTGGATGCAAACGTTAAAGTGTAATGCATTCACACTTGTGTACACATATAATTAAAATATGAACACAATTAATTATGTTCTGTAAAGCTGCATTACTTTATGTTATTTTATAATGTTTAGATATAATTAAAG
>OY992876.1:246242600-246282600 GCA_963921405.1 Cepaea hortensis | reverse complement strand
AGTTTATTCAACATCACAAAACATATGTTTCTATAACAAGTCGTTGATTAAAACACATAGTATAGATAATCCTCAATAATACAAAATAACAAAGACTAGAGAGTCCAAAATCGAATAATGAGATTAAGGTAATAACAATCTTTAACGTAGGTTGTTATAATATCAATACATTTTTGTCCGGCCTGTGGAAGACCAAAACTATACATTAATAGTGAGTTTTACAACAACCTGGTACTCTCACCGTCGCTTATGTGGTCCTGGGTCTCGAGAATATCGATACTGCAATAAATAACATGGTCTAAAAAGCAATTATACAAGGTGCTTCTCATAGTCTTTAGCCTGACCATTAAGGAGTAGGCGGAGAAGATTCAAATTTGGCACAGTGCTTATTCCTTCTCAATGTAGCCACAACCTGAATTTATGCATTTCTGCCATCTCTGCGTGACCTTGAAAAGACCTTCAGAATAAAACAACATATTTAAAAAAAAACTAAACCAGTTATCACAAGCCAGTATGACATCTTCGTCACTGTCAAAATGATTTCCTTTCAGCTTTTTTTTTTCAGATTTGGGAAAAGAAAAATGTCTGATGGAGCCAATTCTGGAGAATATGGTTGGTGTGGAAGAATTTCAATATTCAAATCGTTGGCAGTTTGCAGCATTCGCAGTGCTTTATGGGATGCGCGTTGTCTTGAAGCAAAGGCAGAATTTGTGTACGCGCTATCCCTCGTTTTCTGGTCATAGCCTTTCTTAGTTTGATAAGGAGATCTGCATAGTACTGACCATTAACCGTGTTGCAATAAAGGATGTAATCTTTCAATATGACATCTTTGACGTCCCAAAAAACAGTCAGGATCACTTTTCTTGCAGATTTTTGTGCTCTTGGCTTGACATGTGTTGGCGAGCCCGGGGTATTCTAATGTATTCTGGCAATTTTGGATTCTGGGTCATAATGGTGAATCCAAGTTTCATCTACCGTCATCATGGTCGTCAACATATTTTTTCGACCGTCACATGTTGAGCCACTGGCCACAGCAATCAACCCGTGTTTGTTTCACATGTCAGCAGGCGCGGGAACCATTGGGCACATACCTTTCTCATGTTCAGTCTGTTATGTAAATTTCTGAAAACTGTACTCTTACTCAGATTTGCTGAACCCGATATCTCTGAAATTGTCATTATCGTCTGGCAATGGCCAATGTCTCCAATCTACTTCTTTTCATAACGTGTCGTCCCCCACCCTAAAAAAAATTTTAACAAATTGGGCGACTGTCTACATCTAAATTCTCTAATCGGTTTACGGTTTTCATTTGTACTACTTTTTCAATGGTTTTTATGTCTGTCCATGGTATTCTTTGCATTTTCATTAGATAACACATTTCCACAGCCATATACAAGACGATGGAGACACATTATTGCAGACACCAGAGGCATGAGGCCGCTTGAGGTGAGAGACATGGCCAGACACTTGGGGCATGAGGCTGCATGAAACTGAGGCCAGAAGCTGAGGCCAGACATGGCCAGAAACTGAGAGATGTTACCACGCGTCGTGATAAGAGCAACGTTCTGCAAATGGCCAGCCACATAATGATGATACTGATCGTCCGTGTTAGATGCGTTAGTGTGGTAAATACAACACGAATATAACTCTTTGTTCATTTATACCATTTTTTCTGTTATTCAGGATGAAAATTGTCTTGTTTTTTTCCCCTTTAACTTCTATACTCCCCCTCCCCATATTTCACAAATTTTCTGTTACAGTTTACTTCTTATTCGTCTCGTTATAGTTGAAAACAGTATTTTAGTCAAATGACCCAGTAAAGTACTTATGTGATGTCTCTCCCCCCCTCCCCCCCCCCCCCCCCCTACATTCCGCTACACCAGAATTCGTTATGAACAAGATTTACAGCGATCACCAGGCATGTATCCAATGTTGTAGATATCATTCAGCACATTTTTATGACGCCATTTCCATATTCACAGACAACGTAAATTTCTTCCAGAGGGATGTTTTCTGACACCCAAGATTTACAATTCCTCATGTTTTATACAGCATCTTTAACTTCGGCTTTCGCTATTATTGGTCCTTCACAGTGTTTGTGTTTGCTTCTGTTCTGCAGCCATCATCTTATTATGCTTGTGTAAATTCTGTTTAATTTCTACATATCTTCTAGTTGTCCAACTGTCGCGAAACCATCAGCGATTCTCTCCTCTTGTCCGAGTTATCGTATCGGAGGAAACCGTTTCTAATTATAGAGAGGGAAACATGTCGGGGAATGCATTCGCTAGAAAAGTTTTCTCAAATAAACACCTTTACCTTTTAATAGGATAGGAGACGTATAATTAACAGACGTATTAGAACTCACTACGGCATGCAATATAGAACTCTATTCAAGGGGCCAGAGGAAAACTCATCGTTCTCGAACAATCTCAGAACCGAAGATTTATACTAATGAGGAAAAGTGTCCTAGCCTCAGTGCAAGTTTCGACCTTGTAGCGACATCTATCTGTCTCCTGTATCAATGTGTTTCAAAAATGTCTACAGTTGAAAGAGTTCATGAGTCAAGATGGTGTGTTACTAATGTAACAGTGAGGGAATTAGGTTAGGAGTAAAGAGTTAAGGAATGCTGCGCATTCCTTGACTAGGGGGAAAACCATAGTGAACGTGTGTGCACGAATGAAGAAGTGTATCTAAGAGAACACACACGTCACTTGGGGCCAGCGAGAAGACATGTCAACACCGGGCAGGGTGTCTACCATCAAGTATGCTGTAGTATAACTATTCGGCCAATAAAGTATGTTTAAAACAACGCGGAGACTTGGGTCTATACGATCATGTGCTTAACCTGTCTTGTCCGCACTATGACAGCAGGTTGATTTGGTGCCGTGAAAGTCTGAAACATGGGAGGTCGCGGAGAGAGTACCGCTATAGAAAATTGTTGTGTCTGGGCGTCTGGAGAAGGAAGTTTGTAAATATTGAGAAACGAAACAGATGAAAGCCGCCTGTTGATAGTTATTGTATACCTGTTTAACAAGGAGTTCCATTTTCAAGGACAGCGCTCAAAAAGGTTTGATTGATAAACTTATTTTTTTGAAAGACTGATGTTATTACATATTTAATCCTATAAATTAACTGGAGAATTAACCAACGCTAATTGAAAAATTGATCAAGTAATGCCGTTCTGCATGAAAAGTCAGTACAAATTATGAAGTTTAACCCGTGGGACTGTTGAAGGTGAAGTCAAGGTTATGCTGCAAGTTTCATAATTATGAAATCAAGATCTGCAGTACTTTCTACAGTCACTTCACATTTAGAAGGCATTGATAAAATTTGTCTCAACTTATAAGATAAAGCACTTTAAACTGACCATGGCGAGAGTCCCACATGAAAATAAGAGATTGGATAGCGTCAGCTTTAAATCAAATTGTTGTTGACTGGATTACGTTTGCGCTGAAATTTATATATGAAAAACCCAGATGGCTGTTGGAAACTGAGTTTTTTGTTGCTGAAGTCGTGTGAGCAGTTGTCGTTTGCGTGAAGGTGACCTTACTTGAAGGGAATCTACAGTTAATCGAGCAAGTAAACAAGCAGTCTTGTTGCGAGCCTGGTATCGAGCATAATTTTCGTCAGGAATTAATTGGAGAGAACTGACTTCGACTTCGATTAAATTATTATGGAAAGAAATCCAGAGGCTCTTCTTTGTTCTGCTCATTTCAACGAGCTTGATTAGAGTCATTTGTTAATGTGGTGTAGGTAATTCTGAATCAGTAGCTCATTTAAATTCTTTTATCAAAATTCAGGATTGAAACAGGAATATTCTTCGTCAGGATCTTCGATTGGAGGCTTTAATTAAGTTAATTAGATAATATTAGAGTAATTAACAGATTTTGTATTGTTGCTGAATTTGAAATTAACATTGTTTGAAATATTTGTATATTGCTTGATAATTATAGATTTTAGGATGGAATCCCAAGATTTTTCACAGGTACTGACTGGAGTTGGCGGGGCAATATCAAGGTTGGATGCAGTATTAAGACAACAAAATGTAAACAGTGATGTTGAAAGATTTAGTGGTCAAGCAAATCAGTTTAAGAAATGGATCATTTCTATTGAGAAACATGCATATTTAATAAACGCTACAGATGGGGAGAAAAAGAATTTGGCATACAGAACAAGTACAAGTCCAGTTTCTGACCATATAAGAAGAAAATTAGAAGCAGCAGGAGGTGAAACCTGGGAAGAGTTTAAAGATGATCTCGCAAGAAAATATGCTGAAATTACTGATCCACAACACGCATTCTCAGTATTGCGACAGACTAGACAAAGCAGCACAGAAAGTGTCCAGTTATATAGTGACAGGTTAATCAATTTGGCGGAAGAGTCATTTTTAGGACAGAATGTACGAGCTGAAGAGGTGGAACGGATGTTAGTAGGGATTTTTGTTGATGGGATTAGGTCAGATGGATTGAAATTTACATTATTAAGAGAGAATCCGGCAAGATTGTCACAAGCGGTAGATATCGCTATACAAGAGGAAAGCTTGAGGAGGAGGTTTAGGTTAAGAGTAGGACGAGAGTTAGGTAGTAGTTCAGAAGATAGAATTGAAGAACCTATGGAAATAGGACGGTATAGACATAGAAGAAGAGGGAACGTAAAAATGGATGAATTGATCCATCCATTCAGAAGAAATACAGCACAAATACATTCACTAGACAAAGTAACAAGAGAAAAAGAATTGTTAGCACAATTAAAAACTTCGCCAGAAAATAAGGAAGTGTTAGAAAAACTTATAAAGCAAAATCAAGATGTGTTTGCGATAAATGATTTAGAATTGGGTAAGACACAAACAGTTACGATGGAAATAGACACGGGAGATCATCCACCAATTAGTTTAAAACCATACAGAACTCCATTAAGAAATAGAGAAGTCGTAGAAAAGGCAATAGAATATATGTTGAAAGCAGGCATAATAACAAGGTCAAAATCAGAATGGTCATCTCCGGTCGTCATAGTAGCCAAATCTGATGGTTCGAACAGGTTCTGCTGTGACTATAGGGCGTTAAATAAAATTACTAAGAATGTAGCGTACCCATTGCCGGTGATTGATGATATTTTGGGGTTACTTAATGGCTCTACATATTTCACAACGCTGGATGCAAGGGCAGGATTTTGGTGCATTCCGATGTCGAAGGACGCGCAAAGGAAAAGTGCCTTTTGTACTCATATGGGTTCTTACGAATTCTTACGTATGCCATTCGGTCTCAAAAATGCACCATCTCACTATATGTTCTTAATAAATGAAGTGCTAGACGGTATGCAAAGTTTTGCCCTGGCATATATTGATGACGTATTGATTTTTACGAAAGGAGATGTGGAGAATCATTTGAAACATGTTAGACTAGTATTTGACAGATTAAGAAAGCATGAAGTTAAATTAAAGCTTAGTAAGTGCCAGTTTTTAATGACAGAAACAAAATATTTAGGTTATATAATAAATAGGGAAGGTATTAAACTAGACCAGGAAAAGATAAAAGTTATTAAAGAGTTACCTCCTCCCACTAATGTTAAGGAAGTGCGTGCTTTTATAGGAACGTGTGCGTATTATAGACGGTTTGTACCAGCCTTTTCAAGGATAGCAATACCTATTACGAATTTAACGGGAAAATACGCTAGGTTTAAGTGGGATGATGAGTGTCAAAAAGCGTTCGAACTTTTAAAAGATAGCTTAACGGTGGTACCATTATTGACACATCCAGACTTGAATAAACAGCTAATATTATACACAGATGCTTCAGACAACGCAATAGGAGCATGTTTGGTTCAACCATATGAAGGAGAAGAATCTGGAATACCAGGGGTTAAAAATGAAAGACCAATCTATTTCTTGTCTCATAAACTCAGCAAGACTCAAAAGAAATGGCCGATTATTGAGAAAGAAGCATATGCTATACACTACGCTCTTCAAAAATTAAATTACTATTTACATAACGCCAATTTCATTATTAGAACTGACCACATGCCATTAAAGTCGATATTAGAAGCACCAATACAAAATAGGAAAATACAAACCTGGGCATTGAATTTACAAGGATACAATGCTAGGGTTGAATATGTGTCAGGGAAACATAATACGTGCGCCGATCTTTTGTCTAGAATCCCGTACCCACAGTCATCAGGAAACACGGAAGATGAAATTGAACCAGACATAGATGATCGAAACTGGCAAGTAAATATATTAGATTCTGCCATAATAAATAGGGAAGAATTTGAGAGTTTACCATCGGATCAAGAGTCTGAACCTAGAACAGAAGACCCACATTTAGAACAGTTTGATATGAAAACAGAACAAGAACTAGATCCAAAAATAGTACAGATAAAAAGAAAACTGAAAGAAACAGGGGAAAATAGTTTTAAAAGAAAGTTTGTAGAGTTACAAGAAGACAATCAATTATATTATATCAGTGAAAAAGGTGAAGGAGTAAGAAAATATATTCCGAAACATTTAGAACAAGAAGTCTTAAAGGCATATCACGATAATAATGGTCATTTTGGACGAGATAAGTTAGTGAAGGCTATTAGCAGTAAATATTACTGGCCGAATTTATTCAAAAGTGTATATGAATATGTTGAAGCGTGTGAAAAGTGTAGGTTAAGAAACATGAAGATAATCAAATGTCCTTTACAAGATACCGATATTCCTCAATTTCCAATGCAGAAAGTAAGTTTGGATATTTCAGGTCCTCATCCAAAAACATTATCGGGAAATGTATACCTACTACATATAGTTGATTCATATAGTCTCTGGCCAGAAGTTTATCCAATTCCAGACAAGAGTGCTGATTCAGTTATAAATATGTTTTTACAAGAATTTATACCAAGGTTTGGGTGTCCACAAATAATACTTACAGATAATGGGAAAGAATTTGTAAATAAAAAGTTTGAGAAATTGCTAAAAGATTGGAATATAAAACACATTAGGACTTCATATTACAGACCAACTTCTAATGCTAAAAATGAGAGACAACACAGAACACTATACAATATTCTAGCGAAAAATGTAGAAGAACACGATATGGATTGGGATCTTTATTTGGGGATAGCATTAGCGGCGATACGTACACACGAAAATGAAGGAACAGGTTTCTCACCATTTTACTTAGTACATGGAAGAGAACCAATATTGCCAATTGATAATTTATTAAAGCCTAGGAGAAAATATCTGGGGGAAGATTTTCAAGAAACAAGGTTGCAAGAGATGCATAAAGCACATGTACGTTTAAGAAATAATATAATTAAGGCTAGAGAAAGACAGAAGAAATACGCAAATAAAAATGCACACTTACAAGAGTTTAACGTAGGTGATAGAGTATATTATAAAAAACATAGAAAAAACTCTAAGTTTGATGCTCATTGGGTCCCGGGATACTATATTCTAGAAAAAAAAGGTCCAGTGTCGTATACTATTAAGAATCAAATTTCAGGGCATGTTGCACGTTCACATGTAGAACACTTAAGGCGGGATAATGAAGAAAGGAATGCAGAGAATAATAATAATAATTGTTCCGAAGAAATATTGTCAGCTGGACAGTTTGTCAGACAAACGGTATATCCAATGCCTATAAAGAATGGAAAACAAGTAACAACAGCTGAACAAGAAGAAACGGTACCAAAAACAGTCATGACAGAGGAAAATAACATGTATGACGATTATATTAGTGAAGAGTCGGTCAGGGAAAATATCGAACCTCCATTTATGAATACAAGACAGGCAGTAAAAAGAAAGTTGGATAGACAGAAAGAAAAAGAAATTAAGAGGCAAAGGAAACTTAGAGTGAGTTCTTCAAGTGGTGAAGATATGCCAGTATTTGAAAATTTGTTGAGACGGCAAGACAGGAAAATTAGATTGGATTTAGAAAGGAAGAAATTAGCGGTTGCTAGTAATGGATATACAGAGGGGGAAGAAGAAATGGATGAAAAGTCAGAAACTGATGAAGAAGCTGATATGAAAGAAGATAGCTCTCCTCGGGAGGATAGCGACATTGATGTAGATATTGCAATTATAGAAAAAAATTTGAAGTTATTAAGAAAATGGAGAAGAGATAGATAAATAGCTTGGTAGAATATTCTGCAGATGGCAGATAGAAGAAGAAGTTAGACACGATATTTTTGTGTTTACAAAGAAGGTACTTGGTGGAGTTTTTTCTAAAACGGAAAATTATTATTGGGTACTCATAATATGGTCTTGAAATTCATAATGTATGTGTAAATTGATTAATGTGTGGGGATAAATATGATGAGGGGATTGATATGGTTTGCTCAATTGTTGGGACTACAATTGTGTTTTATGAAATGTGAAAAATAAGTTAACTTAGATGGTTATTTTTACAGTGTTTTGGTTTTATTGAGTGTGTTTAAAATGATTATTACTTTGAAGTTCAATTAAAGTGGTGGTTAGTGAAGCGACTCAATATGTAGTAATGGAGGGGTATGTTGTTATTACATGTGGGGTATGCAATGTATAGACAAGGTTTATAATAGGAGCTGGGTTGAACAGCGTTTAATGGGAGAATATGGGGGGAATGCCAGGTTGAGTTTTGGCATTTAAATAACTGGATATTGGAAGAAGAAGACTGTACTTAACAGTATAATAATAGTTAGGAGGTTTTTTTTGTTGAAGGAATGGTAAACGGGAAATTGATGACCTGAATAGTACAAAGGCTGGCAGTTTTGGATTAACATATTTTTTTTTGATAATAACAATTATTATTGACGGAAACTGAAGATAAATTTGGAAACTTTATTTTTTGATAAAGTTTTGAGAATGTATGGGAAGAGAAAGGTGATTACTTCTTACTTTTTCCTTACTTTTTCTTTCTTATTTTTTTTTGGTGCGCACCAACCCAAATCTAATCTAACTATATTTTTTCTGTCTATCCTAGAATCCTGAGAGTGTGAGAATGTGAATAAGGGGGAAATAAAGGATAAGGAAATATCTTCAGTTTTGTCAATCATAATTTGGATGGACATTTTAAAGTAAAAGCGGTTCGCTTATCGAGACTTTTGTATTGTGGGGAATTTTATGGAGAGTTTTGTAGAGAGTTTTCTAGAGAACTTTATAACGAGTTTTGTAGAGAGTTTCGATATTATTGTCTCTGGTTAGCAATTGGCTATGAGGAGATAGGAGAATTGAGTTAGAAAATATATGGAATTGTTGTTATTGTAGTATAGAGATGTAAAGTTAACTAATTAAAAGTTGGGGTTGAGATTTTTTCAAGGAAAAATTCTCTTTGAAGAAGGGGAGGCATTGTAACAGTGAGGGAATTAGGTTAGGAGTAAAGAGTTAAGGAATGCTGCGCATTCCTTGACTAGGGGGAAAACCATAGTGAACGTGTGTGCACGAATGAAGAAGTGTATCTAAGAGAACACACACGTCACTTGGGGCCAGCGAGAAGACATGTCAACACCGGGCAGGGTGTCTACCATCAAGTATGCTGTAGTATAACTATTCGGCCAATAAAGTATGTTTAAAACAACGCGGAGACTTGGGTCTATACGATCATGTGCTTAACCTGTCTTGTCCGCACTATGACACTAAGATAAGGTATTTGTTATTTATAATTTTCTTCCACCGGCCGAATCTGGCCCTGAACTTGACTTTAGAAGGTATAATAATAATCATTAAAAAAAAATAAAATAATAAAGAATTAAACGATCGGTTGTTTTTTTGGCGTTTGAGCTGATTTCAAGCATAATTAATTGAAACGTTTAACGATTAATAGCCCCAACCGACCTCGCCGAGACTATACCATTAGGTCATTGCTGCAGATATACGCTGTAATTAGAATATAGGCATGATAGGTAAACTTTACCCTGATAACATAGAGGACTTTCACTGACAAGTAGTGGCTCTGCCAAGACTTCTTTGCTGTTGTGTTTGCTACTATATATATATATTAGAATAGAGGGAATCCAATGAAGAATACCGGAATTTAGTGTATGTTCCAGGACTACTAAGACGTCGAAAGGACGATTAGAGTCCCTACAGACATGAGACCTGAATAATAAGATAGTGGGAGTGAAGTGAGTGGGAAAGAATGGCTTCTTGTATGAAAGTGTTCCAGACGTCAAGAGTCTGCCTCGACGACCTGGGCCTATACAAGCTGAGACGATGTTCTTTCACGACGGTGCTATTTACTTGGGCCTCCTGTTAGATGTGCTTCTAGCCTGCTCAAGTCTGCCAGCTCAGCCCATTGGGATCCGGCAATGAATGTATGTTGATGACATTATTTTCCTAGGATGTGCCTGTTAGAGTCCATTTTATGTGCAACTGCGAATAGAGCAGGTCACTTTCACCAGGTTGTCTATTTCAGGGTCTCCCTTTTTGGTGGGGGACTGCAGAAAAAATGTGTGGTACTCCAAGATGGCGGATACACCAACTAACGACTTTCACCCATATGGAAAGGGTGGTTGAACTATCCAGCTGGTTGAGGTGAAGTCGCAATCCGACATGTGGAGAATTCTACCTACCAACATCAACTTTCATGGCTTCATTAGCCAAATGAAATAATTTATAGAAGAGAAATTTTGAGTCTGTATATTCAACACTGATCTTTTAAAATGGAATCAGATTGCTTATGGTTTCTTAGTCCTCGACCATGAGGCTATGCTGTGATGTATATTGTCAAGCATTGATGGTCTGGATGAACAATAGTTCCGACTTTGATAGTTATACTTCGTCAAGTGGTGTTGAAGAAGGAAAGAATATTTCAGCCACTAAGTTGGAGTGTAAATACCATTGATTCTTGTTAGCCAAAGATACTCCAGAGTGAGATGCAGTCTCCGACAACTAATCATTAGCAAGCTTGCTCGTCCGAAGTGTAGTGTCTCCAGTCCCGTATACAAACCGGAGGAGGAATCCCGATCAAATCAGGGGAATCGACAGCTGACTTGCATACTTTGACAGAGCAGCCCCGTGATGATAACTTACCTCCATTCAGCCTGAAGAGTTGCCTTGATAGATTACACTAATCTAATTTCTGCAGAGTGGTGTTCCTCATCTTTAAGTGTTCCATTCCTATAACTCTTGACTGATCTACATTATAATTGTGCATTTGTTCTTAATTTATAAGTGTGGTGTTCCTTGTCTTCTATAGAACAATAACTATATATGTTAATATTTAGAGGGGATTGCCTGAACGCATAGATCCAGAAACCACGAGGGCAGCAGAATATACCTCCTGGCTTTAGTCAGAGATTATCTCTATAATCAACAGTAGCATTATGGAAACCACCCCATACTTCTTGTTACATCAACAATAGTTTATCTTTTTCGTTTTCAAACAATTAGTTCTTTAATGCTTTTTAATGAATTATTTTTCTTTTAGTTTTCAGTACGTCGAATTCGAGTCTTCTAGTTGCACGACTATTTATCCAGACCATTCTGGCGGTTTATATATTCAGACAATTTCTCTATGAAGTCTATTATTTATACGATTTTCTTTAATGTTCAAACACTGTTCATTCATTTTAAAATGTCTCAGTTCATTATTTTGTACAAACCAATTCAACATAGATGTCGACAGATATTTCAATCATCATCATCATCATCATCATCATCATCATCATCATCATCATCATCATCATCATCATCATCATCATCATCATCATCATCATCATCATCATCATCATCATCATCATCATCATCATCATCATCATCATCATCATCATCGTCATCATCATCATCGTCATCATCATCGTCATCATCATCATCATCATCATCATCATCATCATCATCATCATCATCATCATCATCATCATCATCATCATCATCATCATCTTCTACTTTTGCCGTCAAGCGTCGTGGAGAAGAATAATTTGCGCTCCAGCGCCCAATGGGCGGCACTTGATAGTGTCATTCCAAATGATTATACAATGTCTTTGATGTCGTCAATCCATTTTCTTCTTGAGCGTCCTCTTGGACTCGTCGCCGATTATCTGTGATGTAAGGCCAGTGATGGTAGTTGTTGGTGTTGCATTCTAACGACATGGCCAAACCACTTGATCTTCTGTCTTTCAATAAATGTGGCACAAAGTGTTGGTCCCACTGCCTGTCTGATAACAGCATTTCTTACTCGGTCTTGGATTGTTAAGTTTGCAGCTCTCCTCAGGAAATTCATCTCGCAGGTGTTGATTTTGTGAAAGTGTGATTTGGATAAAGTCCAAGTTCGAGATTGGTAGCATAGGGTTGGTGTGAATATGCTGTTTATTATCTGTCGTTTTGCGGACATGGGTATATTTGGATGTTTCAGTAAGTGTGATAGTTGATATGTAAGTGCACTAGCCTTTTGACATCTGATTTCGATTTCTCTGTCCAATCTGCCATATTATGTGATCATACTTCCAAGATATTTGAATTCTTTAACTTGTTTCAGAGTTGTGCTATTTATCTATATACTTAGTGGACCAGTGCTTGGCAGCACTGTGTCACAAGCTACCACAATTGATATGAAGCGAATGCAAGAATCTCCAAGGCCAGTGCGGCCTTTGGCAGACTGTACAAGAATGTATGGGACAGAAATGGAATAAGCCTGCAAACAAAGCTGAAAGTCTACAAAGCAGTTGTATTATCCACACTGCTATATGCTTGTGAAACCTGGACTGTTTATCAGCGACACGCTAGGAAATTAAACCACTTCCACAAGTCTGCCTTAGGAAGTTACTGAAGATTAAATGGCAAGACAAGATCCCAGACACTGAAGTCCTAGAAAGAGCGTCCATGCCCAGTATCCACACTCTACTAATGAAGAATCAGATTCGCTGGGCTGGTCACTTGACTCTCATGCCAGTTCACAAGCTCCCTAAACGAATTTTTTACGGCGAGTTGCGTTGTGGTAAACGCTCCCAAGGCGGCCAGAGGAAACGCTTTAAAGACACTCTGAAAATCACGCTGAATGCTTTTGGAATTCATCACGACACCTGGGTGACTGCAGCCAGAGACCGAAATTCGTGGCGTGCATCATTACGCAAGGGTGCAGTCACTTGTGAGGCAACCAGGACTGCAAGAGCTATGAAGAAAAGACAGAACAGAAAAAACCACTGCATGAAATCCTCCTCCAGAAACGTCAAGTATTTTTTGTCCACATTGTCAAAGAACATTTCGAGCCAAAAGAGGCCTTATCAGCCATTTTAAAACTCACGGCTCCATACTTTCAACCCCACTGGATGAAATGAATGGTCATCATAATTATTGATGGACAAACAACAACAAAATAGTGGACCAGACGATTTGATAATTTGCGTTACTTCGGTTATCGCCCATATTGTATCTGCTTCATGTGTACTCAGATTATTAATATGATTTTGTAGTCTGCCCTCATCGCTGTAACACTGGCACTGATCGTCTGCAAATAGATGTTCATTTATTTCTTGTGAATTAGTTGTTTCATCTGGAGTAAAGAGTTTTAACTTTGCTTAATCTGTTCTGTCGAGACTTGCTTCTTTGGATATTCAGTCCATGTAGATATTAAATAGCAGAGCAGAGACACAGCACATATCCCTGTCTCACTCCTGTATTGATATTTCAATAACATAAATAATCTCTCATGAAATCTGTAACAGAACCAAAACTAAAGGTTAATAATCTGAGATAAAGTATATCGTAATGAAAATCGCCACGGTTCGTGTCAACATAATGAAAGTCAAGTACGTATACAAAAATAATACAAAAAATGTGTACATTGTATTTTACACCACAATATATATTTTTCTTTTGCATGTCTTTGATTAAAACACATAGTATATACAATCCACAATAATACAGTTTACCCAGACCGTAGTCTGGCCAGAATCGAATAATAAGATCAATGTAGTTGTAATCATTCGACATTCTGGCTGCATATATCGTAATATTTTTGTCCGGTCTGTAAAAGGCCAAAACTACACATTAATAGTGATGTTTTATACAACGTGGTACTATCCCCTCGCAAAATGTGGTCTGGTATCTCGATTATGTCCAATCTGAAATAATTCCTATGATCTATTAAAGAATTATGGCCTTAACATCTGCAGACATTGTGATAAGCAAAACACTGATGAAATAGGATGTAAAAACTTGACCGAACCTTCAAACGTCTGGGGCTTGATTGTTGTACTAAAAGTGTACACCCGTCATTTGCTAATTCTATAAATGGATGTTTTTTCATTGGACCAAAAAAAAAATGAAAAAAATAATATATTAGAAAAGTTTTGACGATCTGCTAAAACATAATCTGTTCTGGTGAAAGCGGGGTATAATACAATTGTCATTCTGATTTTGAAAAACAGACAATTGTATAACACCAAACTGCAAGACGATTTTTAGTGAATTCAGGTTCTATTTATATAGGACACACACACAAAAGTCCGTTTTCGAAACCTACAGAATATACATTGCAGAAACTAAAAGTTGAACTTCGCTTGAGTTCAAAGCGAAGGAGATAAATTGCTGATTAAACTATAATTTTCCGAAGGATATACTGTGAATGTTGTCTTTGGAAATTAATATTCTAACGGATACTGTGAGTTTTTGTTTGGAAGTGCTATTACTGAAAATAACAATTTATCGATGTGAATTCACAAATAGCTACATTTGCGTTCCCAAGGGACGACTACCAGGTTAAGCAACTACATACACCTCGCACTGAAGTTTGCTCTACTACTGGTCTTGGGGTTGCTGCTAAATCGACACCAGCTTTTATCGTTAAAGCCTCAACTGGTGGAATCATCGATCTATGTAGGTTCAAGGTTCTCACTAGGTGATACTTTCACCTCTCAACAGGAGCGCAAACAGCAGTGTACGACAAGTTGCGTGGTAAAAAGTCATATTTACCAAGCCCAGAGATTGACATATCACTAGAGCATCAAAAGGAAAAAAAAAGACGCCGACTGACATTTCAAGTTTTGCCTGTCAAGAGAAAATACAAAAACTTAACAAGAATCAACTTCAATCACCTCATTTTCAATAAAAAACATAAAGACATTCGGATGCAGGCAATAAATAGAAATATAAGTCAGGAAATGTGTTTATATAGGCCACTTGCGCCCAATCTTTCAACTTTGACTGAGTAATGTAGAGAAACACTGATAACGAGCTTTTTGTAATATTTATGATGTGATATGTCATAATTTACAACAACCTCGCAAATCTGGTCTTGGGTCTTGATTATTTCGAGTCTGAAATAATTCCCATGATCTAATAAGAAGGTATGACATTAACAAATGCACACTTTGCCTCAGGCAATATTCTGATGACATTCGATTCAACAAGCTTGCCCGAGCCTTCAGAGGGCTCTGCTTGATTGTTGTACTAAAAGTGTACACACTTTATTCGCTAATTCAATAAATGGATGTGTTTGATTGAAAAAAAAAATATAAATAACATTTAAGAATCTAGAGACATTTTTTGACGTTCTGTAAAAAATAATTGTTTTCCGGTGAAAGCATAATTGGCACCTTGCCGTCTTGACAGACGATAGTTTGTGCTTTAAAAAGGCATAATAACTTTTACCTATGGCGGTAGCGAATGTCACTAATAAGGCCAATTCGCGCTGTAAATGTTCGTTCAGAGTAGGTGCATGTGAACACGTGGTCATAGCACAAAGCCTGGGCTAAAATATAGAGATCATGTGTTGCCCATGCAGCATGATCCCTCTCTCGGCCTGCCTAGTTCACTCCAGAGGTAAGGTAACACCTCTACATCTGGAACAAGACAAGTTGCAGAAGCTTCCGGATCAGCAAAGCAATGCTCTAACTGTCCGCCTGTCGGAGCTTCGATCCTAGACCAGCTGCCAGCCAAGGCTTTGGGCCTGGTCTGCCCTGCCATAACATTTTGTCTTTAGGTTGCATTTCCTCTCACAAGGGTAAGGCTTGTACCCTCCCAATTGCGCTCTTCCGCCCGAAGCCGTTGGCACAATGTGGGGTGTCGGGTTTGGTAAGCGCCGCCCAACGTTCGGCGCTAACAGAAAGCAGGTAGTACCGTCTACTGTTATACGGCACCTCAGTTATATCTGACTAAGACCTGACACTAAAGCAGGGTATTAATAAAATTGTCATTCTCATTTTGAATAATAATAATAATAATAATAATAATAATAATAATAATAATAATAATAATAATAATAATAAAAACTAGTGTAGCTCCAAACTGCAAGATGATTTTCGTGAATTCAGGTTGAATTTACACAGAACGGCAATCCCGTTATCGAAACATACTAAACATATTTTGCAGAAACTAAATGTGAACTACGCTTGAGTTCAAAGCGAAGGAGTTAAACTACTGAGTAAACAATTATTTTCCAAAGCATATATTGTGAAGTTTATTTTTGGAATTATTATATTAAAGGATACGGTGAGTTTTTCTTTGCAAGTGCTATTACTGAAAACAATCATTTATGGATATGAATTCACAAACAGCTACATTTACCTTTTCAAGGAACGACTACCAGGTTAGACAACAATGCCAGCCCGGTAATGAAGTTTGCTTTACTGCTGGTCCTAGGGTTGCTGCTAAATCGACACCAGCTTTTATTGTTAATGAATCAACTGGTACAAGAGGTATGTTTCATGTGGGAATCATCCACCTGTATAGGTTGTAGGTTCCCACTAGGTGGCACTTCCACCTGTCAACAGAAGCGCAGAAAGCAGTGTACCACAAGTTACAGGGTAAAAAGTTATCTTTACCAAGCCTGGAGATAGACATATCACAAAAGCATCAAGAGAAAGAAAGAAGAATGTCCAGTCACTGGTTGCCTGTCACGATGAAATACACAAACTTAACAAGAATCAACTGCAACCACCTTCTTTTCAATTAAAAGCACAAAGACATTCGGATGCAGGCAATAAGCAGAAACAGAAGCCATGACTTTTTGACTCGGACTAAATAGTGTAGCGAAACATTTGATAACTTATGGCAATCATATAATTATCAGGCAACAATCCACAAACTGCGGGGTAATTATGGAATCTACAACGATACACCAGGAACACGACTAAAAGGATGCAAAATAGTTCTCAAGACTATTCACAATGTAACAGTGGATGCAAACGTTAAAGTGTAATGCATTCACACTTGTATACACATATAATTAAAATATGAACACAATTAATTATGTTCTGTAAAGCTGCATTACTTTATGTTATTTTATAATGTTTAGATATAATTAAAGAAGGGTCGTTCTACGGCACTCGTGCCATTTTATAAAAAAAAACAACGCATGGCGCTTTGCTGCCAAATCTCCCACAGATGTGTTTCGAACGCGGTATGCGAGATTACGAATTGTGTCCGTAACTCATTCACCACAGAGCCATGAAACAGGTGGAAATTACTTGGGGCTGGGTCTGGCGAGTACGGGGGATGTGGTACACACTGACAGTGGAGGTCTTCGATGATGTCAACCGTTGCACAAGTAGTATGGTATTGGTCATTGTCATTTTTCAAAATGACACCAGTACTCAGAAGTCCACGTCGTTTGACTTTGATTGCGGATCAAAACGTCCTACTCGACTCATACACTTGCTAGGGTGACAGGCTTGCTTTACCATACTGGAGCTTCATTCGCCGAAGGGTTTCTTTAGGTTTCATCTTTTCACTGATCGAAAAACGAATAACGGAACACTGATCCTCTTTGGTGCATGTCAAATGTATGAAAACAAACTAACAAACTCTTTGAAGTGCCTCTAAATCTTGAATATTTGTGAAAAGACCATACCCATTGTTAGTACACACGTATTTGTTTTAGTACCTAATCTAAACATCTCTGTCTTATATTTTAATATCACATTTTAGAGCTATAACTTTAAAACAGTCGTGTCTATATTCTTTATATTAAATGAAATTCCCTTGCTGCACTCTATATAAATATAATGTGCAACAGCTATTACACTTCTTTTGTGTTTTCAGCTATCAATACTATGTCATCTCGAACATCTCCAAGTGTTGAAATAATAACACCCACATCTTATTCCTAGATCGTGAACACACACACACACACACACACACACACACACACATATATATATATATATATATATATATATATATATATATATATAGAGAGAGAGAGAGAGACACACAGAGAGAGAATCAGAGACAGAGAAACAGAACAGAGAGAGAGAGAGATAGAAACTGAGAGAGAGAATAACATATATATATATATATATATATATATATATATATATATATATATATATATATATATATATATATATATATATATATATAGAGAGAGAGAGAGAGAGAGAGAGAAACAGAGAGAGAGAGGACAGAGAACAGAGAAGAGAAAGAGAGGAAAACACAGAGAAAGAGAGAGAGAGAGAGAGAGAGAGAGAGAGAGAGAGAGAGAGAGAGAGAGAGAGAGAGAGAGTGAGAGAACGAACGAACGAACGAGCTTTATTTTTAAAGGGTAACAAATTGGGCACGCAGGCCCGTCTTACATTCGGCCCTTTCAATCACTCATCTTTCATTCATCAAATGTGCATGAACAATTCATATTACGCATGATGCATTCACATGGTAAAAAAAAACATTGTCAAAAGAAAGTTGTAAACATAAACAGTGCACATTGCAATGTTGTGAGACACATACCCCATGTAAGTGTGTTGGGGAACAGAGACATGACATATACAGGACAAGGGACATATTAGTGACAGGCCAGTTCAGATGGTGTCAGAAGTGGCAGAGATATCAGAGACAGGGGTACTTTTGCCTTAATTCACCCCAAACAAACTTCGCGAGCTATATTTAGCGTCAGCAGCTATATTTAGCGCCGACAGTGATCTCCTCTGTGTTCGGCTGGAGTGCGTGTCAGTGCGTTTCAATTGCCCCACACCATAATGTTGTTTCTTTGGCTGTGGCAACCGTTTCTGTGTGAGTGTCTGTCTCGTCATGAGTTTTCTGGAAACTGGCAGCAGCTGTCCACGACAAGCCAGAGTAGCTTGGCTTTTCTGCAGCATCATCATGGCATCTGACATTCTGCAAGACGCTGTTCTCATAATCATGTCATGGTGCTATCGCTGACTGAGCGTCAGGACAGATGGAGATGCCGACATTCACCATGTATGTCGGCAGGACATCCTCCCGCTGAGACAAGGCACATGGCTGCAAGGCCTCGCGTCTCCCGTACAGACATATCATTCTTCTCATATACTGCTGGTCTCAAGAGTTGACAAGCATTTCATTTTGTCAGTTACAGTTGGGGGATGTCGCCGACAGCAACTGTTGACTGGAGTAATTACCTACGAGAGGTTTGTGCCCACAAACTGTTAGTCAATTCGGTAGTAATCGGAGGACTAAATACCCACTGTCGGGATAGATGAGAGCCTATTTACAAGGCGCAAACATAATGTCGGACGAGTGTTGCCACAGCTGTGGGTATTTGGTGGCATCTGTCGTGAAACAGCCGACTGCTTCATGGTTTTGTGGTCCAGACAGAATAGCAGCAACGCTTCTGCTGCCGCTGATCAGGACACCACATTCGGGCCGTGCACAACCTGTAGTCTCCGACCTCTGGGCGTGCGTACAACGGAATTGGAAGGTATTCCCGAATTGACGCATCTCACAGTCAACCACTCCTACAACTTTCTGGGGACCCAACCACCGGTGCACATACTCAGTGCATGTGGAGAACGGCCAAGGAGAGAAACAAGAGGCAGAATGGAACACACAGGCATCTACTAGAGTCCTACATGTGCGAATTCATGTGGCGCCGACAGACGAAATGCGCTGGTCTAGATGTGTTGAACACCATTCTTGCGGACATTGTTGGATTCTGGCCACCACCGCAAGCATAATAGCGTACCACCGCCGCATAGAATTCCGCACCGAACTACGGCGCAACACACGGAAACTGTCGAAAACCCCCTGGATGTTCGGCGCAAGACAGGGAAGCCCTGGATGTGACGTCATACCCTGGGATTCCCTATTGTTTGGGGTGAATAAAGGCAAAAGTACCGAGACAGGACATAGGCAGGGACACAGATATGTCATAGACAGGACTTTGATAGGACAAGACCCAGCTATAAAAGGGGACACAAGTCTACGGGACTCCGTCCTGGATTGACCGGACAGCCTTGAACTGAAGGACCCGACACAACACGAACAGACAGCAGTACCACGGGACTGTTGAGACAGTCCGACTGCCCCGAGACACACGGGGTCCAGTACCACGTGACCAACAGGCCAGTGTGAGGAGGGGAAGACTTGGACTGGACGTTTTAGGGTAAGGACGCTTGTGTTCGAGAAGCGAGTGTATGGATTTTGCGAGAGTGCGAGCTAGCGTTGCCATGTTAAAGATAGCGAGTATTGAGTGCAGGGTTTTGTGATTGCTTGATTGCTACGACTGTTTATTAAATAGCAGTTTTGTTATTAAGATGATGTATTGAATTAACCGCCCTATGTGCGCATCTTGATGATAATGAAGTTCTGTAAATAAATGTTTGATTTCACATGCGAGGTTAAATATTCCTCAATGCATGTGAAGGCACTAAGAATGCCTGTGTGTGTATGAGACGTTGACAGGCTAGTTCAGATGGTGTCAGAAGTATTGGGATTTGAACCTACAGCTTAGGCTAGTTTTTGAGATCCGAACCTAAAGCGCCAATAGTTCAGATGGTGTCAGAAGTGGTCAATCCTATGATTGAAACCCACAGCTCAAGTAGGTTCAGTTCAGTTTATACCTATAGCTCTATAATGAAAGTTCAGATATAGAGATTCATAGCTCTGTTGATAAGATCAGATAGTTCGGGTTAAGAACGAGAGCACTAAAAGTCCAAATGTAGTAGAAAGTTCAGTGTGAAAGTTCAGGTAGAGCTATAATTGTGCCTAACGATATTAACGATCTATTTACTAACAAGTTAAACCTCATTGAGTTTGACGCTAAGAATATTTTCATGTTAAAATTTGAGTTAGTGGTACGCTGTTGCTAAAGAAGACTGGTACACAGCTAAACAACGACATTTACAGACATTAGACAGAAAACAATACGACCGACAAAACTTACAAATACATACCGTATAAGATATGTCTTTCCTCTAAAGATTGTGACATTGACAGACATTTTTTTGTATGATGCTAATTCTTGCTTTTCCAATAACAGAAATGATGTATAACGTTAAATAAATGTCAAGTTTCCAGAGAGTGTAACAACCCGACCAGAAAGTGATCCACGAGTGGCACTGGAAAGAAATTCACCAAGTCCAGATAAGTACCCAAATATTGATATTGCTAATTAAAGCAGCACTTTAGTTTTTTTATTGCTGTATGTAACAATATAAATAATTGTAATTTACTCATTTTTGTACATTGTACTCATTATTGTACATTGAAATTGTATTAGAAAAAATGTGAAAATGTCAACATTGAAGGAGTGCATTGAAGCAGGAAAAGATTTAGGTTACAGTGGGGATAAGTTAGAAGAATAGGCAGGGAAGAAATATAAAGAACATACTGATAGAATAGCTGCCACAGAAAGGGAAGAAAGAGCACAAGAACGCTTACATAAGAAACAGTTAACAGAAATGGAAATGAAATATAAAGAATTAGAATTAGCTGAAGCTACCAAAGTCAAAGAATTAGAATTAGCTGAAGCTACCAAAGTCAAAGAAATAGAATTAGCTGAAGCTACCAAAGTCAAAGAATTAGAATTAGCTGAAGCTACCAAAGTCAAAGAATTAGAATTAGCTCAACGAGCAGAAGAAACAAAATTGAAAGAAAAGCAATTAGAAATCGATGCTAACAATAAGAAGTTAGAGTCTGAAACGCAGATAAAGATGAAAGAACTAGAGGTTGAGTCACAGGTGCATATTGCAACTAGTAAGTTGAAAAGTAAAGAAGAAGAAAATAAATTTAATATATATAAAGGCATTGTAAAACCCTTTTGTCAAGGAGATTCCATTTCAGCATGGTCAGATAATTTTGAGTTTCAAATGCAATATCAAGAGGTTCCAAGGGGCCATTGAGTCATGATCTACATTCGAAACCTGTCATCAGAGCCTTTAAAAGTCATTGAATCTATCCCACAAGAGCTTAGGAAAGACTACGACTATATCCATCAAAGAATTATGCAACATTTCTTGTTGGATGCCGCGGGGTATCAGGTTCAATTTTCAACATTAAAGCCTAAAGCTAACCAAACGTTCATTGATTATGTATCTCAGGTGCAAGATATTTTGAATAAGTGGATGAATGCTGCAAAAGTGAATAAGAGCTTTGAAAAACTAAGAGATTTAATGATAATGGATAAGATTATATCGTCTATCTCAACCCCATTTGCCAAATCTTTGCAACAATCGGATGTTGAATCCATTGAACAGTTAGAAAGGAAGGGAGCTGCTTATTTCACATCTAACAGCGACATTTTCACTGTAAACAACAACGAAAACAACATAGCAGCTGCAACAAACATCAACCCAACAAAACCATTTAGGTATAGAGATAAACAGAAGTAAACTTTACCACAATGTCCATATTGTAAACTGTCACATCATCAATTTCAAATTTGTGACCTGAACCCGGGATATCCAGTTCACTTAGATATGATGGTTAAGAAGCAACAGACCAAGAGAAATGATTACCAACGAGCAGTAAAGTGTTTTGTGTATGCAAAAGTCTGGGACACTATTCCGCTAAATGTCTTGGTCGCCAGAGATTAAAGAGTGTAAATGCAGCAATAGTTGACTCATCTTCTGAGAGTGAAAGTGAGTGTGGAGAAAATCCAGAGTTAGACAATGCTCTTGCAGCAATTGATATATTAAATTATGATAAATGTCAGACATGTAAGAAATTTCATCAGGACAACATCTTAGAATGTGGGCATGAAATCCCATATGTATGTGAAAATGCCATTGCAGTAACGTACTCCAGAGGAAAATTAAATTTCTACTCTGGTATAGTCAATGGCAAACCGTGCCAAGTGCTTATCGATTCCGGCAGTACTGTGATCGGCTTGATAAAAGATTTTGTCAACACAGAACAGTTTACAGGCGAGATTGTAAATTGCCAAACATTTTCAAGCAATGTGGAAAAGTATCCACTTGCAATTGCACACATTTGTACACCTTTTTTGTCAGGCTCATTTACATGTGCGGTGCTAGACAATCCGTGTACATATTTGATTTTAGGATGTTTACCATATATTAAAAACTGTACACAAAAAGAAATTAATGCCTGGGGAAAACGGCATCAAAAAAGAATTCCATTGACAAAATTAGCTACAGCTGATCAAAAACTAAATGAACAAGAACAGCAACTGCAGTCAACAAATTCAAGGGACGCTACTAGACTTAAGACAACAGAACAGCTTAAAGAATTACAGAACATAAATTCTTCCCAAGTATATTATTTTGATGTTCCAAAGAAAATTGTTAATGACCAGAGTGTTAAACTCACGGAAGTTTGCGCTACCAGTAAGCCAACTTCACATAAAAACGACACAGATAAACAATATACAAACTGTGCAACTCAAACACCACACTTAGAACGAAAAGCAGATACCCTAGAGTCCTTTACTAGCAGACAACACTGTCTGAAAAACACAAACGTAAACATACCAAACAATGACATTTTTTTCCAAGGGACATGATAGAAAAGACAGACTCAAGGACAGAAAGTTACCATTACATAATGCTACCATCGCCATATCAAGTTCTGTATTGATTTTGTTAATGACAATATTGATAGCACTGTACACATAACAACTTCAGTTAAATGCAACCATATTGCTACTTATGAACGAATTAATTTTGTTCACAACATCATTATTAAGAAAACATGTACCATCATTTCAGTTTGATGTTGTATTTAAAGCCAAAATTTCCATCCCATTCCACGGGATTGAAGACTGTGCTGACATAGCACAGAGTGTACTTTCCAAAAAGTTAACCGAGACACAAAGTTTGAGACAAGTCTGTGATAAAGTGAAATTATTTGGACTTATCATATTGACACAATTGATAAATTGTTTTTCTGATATTTTAAAATTAAGAACAAACATTGATGTACAGAGTGCTACTTTAAAAGATGCAATGTCACAAATTAAATATTATGTTTCTAACGTCCCCATTATACGCTTACCTAACAAGGACATTCCTTACATCCTTAGGACAGATGCCAGAGCCACAACTATTTCAGGCGTGTTACTCCAGGCCTACAACGACGTAAATCACCCGGTAATTTACGTAAGCAGGAAGATTACCCCAGCAAAATCGCGTTATGGAGTTTCACAGCTTGAAGCCTTCGAAATTGTCTATTGCGTCACTAAATTGACGAGATACCTCGCTGGGACACACTTCCTCGTTGAGACAGACAATTCCCCATTGCTGGTGATGCAGTAAGGACAGCCCGAGAACAATCGCATATATCTATGGGCACTTATGTTACAAGATTATTCGTTCTCCATTAGACATACTAAGGGGTCGAATAACATTATTGCTGACTTGCTTACAAGACCGTCGGACCTTCCAGTCAACCAGATCGACCAAACAACAACATCTCCAGTCATCTAGATCGACGAGTAATTAATTAGTTATTTTAAATAGATATTACTATTTTATTGAAGTTACATAGTCACATATATTTTCTTCGATACCGAAATAATAGCAAAGTATTGTATTATAACTATACTTTTCTTGATTAAGAAATTACTTGGTTGTTGAATAATAATAATAATGTTTTTTTTTGGTCATATAACAAATTAAAAATCCTACATCATAATTTCATATATAATTTGGATAAGGTAACTAGCTAATTGCAATGTAAATAGAAAAAATAATTTAGAAATAAGGGAAATAAGAAAGCTTAAGGAATAAGCATTCGTTTTTGTTAAATTACATTTTCTTTCATTCAAAACGTCTATTTGACGTAGACCCATAAACATCCACAAACACACACCTCCCACCCACATATACCCCACCACCCACATATACCACACCACACACATCCGTCGCTCACACACATCTTCCCACAAACACACACATCCCCCACCCATACACTCATCTATCATACACATCCACCCACTCACGTACTCATCCATCAACCACTCACACCCACACATCACCCACCCTTCCATCAACACATGCATCTCTCATCTACCCTCCCACCACACACACCCCAACCACGCAGCCAAACACACATCCCCCATCCTCACTTACATCCGTCATCCACCTGCACAGCCCACACCTCCCCCACCTCTCACACATCTCCCCTCCCACACAAAACTAAACCCATGAACACATAATCCCACACACACTTAATCCCCCACATGCATTCCCCATACACATCCCCGCCCACACATTTCACACCTACACACACATCTCCCCACCCAGAGAGAGAGAGAGAGAGAGAGAGAAAGCGAGAGAGAAAGAGAGAGAGAGAATATAGAGAGAAAGAGATGGAAACACAGAGAAAGAGGAGAGATTCGCTATCAAACATTCAGTTTTTTTTAACTCCTTCTTGTATCTGTTGTCCACCCAATTTCACATGTAAATCCTTCAACCGGATTATAGTAAATATTGATTATTATTCCTCATTATTCTTAGATATTTTCTATCAGTTGTAAATAGTTTCAAACAATTTGATCATTTATAATATGTTACTGTATCAACAGTGCTTGTAATAGTCTGTGTCTTTGATGTGGTGTCTACTATTATTCGGCATCTATAATTTGAATGTGTTCTGTTCGCGAATAAAAATCCATTCTCTTCTTCACTAATCTCCATCTGTAGTTCTATCTCATTATAATTCAGAGGAGAAGCATTATTGCCGTTAAATAGATCTTCGTTTCACATACACCTTTCTCTGCATTGCCAATGCTTCTCATGCCAAGTATTTCCTCATATGAAACAAACTTTGCTGTTCCATTACTTCTGCTTCCTTTCATTACTGCTTACTTTAAAATCAAAAATTTCAAATTCGGTCTCGTTCTTCCTGCTTCTTTTAGCTGTAGTTATTGTTGAAGTCCGTTGTTTTTGTGGGTTTATTCACCCTGATTCTTGTCTTGTGTGCTCTTACGAGTTGGTCCTGACTCGGACTGGTTATATCGGCTTTTGTGCCTGCGACGTTAAGTGGGGGATTGGTCGGCAGCTGTCTTTTGTGCCCGCCTCCTCTGGTTAGAGCAGATTAGGTGGATACTTTATGTGTTTGATTGCATTATTGCTGATTGATAGTTGCGCATTTCACATACACCCTTCTCTGCCCCATATGTTCATGTGTCTTTAATTCACGATGTTGATGAATAATCTGGCAAAACATATCTCTATCAATACCTCAGCTGTTGTTGACGATATTCTCACAATCCTTCTATAGATGCAAATCTTCAATACTTCAAGTTTCTTCAATATTAAAATTAATCTGTGCCCCTTCTATGATACGACACAACAGTCTGCGATTTTATAAATATCCGTAGTAAAGCAAAACAATCAAACCAACAGTACCGGCTTCTCATCTGGATATGAAACGTGTCTTATAATCAAGAGGATCTTTAGGAAAGTGTAGCTACAGAAATTATTTGACAACTATCATACAAGTGAGGAATTATTTAGAAGCTTATTTAGAATTCCTCTACAACTGATTTATCCTTGTCATATTTGCGTGTGTTTGTATGCGCGCGCACGTGTGTGTGTGTTTGTGTGTGTGTGCATGTGTGTGTGTGTATAAGGCTGATTACATTCGTGTTTACTTTTTTGTGGTTCTAAATGTTACTGTTATTATTATCTCGAACTCAGTGTCTCCCATTCTTTTTGCTTTCTGTGCCTCTTTAAATTACACCTGACCCACTCCTTCTGCCTGGGGGTAATTTGCTCCATTTGACAGGAGAAGGGTATTGTTTTGGCTATATTTAAAATCTGTATGCTATCCCCGATCCGCCTTGTTTCGCATAATTCTAGGATTCTAATCCCATAGTATTTAATATCCACCATCAATTGTGATGTTTTTCCCTTTGTATGTATATAAATTCTGCTTTTAAATGTTGCTATTATTGTTCTCGAATTCACTGCATTCCATTATATTTACTTTCTTTTCCACTTTAGATAGCTTTAAACATTGACGATGTGTCCATCATTAGCATTATGTCACAGGTCTTTGTAGAAATGTCGCTCTTATCGCGGCATGCCTAAAAGACTCTTACCTTTCGCAATTCCCAAGGCCTTATGAGATTTTAAAAAATGTTCATTGTGTCTTTAATATCACGTGTATACCTTCGTGATGCTCGAACCCTACCTCTTCTGTTAGAAACTTTGCCTAGCATTAATGTTCTTTCTACAACTCTGCTCCGTGGCGAAGAAGTTACGGATACAGTTCGAAATCCTGCATGCTGCGTTAAAAATAAAGCTGTGTTTGATTTGGCAGCAGGCCGCCTTACGTCTTTTTAAAAAATGAAATGGTATGGGTGCTAGTCGTGCAGAAAGCAATGGCAAATTATTGAACGTAGACTTGAACAGGAATCACGAAGTCAGAAAATGCTGGGGTTGACTTCTACATCCTGTAAAGTATATGCAACAAACTATTTTTAACACCTGTGTGACAATGTTTACTTTACTTTGCTTTAATTTACTTTGTTTTTCGCTACGCTGCAATGCGTTGCGTTGGTTTGTTTTGCCTTGCTTTGTTTTGCTTTATTTATTTTACTTTACTTTACATCACTTTACTCTAACGTCTTCTTATCGTTCATGATAAAAGTATGTCCACTGTATTCTCTTCATTTGTCTAAAATGAATCTCATACTGAAGATATGGCTATTCCTCCTCCGCCCCGCCGGAACTCAACATGTACTTGCCATCCTTACTGTTAATTCCGGTTTGTCCTCTTAATGATGATTCGGAGCAGGATTTCGCTGGCTTGGTATGTTATTACCGTAGCATGATGATTGGTGCACATTTTTAAACTTTCCTTCTTTAAACTAAGGGTATAGATACATCTGGTCAAAAAGCCTGATTGCAGATAGTCACACATAGTGCATGAAAGATATGGACTGTCTCATTCCCCTGTCTGAATTAGTTCCTTGTGTATAACCTCACAGTCTTATGACCTTCTGTTCATCAGAATATATATTTTCGATCTTACTTCCTCTTTAGAAAAGTACATTTCCGCTTTTGATTATATTATCTTGATATTTTTGTCATATATTCAGACATATTTACACGCCACTTGTTCAGTCTTTCCAATATTTACTTTCTGTTAAATGGTTGCCTTTTCTATCAATTAGTGTTGCTATTTCTGTCAGATTATTTAAACATCCTTTGTTGATCCATCGACTAAACGAAACTAAACTATGATGATACAAGAGAAGAACAGTGTGATATTAGAAATAATAATGAAGGACTATTAATTTTGAAGATGTGAGTTCATAATGCTCTTAACCAAATGTAAACCGGCAAGACTTCACGGTTCAGACAACATCACATCAGAAATGATCAATGCCTTAGAAGAATATGGAATAGACCAAGTCACCAGGAATATTAACTTTCTGTTACATGTTTGCCATTTCTATCAATTAGGATATGTAATTGACGTGGGAAGATGCCAAAATTTCACAGAATAATTTGACGAGAAGTAACTGTGCATAATATGTCATACATGTTGTATATATATATATATATATATATATATATATATATATATATATATATATATATATATATATATATATATATATATATATATATATATATGTATATATAAAATACAATGTATGTATGGAAGAATGTAGGTATGTCCTTTCTGCGTTCGCGAACGGTCCATTCGATTGAGATGACATTTTCTACACATGTTCTTCTCATTGCCGCCCAGCCAACTGTCATAGTTTGTTAGTTTACAAACAGTTATTTACGTAATAAAATTTAATATTTTGATTACTTTATAATTAATATATAGCAAGGGGACTTAACTTAAGAAAAATTATATCAAGGGACATAACTTTTAGTAGCATTGCAGTATATGTAATTTAAATAGTTGTTGCTTTTTTCTCAAAGAATAAAATGTTTATCTACAGTTATCTACAGGCATATGCGTTATAATAGATAATGATAAAATCTTTATGGCACTTTCAAAGTTTTCATAAAAATAATGCATATATTTTAAACACGGGAACATTTTCTAACTCATCTTTTTATGTTTAAAGAAGTTATCTACAGTCATGTAGGTGATTGAAAACAGTTTTCATTAAAAAATAATGGATTTATTTTAGATACGTTAGAATTTTATTTCTGTACTTTTTGGGGGAGAGAAACTTTTGAATTACGCCGCAGTCAAGCAATGATGTACAAACCAGAGGGAAACAGAGAAAGAGGCCGACCACGTAAACGTTGGACGGAAGCAGACAGACAGACAGACAGACAGACAGACAGACAGACAGACAGACAGACAGACAGACAGACAGACAGATAGACAGATAGATAGACAGACAGACAGACATATAGATAGATAGATAGATAGATAGATAGATAGATAGATAGATAGACAGACAGACAGACAGACAGACAGACAGACAGATAGATAGATAGATAGATAGATAGATAGATAGATAGATAGATAGATAGATAGATAGATAGATAGATAGATAGATAGACAGATAGATAGATAGATAGATAGAGAGGGAGGGAGGGAGGGATAGACGGAGGGAGAGACGGACGGACGGGTAGGTGGTAGAGAATGATATCTGGTAAAGCTGAAAAGAAAGACGACCTACAGAAGGATGACAGTTATAGGGGAATTATGTGAATGGCAGTTGCCGGAAACAAATTTAAGCAGGGTCATTATGTGTAGATAAATAGATGTCACTGACAAAAAAAAAAAAAAGAAGATATAAACAGACAGGCTTCCGACCGAACCGACATGCACCCGCCACATAGTGACATTATGGACAATAATAGGCCAAAGCAAAGAGTGAATTCGCATCTTTTAATTGGATTTGTTGACTATGATGAGACTGCTGGCAACGATGATAGGGAATATCTTTTGAACTTATATGGCACCATGGGTTCCCCATGTGTCTCCTGCCCTGTGCTGTCGCCTTTTTATAAATTCTTGATTGACTGACATTCGTTTAGTTTCTCTGTGGTCTACACATTCGTGATTCTGTCAATCCGTTTAGTCTTTCTATTCTGCCAGGGCACAAATTAATTATTGGTCAGAAATCCTGGGCATGAGGCTGCATGAAGCGGGAGAAATGGCCAGACACCTTGGGCATAAGGCTGCATGAGGCGGGAGAGTTAGCCAGAAACCTGAGCGTGAGCTTCATGAGGCGGGAGAAATGGCCAGAAACATGGGACACGAGACTGCATGAGACGGGAGACATAGCCAGAAATATGGGGCTTGAGATGTATGAGGCGGGAGAAATGGCCAGAAACATGGGGAATGAAGCTGCATGAAGCAGGATACATGGTCAGAAACCAGAGGCGTGAGATGAGCCTAAGGAATTAAAGCCGCCTGGTTAGCGCAGTCGCCGCGAACTGTGCAGCTTAGGGTTTTATTTTTGCCCCCGACAGAAAAATATTCTACACATTACCGAGGATTCGAATCCGGGTCTCCCGAAGGAGAATCCGGCGTTCTAGCTACTCAGCCAGCCGCTCCTCTCATCAGTAGTTTCCTCATTTTCCTAATTCAGAGGAGCATTTTGGTGAGATGGTTTATAAGATTGATTGCACTATTACCACTTGATAGTTCTGCATTTCACATACACCTTTCTCTCCTTGCTATGCTTCTCATGCCAAGTATTTTCTCCTATGAAACTAAATTCGCTGTTCCATTTCTTCTGTTTCTCGTCTCATAAGTTCATGTGTATTTAATTTACGATGTTGATGAATGATCTGGTAAAACCTTTCTCTGTCTATACCTAAAGTGTTGTTGACGATATTCTCACAATTCTTCTATGGATGCAAATCTTCTATACTTCAAGTTTTTTAAACATTAAGATTATTCTCTGCCCATCTATTATGTGACATAACAGTCTATGTTTTGACAAATATCCGCAGTAAAGCAAAAGAATGAAAACAATATCCCCTGCTTCCCATCTGCACGTAAGAACAAGAAACGTATAGTATAATCAGAGGGATCTTTAGAACACTTTAGGTAAAGAAATTATTTGACAACTAAGATGCAAGTGAGGAATTATTTGCAAGCTGCTGAGCCATGGCTTTATAGAAGAATGATGAGAGCCATGTGGGCGGATAGAAGGAGTAATGGAGATATTTTGAAATTAATTAACTCACAAAATGAACTGGTTACTCGCATCAGAAAAAGGCTACAATCTTTTGGCATGCCATGAGTAGTTATAATCTGGAGTATATCGTCACAATGGGAAAGTTGGAGGGTGGGAGAAGTAGGGAAGATAAAGAGAGAAGATAATTCTGACAAGGCATGGAGGAACATCGGTATTTAAAAAAAAAGTAAACAAACAAAAAATCACACCAAACCACACACACACACACACACACACACACACACACACACACACACACACACACACATACACACACACACACACACACACAAACACACACACACACACACACACACACACACACACAATGATTGGCATCACAAGAGGACAGGTATGATTACTAACGCCACACGGCACGGACTATAACAACGTTTAAAACAATATGGATTAAGCATTTTCTTGGGAGAATACGAATTCAAGGTCTATTTGTAACGCCATGTGTCGTACGTAGTGCTGACAACATAGTTTAGACCAATCGCTACACGATGGGTAATGCAGTCAATATCATGGCAGCCATCTTTATTTTCCGGAAAATTTTCTGGTACCAGATTTGAAATACGCCGACCTTAGAGCTCAGGTAATAATTAGCAATCGATGAAGATACGGACATGGCCCCTGACCCCGTAGACAAACGAATACAATGATTGTAATATTCCCGAAGTTCTCTATATATTTCGAGAACGTATACGAACAACTGGTGGATGCTGACAAAGAATTTAAACATAGAGAGTGATTAATCGAATTATTGGAATATTGTAATTCAGAGCTTATGATAAACGTCACTGCAGAGGCAGGTCAGATAAAGACAAATTATGCAGTATGGACTGAGACAGGGCATGGATGAAAATGATAAACAGATTTGACCCAGAATACCAAAGACAGAGATGTGTGGAGAGGCATGAACGCCTAAGTCAATCGGAGGAGCATATGATGATGATGATGAATTACCATTACTTCTGTTTTTCACGTATACCGACTGAGACCTTTAGTTTTACTTCCTGTTGCAATTATAACTACCATTTCTTTTAACTCCGCTTTATGTTCATAAATATAAAATATGGCATCATCTCAACACAGGTTGATAACAGTATGCCCACATCTGATATTCCCGGCTAGTCAGTAGTACCTCGAGAGGCAATGAATTAGGAAATCTAGTTGGCAACCATCTAGGTCACAGCGTATTTTACTATATGAAGAGTTATCCCGCCTCCTTGTGACGTCACAAAAGTGGACAGCCATTGACCTTTGACCTGACAAGGGATGTAACTCATGAATAACAAATCGACAGGATTATTGCGGTTTCTTCCCTTTGCAGAATTATTTTAAAATGTTTTTTTTTTTAATTTAAATTTAAAATTTTTTAAATTTTGTAATTGAAAATAAAAGATAACGATTATTAGTAGTTATTAGTGATCCAGGTGTAAAAACTATCATCATACATGTTTAAGAACTTCAAATGACAACCTTAATAAAGTAAAGATGATGGTTAGTAGCAAGTGTAGTGGTCGGGATGTGTGTGTGTGTGTGTGTGTGTGTGTGTGTGTGTGTGTTTGTGATTGTGTGTATACGGGGGCAGGGTGAATGGCACGAGAGGATGCGGTGGGTGAGGGCGTATGGTGGGGGCGTGGAGTGGGCGAGGGGTTCGAACCCTTGTGCCGCGGGGGTGTTATATGAAAACCGTAATAGGTAAGTATGTAAATATGGCAGTTATATGATTTGCAGAGGGATTTAGTAGCCTATACATCATCATCACAGGGTTACGGAGCATCAAATGAAAACCTTAAATAATTAAAAATGGCCTATATTATTGATTGTAGCGGGTTTGGCTGAGTGAAATTCGTTGGTAAGGTTGGATAAGTGGATTAGTAGCTAGAAAAGTACTTCTGAACACTATCATCATACGGTTTCGGAGCTTCAAATGAAAACCTTAAAAGGGTAACAATGGCCAGTATTATCGGTTGTAGTAGGTATGGCTTAGTGAAATTCGTTGGTAAGGCGTGGGTGAGTAGCGCAGTAGCTAAATAAGTGCTTGCAAACACTAAGATCATACGGTTTTCAGAGCTTCACATAAAAACCTTAAATTGTATAAATTACCGATATTATTGATTGTAGCAGGTAAGGCTTAGTGAAATTTATTGGTAAGTGGTTAGTGAGTGGCGGAGTAGCTAGAGGGTTAGAGGAGTGGTAGCTAGATAAGTTCTTCCGAGCACTATCATCATACGGTTTCAGAGCTTCAACTGAAAACATTAAAAATTAAAGATGGCCGGCATTATCAACTGCAGCGGGCATGGCTTTGTGAAATTCGTTGGTAAGGGGTGGGTGAGTGGAGACATGAGGGTAATGGCTACAAGCGGTCAAAGATGGTGGCGCATCCGATCACACGTGGGTAATAATAACATCCGATCAAATATGGCGCTGCTTCCGGTCGCATGCGTAATGACAACAACCAGATCACAAGATCACTGGCTAAAGCCGATCAAAGATGGCGCTGCATCCGATCACACGTGGGTAATGGTCACATCCGATCAAATATGGCGCTGCTTCCGCTTGCATGTGTAATGACTACAGCCAGACCATGCGCTCACTGGGTACGAGTGGTCAAAGATGGCGTTGCATCTGGTCACATTTGGTAATGGCTACAACCAGCCCACGTGCTCACTGGCTAAAGCCGGTCAAAGATGGCACTGCATCTGATCACACGCGGTAAAGGCTACCACCAGACCACGTGCTGACTGGCTAAACCAGCTCAAAGATGGCATCGCATCCGGTCACATGTGTAATGATACATCCGAGAAACGAGAGTAATGGCTAAGACTAGACCACGTTGAGAACTGCTTCTGGTCATATGTGTGAGGTACATCCGAGACACATGGTTCAGAGGGATACTAAAGCAAAAAATTGTCTTGTCGGTTGTCGAGCCAGGGGACCTAACCCATAATAATCTCTATATATGGTAGTTTCCACTAAATCTTCAACATTGCACCTGAAAGGTAAAATGGTCGCCCTTCTATCTTTTGTCTATATTCGTTAGGGTGGTCCACCGAGTAACACCAAAGATCATCCCAACATCCATAAACATCGGACATTTTCGATTGTAGTATACACAACTATATCCAAGTATCACAGTGTCCGAATAAGCCTTTATCATACTCATGGTGCAGAGATGTGATCACCGATGCTAGTCGCGGAAGACGTATCTGTACGTAACAGCTATCGAGTCATAAAGCGACGAGTGGCTGGTTCATGAAAACAGATGTTTAATATTACACACGAACACAACAAACTGTCCCGACTCAACCTTAGGCAATGCATGTAACATGACATGTCACGTGTCTGCTGACATAAAAAGCGACGTTATCACTTAGCAAATTAGACATCTACACTTTCATTAACTCTCTATGTGTCCATACGGGTCTTTACATCTTTCTCCAGAAACCCATTTCTAAGACCAATAAAACCGTTTACTGATGGAAACTTCATCAAAGAGTGTATGAGAAAGCAGCAAATGACTTGTGTCCTGAAAAAGCCGATTTGTTTGGAACTATAAACCTTTCGGCAAGTTCAGTTGTGCGAAGAACAGAAGAACTGGGAGAGAACATAGTGTTACATATACGCGAGAAAACTAGGAACTTGTTGTGGTATTCTATGGCGCTGGATTAGCCTACTGATCTCTCGAGTACGTCATAACTTCTCGTGTTAATCTTTGGTGTCAATTTAGACTTTCAGATAACGGAAGAGTTATCACCCATTTGTAGCGTGCATAGAGCAACAACTGGAAACGCCATTTTCATGGAAATGCAAAACGTTTTGCAAGATTATAACCTTCAGTGGAATCACCTTTGAGGTATTACAGTTGATGGAGGAAAAAACATGGCTGGAGTGAGGAATTGTCTTATGAGGCAGATCATGGCTCAGTTGGAAGATTTGCACATTCCAGGCGCTCTGCTCATACACAGCATTATACATCAGCAATCACTCTGTGGGAAAGACGTAGATATTTCTTGTATACTGAAACCAGTCGATTCTACTGTGAACTTCTTTAAGAGACATGCACTCAATCACCGTCAGTTTTAGGATTTTCTTGAAGAAATTAATTCTGACTTAATTCGCTCACGCACATCTTCCCACAAAAACACACATTCCCCACCCATACACTCATCACTCACACACACATCCACCTACTCACGTACTCATCCATCAACCACTCACACCCACACATCACCCACCCGCCCATCAACACATGCATCTCGCATATACCCTCCCACCCACACACATTCCAACCACCCAGCCAAACACACATCTCCCATCCTCACATACATCCGTCATCCACCTGCACATCCCACACCTCCCCACCTCTCACAAATCTCCCCTCCCACACAAAACTCCACACATAAATACATCCCCCCACACACACACACACATCCCCCACATGCATTCCACATACACATCCCCGACCACACATCTCTCACCCACACACACACATCTCCCCCCACCCACACATCCCCACCTATAAACATCCTCACCACCTACATATACATCCTCCACCCACTCACATTTACCCCATCCACACTCACACACTCCCACCCACACATACATAACCCATTCACAGACACCCCCCCCCCCCATACTCATCCCCCACACACATAACACACCCATCCCCCAGACAGACAGACAGACAGACAGACAGATAGATAGATAGATAGATAGATAGATAGATAGATAGATAGATAGATAGATAGATATAGGGAGGGAAGGAGGGATAGACGGACGGATTAACGGGTAGGCAGGCAGGCAGATAGATAGATAGATAGATAGATAGATAAATAGATAGATAGATAGATAGATAGATAGATAGATAGATAGATAGATAGATAGATAGATAGATAGATAGATAGATAGATAGATAGATAGATAGAACAGACTTTATTTTCAATGGTTAACAAATTGGGCACGCAGGACTGTCTTACATTCCGCCCTTCCAATCACTCATCTTTCTTTCATCAACAGTGCATAGGAAAAATCATTGTCACATGAATTCTGTAAACATAAATAATGCATGTTACTATGTTATGAGACACATCCACCATCCACCCACACATCCCCCATCCACTCCAACTCCCAAACCAACCACACACATAATCCACACACACATACATTCCCCCCCCCCCCCCTCATGTCCTCCTCCAGCCAAACATACAATCCTCGGCCACACATCCCCTACACACACACACACACATCTCCCCGTCAACTCACATATACCGCACCTACCCACACACAAATTGCGCACCCACACACATAATCTCCCATCTCCCCCAGCCCACTCACAGATCCCGAGCCTACCCCTACAAACATCCCCCACCATCTCCTAACCTACACACACTCACCCATCCACATATCCTCTACCTACCCAAACATCCTCTACCCACCCATCCCCCAACCACCCATCCCTTAACCACACACCCTTACTCATATACAATCACCCACCCACACATCCTCTACCCAGCCACACATCCTCCAACCACACACTGCTAACCATATACACACACATCCCCACCCACGCACAATCTCCCCACCAATACACACATCCCTCACACACATCCCCACACACCAACACATCCCCCATTCACAAACACACACCTCCCATCCACGCACACACAACCCACACACACATCCCCAACCCATACACTCATCCCCTCACACATCCCTAGACACACATACTTATCCCTCAACCACTAACACCCACACATCCCTCACCCACTCATCAAAACATACATCTCCTATCTACTCACCCACACTCACACACCTCAACCACCCATCTAAACACACATCCTCCACCCTCACACACATCCTTCACCCACCCGCACACCCAACCACACAACACCCACCCACCCACACATCCTTTATACACACCCAGCTCCCCTCCCACACAATACCACCCACACACATCCCAAAGACACATCCCTCACGCACACACACACATCTCCCCACACATCTCCTACCCATCCACACATCCCCCAACTATAATCACCCTCACTACTCACACATACATCCTCCATCCAAGCACACACACCCGAACCCAGCCAGACATATCCCCCACCCACACACACATCCCCTAATCCATCACCCACACCCATCACGCACCCCTCCCCCAACCCAAACACATCCCCCACACACATTCCCCCACACATCTCCCACCCACACACACTCCCCACCCATCCACCCAAACATCCCACACAAATACACATCCCTCACCCACACACACATCCCCAAACCCACAACACCCTTATCTGCACACATCTCCCACCCACCACATAGCCCCACCCACACATATATCCCTCACCCATCCCATAACCCACCATCAATCATCCACCAACATATCCTACTCCATCCACTCACCAACAACTAGCCAAACACACATCCCCACCCACAAACACATCTCCCCGCCAACCCATACATCCCGCACGTACCCACACACAAATCCCCTACCCACCCACACAATCCCACCCCGCCCACCAACACATCCTGAGCCAACCCACACACATCACGAATCCACCCACACACCCATCCCCCTATCCCACAACCTACTATTATGATCAAACTCCCACACTTTACACACACATACAGTGACGATTGTCGTGAGCATTGTCGCAAAATTGTAAAGAAAATGGAGAAAAATTGTACATATACATATTGTAACTTAAAAATTAGTGATGCAATTCAACTCTCTCTCTCTCTCTCTCTCTCTCTCTCTCTCTCTCTCTCTCTCTCTCTCACTCTCTCTCTCTCTCTCTCTCTCTCTCTCTCTCTCTCACATTACAGTAATGTTATATTATACATGATAAAATAAAGTGTCATACATACAAAATGATGTGAAAGATGAAACTACACAAAAAATATGGAATGGCATGTTACATGACATGCGTGCACTCAACTCTCTCTCTCTCTCTCTCTCTCTCTCTCTCTCTCTCTCTCTCTCTCTCTCTCTCTCTCTCTCTTTATTACACAGGCACACACACACACACACTCACACTCATTAACTCTCTCTCTCTCTCTCTCTCTCTCTCTCTCGCTCTCTCTCTCACTCATACTCCCTAATTCTCTCACCCACTGTACAGTGAAGTACATGTGTTCATGTTATAAATTATAGAATCAATTGGCATTCAAAATGGTAATATGAACATGAGAATACATAACATATATGGAATAGAATGTTACATGATATGCGTGCGCTTAAATCTCTCTCTCTCTCTCTCTCTCTCTCTCTCTCTCTCTCTCTCTCTCTCTCTCTCTCTCTCTTCTCTCTCTCTCTCTCTCTCTCTCTCTCTCTCTCTCTCTCTCACCAACACACACCAATAGACACTCACAAACAATGCGCGCACACATACACACATTAACAAATCCATTCTTCCACTGTCTCTCTCTCGTTCGCTCACTCTCCCCCCTCGGATGTCTGTAGTAGAACTTCCCGGATCTCCCGGTCTTCTATGGGAAACATTTCTTCTATATTAGTGTTGAACTTGCACCCTTTTCTGCCTTGTTCAATGCTTGGGGGTTTCTTGAGCAAGTATAATATTTCATCTAGAGGGCGTGCTTGGGAATGAAACCCCATTCCAACCGGAACACCCCTAGTAAACGTGTCCTTATTCTTATTTATTATCTTTACCACCTCACATATGGACAACAGACTTCCGCAGCGACTCAGTCCACTGTCTACGTGCGGATCCAGCTTCGACCTTCCGAAGCATGCTCATTGAATCACTTAGTACACACATGTTTGTATAATGCTGTGATTCTAGCCATGTGAAAGCCCGTGTTACTGCCATCACCTCCATTGTCATGCTGCTCGTGGTCATGTAGCGGGCACCACTTGATTCTTGAACGGTTCGGCCCGCAGAACGGGCTGTAAATGCCCATGCACTTCTCTGCTACTTTACAACAGATCCATCAGTATAGATAAGTACTTCGGAGCTGTCTGAGTGTTCATAGATGAGCGATTTGACCTCTGCATTGACAGTGGCATGGTTCTGCTCTCTGCACCGTTTGTCGAGTGTGATAATGCAGAAGAAAGTGCACTTAAAAGCTGGAGGCACCGGCACCCATTCCTTGCCGGGGTTGATACTGGTAAGAATGCAGACCTGCCTGACGACATCTCTCCCCCCCCCCCCCCAGCCCATCCATGATTTGCCCCTCTGTAGTTTATCACCCTTTTCTCTGAATATAGCTTCATGCTGAGGGTGCTGCTCATCTGCACATATATTCAAGTTTGCACGAGCTCTCCAGATCTTGATCCTTGGTTCATTGTCGGGAAGTCAGGGAGGTATCTCATTGCTACACAGCTGGTGTCTCTCGTGCAGCCCAAAATGATGCACCATCCATCATGTGCCATGCAGATAAGCGTGGGCGGTCATGGTTTGCCATCTCACTTGATCACCAGAGTTGTGGATCAGCTCCGTGTTTCTGTCCCGATTACCGACATTTAAACAGTTGTACCTAATTCCAAGTTGAACCGCTACCGAACACAAATCAACTGTTCGCCAGGCTAAATAAGGCAAAGTACTTTTCGAAAATCGATATAAGCCGGGGATATTATCAGATCCCTGTAAGCCCGAGGTTCGTCCCTTGCTCGCATTCAGTACTCCGAGCGGGCATTACGAATTCAAGGTGATGCCATTTGGGCCAAGCAATGCGCCCAGTGTGTTCACACGCATGATGAGAAAGTTATCAGAGCCTTTAAAGGATCCCTCTGTCGTTTC
>OY992876.1:246025100-246237600 GCA_963921405.1 Cepaea hortensis | reverse complement strand
TATACATGATAAAATCAAGTGGCATACAAAGATATATCTCATGATAAGATGAGAATAAACAAACAAAAAACAAACAAACAAACAAACAAAAATTATGGAATGGCATGTTACAGGACAATCAAGTGGCATACAAAACGATACTTCGTAATATGAAAGATGAGAATACATAAAATATATGGAATAGCATGTGAAGATAGATAGATAGATAGATAGATAGATAGATAGATAGATAGATAGATAGATAGATAGATAGATAGATAGATAGATAGATAGATAGATAGATAGATAGATAGATAGATAGATAGATAGATAGATAGACAGATAGCTACATGACCTGGTGACAGTAAATTAGATGGCGGGGAAAATGCGTGTGTCATAGTAATTAATTATTAGTATTATGGTGCATAATATTTGAGGAGCGTCCTTGAACCTGAAATACTTTCTTATATTGCTTATGTGTCGCCACAACAAACCTTAAGACAAGGAAATTTCATTTGTCGCAAGTGAGGATACGTAACTGCTTCCGGTTTTGTATAGTTAAAAAGGTAAACTTTAATTACTAAGCAATATTAAAATAGTATTTGTGCTGTGTAAAGTGAAAAAGTAAAGATGGCGGCACGGGTTAGGAAGTCTATCATCAACAACTTCGATGCATATTAGCGAATCCGATCATTAGAAGGCCTTGGGTTTTTCCGTTATATATCTATTGAAAAGTGGCCGACTGTGTATTATAATGGCGGTTTTTACTGTCTGTAGTGGATGGCCGTAAATATCGTCATCATACCAATGGCGATATGTTAGAGATTCAATACATCTTCTCGGGCTGTGTGAAGGTGTACAGCCAGTCACATGGTCACATGTTTAAGGGATACATCCAGGACAGATGATTAATGGCTACGACCGGAAAATGTTTGGGCGCAGCTTCCGGTTACATGCATAAGGATACATCCCGGGCACGTCTGCCATAATTACATCCGATCAATGATGGTGTTGCATCTGGTCACATGTATAAGGGTACATCCGGAACACGTGGTTAAGAGGGGTACTACAGAAAGTTGGTGCACTGTCGTTTGTCGAACGTGACGACTACCATATATTGGAGTGATTCCATTACCTCGTCAACAGCACATCCGAACTCTAAAATGGTCTCCCTTCTCTCTCTTTTCTATGCCCTCGTAGTCCTAGTGTCACCGAGTAACATCAAAGGACATCCTGTCGTCAGTACTACATAAGCCATTCTCGAAAGCAGCATAAACACGTGTAATCAATTCATCACATTGTCCGACTAAGTCTCATAGTCATAGAGGAGAACTGTGATCACCGACTGAAATCGGGGAAGCCGTATCGTACGTAACCGCTAGCGGACCATACACTGAGAAGTGTTTAGGTATTCTAGCAGATGTAAAATATTACACACAAGCACAACAAGCTGCCCCGGCTCGACTGTAGGCATCGCAGGCAACATGACATGTCACGCGCTCGCTGTCCAGCCCAGTGATGTTATAACGGCTCAGATCAAGCATTTTACACTTTCATTAATTCTTCTGTGTGTCCTTAAGTGTCCTCACACCTTTCCCCAGAAACCTATTGCAAATGCCAGTATATGTTTTTCAACGTCTCTGCTCATTGTTCTACGTTTCACAACCGGACGAAAGTACAGATTATAAGTATCACTTCAACATTCAAATAAGAATATATGTTAGACAAATTATTAAAAAATGTTGACCAAATACAGAAATATCTGGATGAAACTTATAAAAAGTAGGAAAATTTGTTAGCTAAATGTGAATAATATTGGCCACGTAAAAAATATCTCTTTCAAAGTAATAAAAAAAATATGAAAATTTGTTAACCAAATGGGAAATATATAGGCCTAGTAATTAAATACCTTGTCCAAATTTATAAAATATATTAAAATTTGTTAACCAAATGTGATAAATATTGGCCAAGTAAAGAAATATCGAGTCCAAACTTACAAAAAGTATGAACATTTGTTAGCCAAATGGGAGAAATATTAGTCAAGTAAAGAAATATTTTGCAAATTTATAAAAAGTAAGAAAATGTGTTAGCCAAGAGGGAAAAACATATCGCCCAAGTAATGACATAATGCGTACAAATTTATAAAAATTAGGAATTTTTTTTTAGCCAAATGTGAAAGATTAATCGCCAAGTAAAGATATGTCTTGTCCAATCTTATAAAAAGAAGGAAATTTTGTTAGCCAAATGGGGAAACAATATCGACCATGTAGGAAATAATGTTCAGCAGCTTGGGAAAAAATATTGGCCAAGTAAAGAAATATTTTAACCAAATTTATAAACAGCTCGTTCAAACTTATAAAAAGTTGGAAATTTTTTTAGTCAAATGAAGAAAAATATATTGGCCAAATAAAGAACTATTCCAAACAAACTTATGAAGATCTCAACCAAACTTATGAAAAGTAAGAAAATATACTAGCCAAAGTAATACAAAGTTTTGCCGAATTAAGAAACATTTCAACCAAAGTTATAAAATGTAGGAAAATATGTAGGCCAAACTACGAAATAGGTATCGGACGGTAAGAAATATGTCGACTAAACTAAGAAAAATGTATTACCCAAATAAGGGAAAATGTAGCTTTTGTAGTTATGTTAAGAGTGACTTGAACTTTTATCTGAAAGACATTTCACACTACACAATCATCAATGTCAGCACTTTCCCTATTTTACATTACCGAAAGCTTAAACTTACTATTCCACAGTAGCTGCTAAAGAAGCACTTATGCAGACTACTTACGCATCTCTCCACATTCTTGATAATTCTTTTACCAAAAAGTGTCTCTGTCTTTCATAGATAGCTTTACAACTTTTCCATTTCACAGCACCAAGGACCCCAAGCCTCCATTGTACATGAGCTCCAATGAAACAGTCACAACAACATTTAAGGAATGCAGTCTGTATCTCCACCTAAGATAGTTTCGATATCATGTAACTATTCGTCATCAAAGGGCCATTTCCCATGGCTGACATCTTCAACTTTCCATACCACAATGTCTGTTACACTAAACTTTCATTGTTACATCTCTCAACAATACACGGGTTTTCTCGAAGTCTAGCTAAAATAGCATTTCTTATTTTGTCCACCTCTAGCTCACTTTGTCATTCACAGCCACAATAGCGTCAATTCTCCAACCAACCAACAATGTCTGTTATGAAGTCGGCCTTTCTTAAAACTACGTCTGTCTTATTGATCCCTTTAATACCATCTACCTCTTCTTAACCGACCTTCAAGGTTTCATACCACTTAACAGTAAAATTCACTCTGATTACATCACAACCGGTTGTATGCTGACTGGGTAAATTTGCCACCTACTGGAGATAAAGTGTCTGTCCCCTATCCTACTAGACGCCTTATACCATATACCACACGTTCCAACTGACTTTCACCGTTTCATACCACTTAGCACTAACATTCTCTTTGATCACAGCACAATTGGTTTTCTGTTGACTGGGCATATTTCCCAACCTAATGGAGATAAATCTTCTGTCCCCCGTCCTACTAGACGCTTTTTTAAAGATATTGAATATATAATCGACCAGTATGGTCACTGTTAAGAAGGATATCAATGACAAATGATCTATTTTTTACAGATGCCTATACAATTATGAGTCTACCCAGAGATGTAATGAGAATATTAAGAAAGACAATAAATGTTGAAAATTGGCGAAGAGCGGGATGGATGTGTGGGAGGAAAAGGGACACGATAGGCAAGATATACATTACGAACATTAATAGACAGATCGAAATAGAAGAGAAAAGTCTTAACCAAGTGGATAATTTTATATACTTGGGGTCATTTATAACATCAGATGCTAGGTACACAAAAGAGCTTAAGAACAGAATACTTCAAACAAAAGCTGTATTTCGGAAAATGAAAAGTATCTTATGCAAGAAGTCACTATATTTAGTGAAAATAAAATAAAATTTCAAGAATAAATTTTCAAAAATTATAAAATAAATTTCGACTATAAAATTTTAAAATTAAAATTCTCTTTATTGTTTCCAGTTTGAATGTTGCACGTAAAAATTTAATTTTTAAATTTTATTATCGAACTTTAATTTTTAATTTTTGAAATTTTATTCGTTTTGGGTCAGTTTTCTTTGTCAACCGAGGAATGGAAATGAAACAATAACCAAGTGGAAATTCCTTTGTCCTTTTCCCCAGCCCAGGCCGCCCCAAGTAAATCCTTTGTACTTTTGATTAAGTCTCTCTCTCTCTCTCTCTCTCTCTCTCTCTCTCTCTCTCTCTCTCTCTCTCTCTCTCTCTCTCTCTCTCTCTCTTGCGTGTGCGCTAACGCAGACACCATATACACATGTGTCGTGATTTGCTTCATAAAATGGGATGCTTGCTGCGATGTTTAATGCGCGAAAAGTGGTGTTGATACATACAAGAGTACCATTTTCGGAAAGTAAAATTGATTCAGCGATACCTTTGAACTTGTTTGGACGAAAGTAAGTGTGAATGAACATACTTGAGTTGAAAGAGTTTCTATTAAATGTTTTGGTGTGCATGAGAGCAAATGATTAGTCAACCATCATCGTCAACAGGTACCATGAAGGTAATTACACCATGCCATGAATATAATGTCACATGTGTATGATTGCATATTCTGTATTCGCAAATATAAAAAAATAAAAAAATAAAACACACACACATAACACGCCTTGTTAATACACACTGTTTTTGTACAGAATAAGCGTTTAAAAAATCATGTAAACGGTCCAACAAATGTGTACTAAAGATGTATGTGGACAGGAGCAATATAATGAGTCTAAAGACTATATATATATATATATATATATATATATATATATATATATATATATATATATATATATATATATATATATGGCACCAATACTTAAGAACAAACATGCATCAATAACTAAACACAATTTATGTTACTCTAGGTTGCCAAACCTGGACAATGACAGAAAAAGAGAAAAGGAAAATCACAACAACTTACATGAGATTCCTGAGAAGAATACTCAATGTATCAAGAAGAGATAAGATCATAAATGAAGAAATCAGGACTAAAGTAGGGGTTATAGCTGCGCTAGATCTTATTATAAGGCAGCAAGTCAAATGGTTTGGCCATGCAAGTAGGTTACCAACTAACAGTATACCACAACAAGCAATGATGTACAGACCAGAGGGAAGCATTGGAAGAGGCCGACCACGTAAACGATGGACACAGGGAATAACAGAGTCCATGGGGATATCAATACATGAAACCCATAAGCGCTCACTCTCCCGCTGTTTATAATTCACCTCGACACCGCAAGGTACAAGAGGAACATGACGAGATGAGATGAGAAAGACTATTTTTCACACTACATTGTAGGGTATATCGGAACAGATGGCACCAATGGTTTAAAATTTAAAAAAAAAGAAAAATATTATCATCATTTGCTGCGCTGGCAGAAGAAAAAAGATTGCAAATGGGAAGAGTTTCAAGTACCTAGGAAGTATAATCATCAAATGGCAAATCAGAAGACTTGATCGAAAATAGATGCAGTAAGGCAAAAAAAAAACTCTTTGGAAAAATGTCACCAACACTAAAGAACAAACATGCATCAATAACTACTAAGAAAGCATTTTACAACACAATCTTCTTACCAACTCTATGCTACCAATGCCAAACCTAGACAATGACAGAAAACAAAATAAAAGAAATATCACTACAACAGAAATAAGATTCCTGAGAAGAATACTCAATGTATCAAGAAGAGATAAGATCAGAAATGAAGAAATCAGGACTAAAGTGTGTGTTATAGCTAGATTTTATTAGAAAGTAGCAAGTCAAATGGTTTGGCCATGAAAGTAGGTTACCAACTAACAGTATACCACAACAAGCAATGATGTACAGACCAGATTGAAGCAGAGGAAGTGGCCGACCACGTAAACGATGGACACAGGGAATAACAGAGTCCATGGGAATATCGATACATGAAGCCCATAAGCGGACACTCTCCCGCTGTTTATACTTCACCTCGACACCGCAAGGTAGAGGAGGAATATGATGAGATGAGATGATCAGGCATGTATTTACTGTTTAGATGTCATTCAGCAAATGTTTTATGATGTCAGTACCATTCACAGACAGCTTACATTTCTTTTACAGAGATTATTTCTGGAGCCGAAGATTTATAATTCCTTCATGTGTTATAAAACATCTTCAGCTTTAGCTTTCGCTATTGGTGGTCCTTTGCAGAGGTTGTATTTGTTTATGATCTGCATTCATTACCAAATATTGCTTGCGTAATGTTTGTCAGATTTTCAGATATCTCTTATGTGTCAAACAATACTTTACCTTTTTCGTTTTCAAACAATTAGTTCTTTATTGCTTTTTAATGAATAATTTTTCCTTTATTTTTCAGTACGACGATTTCCAGACTTCGTTTTGCATGACAGTTTAAGCAGAGTTCTCTGGCGGTTTATATTTTCAAAAAACTAAGAAGTATAAACAGACTGACCCAAACGGATATCGACACGGCATTGTTAATGGATATAGATCAGCGACTCAAAAACTAAGCCTAATGAACGTCTGCGGTTTCAATAGTAAAGAAGAAGAGTTTATAGAAACAATGGAAGAGAGGAAAATTGGACTGATGGGAATAGCGGACACCAGAACAAAGGGGAAAGGATGCAAGGAGCTCCACCGCAGTTACACGTTAGTTTACTCTGGAGTATAACAGCAAGAAAGGGCAAGACATGGTGTGGGAATAGTCATCGAACCACGGCTAGCAAGAGGAATACTAGAAATAAAATATATATCAGAAAGAATCATAACAGTGAGAATAAAAGAACAAACAATTACAACATATGTACAAATATACGCACCATGTAATGCAAACAATAATGAGCAAGAATGCGAGGACTTCTACGAAGACATACATGACGTGTTAAATATAATAGTATGGAATAGAAGAAAAAGCAGCGGCTGCAGCAGGATATAACAATATGAATTGTAAACAAATAGGTATATTAAGCTCCTGCGAGAAGAAACGTACTAAACACAAACACGTCGCACAAACCTTACAAGGAGATCCATCGTATACCGGAATAAAGGTGAAAATCCAAAATCAGAAGCAATCAATAAATATATAAAATGAATAATAAAATAAAATACACACAAATGCGTACAATGCGACACACAGGACGGCCGACGTTTCGATTCTCAGAATCTTTGTCAAGGACAGGACAACACATATAGATAAAACAACGAAATACAAAAAATAAAAATCACAACTACTAGGTTCCCATGCGGGAGCAGAAAAGGCGGCTTTGCCAGTTGCGAAGGCACTCTTTGGCTGCAGAGTTTAAATATAGTGGGTTGCCAGATATGATCTAATTCGCCAAAAATATGCGAACAGTCTGATATGAAAATATAGGGGTGTGGAGACAGTTAGATATGAATATATGGGGGGGGGGGGGAGACAGCATAGTAATAGACAGTGTAAACAGTTGGAGAAGATGGCACAGTTATTCAGTGGCGTCCACAACAGTATTAATACCTGCTAGATGGACGCATCCTAGATAGTTGATTAATTGGCATTCAATTTTGAGCCTAATGGAGCTGTTGGAGAAGCAAGGCTTCAATGCAGTGACACATATATCGTCGACTCCATTACACAGGATTTTGCCGAGAGAGGGAACATGTCGTTTTGGCACCACATGTTTCTCTGAAGCTCTGCCCAGGCATTGTGATGGAATTTTGGCCACATTCCAACTCACATACTTTGGTCTATCAAGACTGCAAAGTGCCACACACACACACACACACACACACACACACACACACACACACACACACACACACACACACACACATACACACACACACACACGCACACGCACGCGCACACGCACGCGCACACGCACACGTACACGCACACGTACACGCACACGCTCACGCACACGCACACGCACACGCACGCACGCACGCACGCACACACACACACACACACACACACACACAGACGGAGACAGAGACAGAGGAGAGATTTGGCATTTTTTCAGCTGCTGTTGATGTACCAGGCAAGTTTTTGTGTTCAGTAGTATGCCATTGCTTTCTGAACGACCGGCTCCCATACCAATACGTTATAACACAACGCGAGACGGTCTTCTGCACCACAAATCTGTCGTGGCTGCGATTCGAAAGCATGGTAAGCGGCTCACGAACCGCGTTCGCAAGCCTTTGGCCATGGAGACGGTTCTCTGTCACTACATCAACTTTTATTGACGATATTCCCACAATCCTTTTATGGATGCAAATCTTCAATAATTCACATCTCTCTTTAATTTTAAAATGTTTCTTTACCCCATCTATGATGTGACTCAACTGTCTCTGTGTTGATAAATATCCGTAGTAATGCATAACAATGAAAACAACAGCCACTGCTTCTCATGTGCACCTAACGACATCAAACGTATGGTATATTCCAGTGGTTCTCAACTGGTGGTTAATTTCCCTTTCTCTCTCTCTCTCTCTCTCTCTCTCTCTCTCTCTCTCCCCCCCCCCCCCCCCACCCACCAGGGGAAAATTTTAGGGTCTCCAGTGGAAAATTAAGATTATTTCAAGATCGCGTTAATACAAGGACCGATTACTTGATATTGTTTTTTCCTCCATACTTTACGGTTCTGTAATTCTCGCCCTTCTGAAATTCGATTTATAACGTAAATTGACCCGCAAATCACGTTTTATGTAGCCGTCTAGACTTGCTCTAGTATGTGTTATTAAAGTTAGCTTAAATTTTTACATATATTGTGTAGGGGAGGGGGATGTATAGGTAGGAAATACGAAGGCGGGGGGGGGGGGGGGGTAGAGTAACATTCTGAACATATGGTGAAGGGGTGCATGGACCAAAAAAGGTTGATAACCACTGGTATAATCAATGCGATCTTTAGAAAAGTGCAGGTAAAGAAATTATTTGAAAACTAGCAAACAAGTGAGGAATTATTTAGAAGATGCGGAGCTATGGCTGTATAGAAGAATGATGAGAACCGTGTGGAGGGATAGAAGGTGTAATGGAGCTATCTTGAAAGAAATTAACTGACAAAGTAAACTGGTTACTCGCATCAGAAGAAGGCTGCAATCTGTGGGCATGTCATGAGAATGGGAAATCTGGAGTATATCGACACATTAGGAAAGTTGGAGGGGAGGAGAAGTAGGGAAGATAAAGAGCGAAGATAACAGACTGTCTGACATCAAGGCATGAGGGAACATAGGTATTAAAAAAAAAAAAACAACAACAACAAACACCATTAGTATCACAAGACACAAGCGGCATGGACTATAACAACGTTTAAAATAACATGAAGTAAGCATTTTCTTGGGAGAATACAGTTCAAAGTCTATTTCTCATGTCATGTGTCGTAAGTGGTGCCAACAACATACTTTAGACCAACTGGTACTCCACGGGTAATGTAGTCAATATTACTGCAGCCATCTTTATTTTTTTTATTTTTGTAAAGTTTCTTGTACCAGGCTTGAAATACGTGAACCGTAGAGCTCAGGTCATAAAAACATTATCACTCGATAAAGATTCGGATATATGACCCATGACCCGGTAGACAAATGAATACAATGTAAGATTCCCGAAGTTCTCTATACATTTCGACGACGTTCACGAACAATCGTTGGATGCTGACAAAGAATATAAACATTGGAAGTGATTACATCAAGTTGTTGGAATACTGTAATTCAGAGCTCATGATAAACGTCACTGCGAGGCAGGTCACACAACGAGCAACGATGCAGGATGGACGGAGACGGAGTATTTATGAATATGATAAACAGAGTTGACCCAGAATACCAAAGACAGAGAGATCAGTGGAGAGGCATGAACGCCCAACTCAGTCGTCAGTGCCTATGATGACGCTGATGAATTACCAGTACTTCTGTTTTTCATTTGTACCATCTAAGACCTTTAGTTTTCCTTTCGTATTGCAATTATAACTACCATGCCATTTAACTGCGTATTATTTTCATAAATACAAACAATATCATCAGCCCAACGCAGGTTGATTACATTATGCCCACCATCTGATATTCCTGGCATGTATTGTGGGTATCTCATACTTATTTCGCTATAAGAATTGAGCAAGCTGGGAGATTATACACAACCCTGTCTAAAACATTGTTTAATGTATTGAAAAGTGCCAATGTGTTTGTCAGTTTTTATGACTGCTTTTGTTGACAATATACACTATTGTTATTATTTTAAGGTCTCTTCCATCACTGAATAAATGTTCCCATCATTTGTCCACAGACAAAACTTCATGCCAAAAAAAAATTACAACCAACAATGAAGAAACTGAACATGTCACAAAATGGGAATGATTTGGATCTATACACAGCAACAACGGGGATGTTCAAAATGAGTCAAACGGCGTTACAATACTTTGCGCACATTAAACGCTACAATAACGTGGAAAGAACAGGGATGGCAGAACTGATGTCTGGAGGATGAAGGAAGGGTCGGGTCTGTATTGCAGACACCTGGGGCATGAGGCTGCATGAGGTGCGAGAAATGATCAGAAACTTAGAGATGTTACCACTGGTGCTGGTGAGAGCGACGTTCTGCAAATGACCAGCTACATAATGATGATACTGATTGTTCGTGTCAGATACTTTAGTTTGGTCAATAAAACATAAATATATATCTCTGTTCATTGCAATAGCCCGTTTTGTTATTCAAGATGAATGTTGTCTTGTTTTTATTTCCCTTTTAAGGTCTATATTTCTCCCCCCTCCCCCACTCCGATATTTATGAGAATATTTTACTTCTGATTCTTTTAATTACACTTGACAACAGTATTTTAGTCATATGACCCACTAAACTAATGATGTGATGTTCCCCACAATCTGCTACACCAGAATTCTTTGGTAGAGCTATAAACAAGATGTTAAAACGTCATCAGGCATGTATTCACTGTTTAGATGTCATTCATATATTTTTATTACGCCAGTGCCATATTCACAGACAGCTTACATTTCTTTCATAGTGATAATTTCTGGTCCCGAAGATTTACAATCCCTCATGTGTTATACAGCATCTTCAGCACCGCCATTTGCTATTAATAGTCCTTGACAATGGTCGTGGTTGTTTCTGATCTACAACAATCATCATATAACGCATTTGTAATTTCTGCCCTATTTCCAGTTACCTATTATTTGTGAACCAATAGTTTATTTTTTTTTTCGTTGTCAACAAATTAGCTCCTTAATGCTTTTTAATAACTTATTTAATGCTTTATTTTTCAGTACGTCGATTTAGAGTCTTCAAGTTGCGTAGACTTCTTTGGCGGTATTATTTTCAAACAATTTCTCTATACATTCGATTATTTATATACCAGTAGTTAGTTTAGTTTAGTTTAGTCGACGCATCAGCATCACGGCACACGGTGTAACCTATAAGTGCTCCGTTCTACTCCTAACTCAAGCCTGAGTCCGGAGAATCTCAGCTCAGTGCACGAACTCCGTAGCAACGGCGAGGATCGTGAAATACTTTGGATAGATTTTTAACTCGAAATTTTGCCCGGGCAGAGCCTTTAGGCTACTCTTTTTCCATTTCCAGCTGCCAAGGGATTTTTTACGTGCTCATCGATACATGCGGGCGTCCGATCTCACTACCCAGAGAAGAGGGAAAATTTTGTTACTAAGATTCCAAGTGAAAAAATCCCGGTACCTCGAGACCACTCAGCCCCTATATTATTTATATGATTTTGTTTAATGTTCTTCTACTATTCATCCGTTTTAAAATGCCCTAGGTCATTATTTTGTACAAACCGTTTCGAAATAGATATCGACAAACATTTCAAAAATATAAATACCTTGGAATCGGTAATAGAAACAAAGCAAAAGGGAAATAATCTGAGATAAAGTATATCAAAATGAAAATCACAACGGTTCGTGTTAGCATAACGAAAGACTAGTACGTATACAAAAATATTACGAAATGTGCACATTTTATTTTACACCACAAATATATATTTTCCTATTGCACGTCTTTTATTAAAACGCATAGTATATATAATTCTCAATAACACTAGATTACACAGACTGTAGCTTGGCCAAAATCGAATAATACGATCAATTTAATACTAATTATTGTCTTCCTGCTGATCGTCTTTTGCAATATTTTTGTCCGGCCTATAAACGGCCAAAATTACACATTGATAGGGATGTTTTTCACAACGTGGTACTATCCCCTCGTAAATGTGGTCCTGTGTCCTAATTATGTCCAGTTTCCAATAATTCCCATGATCTATTAAAGAAATATGGCTTTAACATCTGCAGATATTGTTTCAGACAAATACTCTGATGAAATCGGATTTAACAACTTGACTGAAACTTCAGAATCTCTGGCTTGATTGTTATACTGAAAGTATACACCCGTTATTCGCTAATTCTATAAACGGATGTTTTTGATTGGAAAAAAAATAATAGTGTAGAAAAATTTTGACCACCTGCTAAAACATGAATCTGTTCCGGTGAAAGCAGGATATTAATACATTTGTCATTCTAATTTTGAAAAAAATACAAACAATTGTATAACTCCAAACTGCAAGACAATATTTAGTGAATTCAGGCTGTATTTACATGGTACAAAAAAAAAGTCCGTTATCGAAACCTACAAAATATACATTGCAGAAACTAACGTTCAATTTTTCCATTTCTGATACATCAATTTATAGGAATTCACGGTCTAAGGGACATGAACCAAAACGGAGAGAGACTACTAGAATTCTGTGAAATAGCAAATCTGACAATAGCAAACTCTCTTTTTCCGCATAAAAATATACATAAAATCACGTGGAATTCGCTTGATGGTATCACAAAAAAATCAGATAGACCATTTTTGCATTAGTGCCAAATTTCGTTCATCAGTACAAGACGTCAGAGCTTACAGAGAAGCAGATGCTGGTAGCAATCACAATCTCTGCATAGCCAAGCTAAAAATAAAGCTTAAGACTGTATAAAACACCCAGATCCAAGAAAATAAACTCACAGTCTCTACTGAATAAGGAACACCAACTCGCATTAAACGCAGAGGTACAAAACATATACGCTAACAAAGAAAGTATAATGAGCAATGCGAATAGTAAAAATAACATTGAAGAAAATTGGAATTTCCTGAAAGAGACCTTGCTAAATGCGGCAACAAACACAGTTGGCTACATACAGAGACAGAAGAAGAAGTGGCTAAGCGATAACACCTGAACGAAGATAAAAGAAAGAAAGCAAGCAAAACTAACAATTCTTTCTACAAAAGACACATCTCCATATGAAACCCATAAGCAGAAATACTCCATGTTGGATAAAGAGGTGAAATCAACTTTATACACAGCTTAGCCGCCGATGCCGAGTCAGCTGCCAAAACTGGAAACAACAAAGCCGTATTTCACATCATGAAACAACTATGCACTCACTCACCTACACCACACAAACCCATCAAAGACAAACAAGGTAAACTACTGTTATCTGATGACCACCAAAAGCAACGATGGGCAGAACATTTCAAAGAAATATTAAATAGACCGCAGCCTGACACTGTTCCCAACCTGGATGGAGAAACCACCATACACCCACTAGATGCCTGCTGTGAGTCATTCACCATGGAAGAGATTAAAGCAGCCATTAAAATATTGAAGAGCAACAAAGCTGTTGGTGAAGACATCTCAGGAGAAATGCTCAAAGCAGCAGATGAGAACACCTTACAACGTTTGTTACAGCTGATCAATGAAATCTGCCAAAACGAATCCCCACCACAACAGTGGAAGGATGGTGTAATTTTCAAACTGCCAAAAAAGGTGACATGTCTGATTGCAATAACTGGCGTGGTATCACACTACTGTCAGTACGAGGAAAACTTTTTTGTAGCATGTTACTTGAGAGATTGAAAAAGTCTGTAGATGAAAGGCTCAGAGAATAACAAGCTGGCTTCAGACCAAAACGGTCATGTATAGACCACATTTTCGTCCATAGAATAATCATTGAAGACTCTGTAGAATTCCAGTCGAAATTAATCACCAACTTTGTCGCTTTTCAAAAAGCCTTCGACAGTATCCACCGTCCTTCACTTTGGAATCTACTTAACATCTATGGTTTCCCTACCAAATATATCAACATCATAAAATCTTTCTACAAAGAGACACGTCGCTGCGTGAGAACAGAATCAGGCAGCTCAGACTGGTTCTCAGTGGAAACGGGAGTGAAACAGGGTTGTGTCTTGCCACCGATGCTTTTTGAAATAGCTATCGATTGGGTCATGCGCAAATACACAAACAACACAAATAGGGGTATCCATTGTGTTGACAACATTCTAGAAGACTTGGACTTTGCCGACGACATAGTGCTTTTAAGTTCAACACACCCAGATGCCCAAGAGAAAATAAACCATCTCCAAAATGTTTCAGGACAAATTGGTCTCCAAATTAACACAGCAAAAACAAAAACTATTGATCTTACCAATAGTTCAGTCGACACCAAATTAAACAACCATGGTTTGGAAAAAGTCAATAGCTTCACATACCTAGGAAGCAAAATGACATCTACAGGGCACTCAACGCCAGAAATATTATCTAGAATCGCACTGGCTTCTGGTGCCGTCAATACACTGTCAAACATCTGGAAGTCAAAGACACTCAGCAAAATACGAAACTTGAAGATTTTAAGTTTCGTATTTTGCTGAGTGTCTTGTGTGATGCCAGTGCTAACGTATGGATGTGAGAGTTGGAAATCAACGGTAGCTTTAAATTAAAAACAATTAGACAATTTTGAGAACAAATGTCTTAGAAGAATTCTAAACCTCCACTGGAAAGATTTCAGAACCAATACGCAAATAAGACAAGAGACTAAGCAAGATATTGTATCCAATTTTATAAGAAAACGCCGTTGGAACTACATCGGCCATGTACTCAGAATGGACAAGACAAGGCTCCCCAACTAAGCCCTCTTATGGTCACCAGTAGGGAAAAGAAAACGGGGAAGACCAAGAGAGACCCTGCGTAGAACCATCATCAGAGAAGGCTCATTCAACAACCAAGTGAACATCCAGGATCTACACCAGGTAGCAGCGAACCGCCAGACATGGAGAGCCATGACTTCTGCCCTATGCCTTAGCTCAAGAGGAAAGACTAACTAACTAAATATGTGGGTGATTCTGTTTGGGATCTGGAATGTGTATAATCGGCTTTACTGGCCTGTTCTCTTGATCAGATGTATGTATCGATATTGCGTTGCAATAGAGGATAGCCTGTTTACATAACGTTACTAATGGTGGCACCCATCAATTTCCAAGTAAAGTTTATAGTTTTGTAATTCTTGTAAAAGGAAAATACTTCATGATACTTTGACGTGGCCATCGGCGGGGAACAGGGATCTGGAGACATTACACATCCTTGTCCATAACTCTCTTGATAGGTCGACATTGCCATGCTTCGTTTGTCGAATAAGACCACAGTCTGCTCTAGCAAAGGAAAGGTGCTGAACACGGAGGCAGCCAGCCAGGAGGCGCACCACAGAAATCAGACTGCCAGGCAATCACGCTAAGAAATATGTCGACAACTGCTAGGAGACTTAAAATAATGCACTGGAATACGGATGGTGTCAACAGAAAAAGAATAGAACTAGAAAACATCTTGGCCCAAGAAAATGTAAGCGTTTGTTGCTTGCAAGAAACTCACCTCAACGAAAATAATAGCCATCTAAATCAGAGGCTACCAGTGTTACCGATCTGACAGAAAAGAGAGGCGAAAGGGTGGGATAGTGACCCTTATTAAAAATAGCATTACTGCTTCCCAAATTGAAATTTACATGGAAGAGCTGAGTATCAGACACTTAAACTTATGACAGACAATACAGACCTTTACCTGATCAATTACTACTGTCAAAGGGACCACCTACAGGCACTGGACACACTACCCTTAAAAGAAAAAATGATTGTGTGTGGCGATTTTAACAGTCACTCACAGAACCGGGGCTATGATCACATGGAACAGAGAGGAGAGAGACTGGAAGACTGTCAGGATGAGAATAGATTCATCTTGATTAACAAGCCGTCTGACCCACATACCTTCTACTCGAGATCATGGCACACTACAACTACACCTGACAAGGCTTTTCGTACACCAGACCTGGAGCGGAACATTAAACGAATTGTTGGGAAACAGCTAGGTGGCAGTGACCATCGGCCAGTCGTTCTAATTGTAGAAAATGGGCTTGTAAGTGAAAGCAGAACTTTCTCAAGGTGGAACTACAAGAAAGCAGACTGGGAAACGTACAAACATCGCACCAGCATACTGAGAAAGACATAAATAAAGTAGTTGAAGAGTCTGGGAAATGCATGCTACAGGCAGCACGAGAAACAGTGCCAAGAGGAGCTCGTAAATATTATAAATCCTACTGGAGTAGTGAACTGGAACAATTGCATAATGATGTGAAAGTGTGTAGACGGCAAGCAGAGGCCAACCCCAGCCAAGAGCACCACAATAAATACCAGCACGAAAAAGCCAAATTTCAAAGGGCACAGCTGCAGGCTAGACGGAAACGCTGTCATGAGAAAACAGAGTCACTGAACTTTGAAAAAGACACACGGAAGTTGTGGAAGCTAATCAGTTATCAGTTATCAGTTGGGGTATCTTCATTGCACTCCGGACATGTCCATAGGTGCTCAGATCCTCCCCCCAGCGTATGCATCAGCGTCCGGTGGCTAATAGTGCCAGTTCTGTGTTGGTTGACGAGGCTCCTTGTTTTCCCGATGTACCTCTCGCGTCTGGCCGTGCCTATTCTTACTCCCAAGTCTCTCATCCTGGACAGCGATGCGGATTCAAAGTCCTCTGTTCTCGCCATATCTTTGAGGACGTTAATAACATCGGTACGATCCATGGGCTGGCCATCTACAGGGGGTGCAGAGCCAGCCAGTTTATCAGCTCGTTCATTTCCCTCGACTCCCGCATGTCCTGGGACGAAGATGAAGGTGACTTTTCGGACAACAGACTTCCGCAGCGACTCAGTCCACTGTCTACGTTCAGATCCAGCTTCGACCTTCTGAATCATGCTCATTGAATCACTTAGTACACACACGTTGGTATAATGATGTGATTCCAGCCATATGAAAACCTGTGTAACTGCCATCACCTCCATCGTCATGCTGCTCGTGGTCATAGAGTGGGCACCACAGGATTCTTTAACGGTTCGGCCCGCTGAACGGGCTGTAAATGCCCACGCACTTCTCTGCTGCTTTACAACAGATCCATCTGTATAGATGAGCACGTCGGGGCTATCTGAGTGTTCATAGATGAGTGCGTTAACCTCTGCATTGACAGCGGCAGGGTTCTGCTCTCCCTGCACCGTCTGTCGAGTGTGATAATGCAGGAGAAAGTGCACTTAAAAGCTGGAGGCACCGGCACCCATTCCTTGCCGGGGTTGATACTGGTAAGACTGCAGACTTGTCTGACATCTTCCGCCCGACCCATCCATGATGTGGCAGCTAATAAAACAACTTAACGAGGAGGGCACAGGGAGAAACTCAAAAAGTGTAATACATAAAAACGGAAACATCTTAACAGGAAAGCAAGCAGCTGACCATTTTGCGGACTCATTCGCACAAAATAACATTATCGAAATTAGTCCAGAGAAACTACAAGAGATTCGAGAGAAATGGCAACATACATGACAGAATGACATACTACACGAGGTCATGGAGGCACCTATCACAAACAGTGAACTGGAGGTAGCCATATCAAAACTGAAAATGAGAAAGTCACCAGGAGCTGATGGTATCTCCAATGAAATGTTAAGGAACCTAAGAACATAAGCCAAAGTAAAGCTATTGCAGATCTTCAATAACACCTGGAACTTAGGCAGTGTTCCACAAGCCTGGAGAAAAGCATTCATGATATCCCTCCTAAAATAAGGGAAAGATAGTTCCATTGCCTCCAGCTACAGACCAATTAGCCTCACCAGCTGTCTCTGCAAAGCAATGGAGCGCGTCACCAATCACAGGCTACAGTGGTACATTGAAAGTAAAAACATCCTTGTGCCACAACAGGTTGGCTGTAGGTCTTTTTTTAGATCTACGGAAGATCAGACAACCTACGTCTCACAAGAAATTGAGGATGCATTCGAAGAGAAGAAGCTGGTGCTTGCGGCATGGATAGATCTGAAGAAAGCCTTTGACAAAGTCTGGAAAGAAGGTCTGTTGCGGAAACTGAGAAACTGTAAAGTCAATGGAAGAATGTATAAATGGGTGAAAGTATACTTGCACAACAGAAGAGCCCGAGTCCAGATAGACGGACTCAAGAGCAAGAAAGTACTACTGCGTCACGGTGTTCCCCAGGTGGGAGTCCTGTCCCCCACACTTTGTCTAATCTTCATCAATGATCTTGTTGCTAATCTACCGTATGGAATTAAAGCGGCAATGTACGCTGATGACCTGGTTTTGTGGAGCATACACGAACATGCATCAGTGGCCACCTTATCGTTACAAAGAGCTGCAGATACTTTTGTTACATGGGCGGATAGATGGTGTGTCAGCATAAACACTGTCAAATGCTGCACCGCTCTATTTAACCCCTCTTCAAAACAAAAGGCAGATAAATCCAGATAAATGGAACACCCATAAGAGAAGATAAAGAATCAACATACCTTGGAGTTACGTTTGATGCCAAGCTGACATGGAGAAAACACATAAAAAAGCAGTAGCAAAAGCCAGAAGGAAAATAGCTAACCTGAGAAAACTAAGTGAAACCACATGGGGAGCCAGTGGGAAAATATTTAGCAAAGTTTATCAACAAAGCATACGACCACACCTGGAATACGGGTCAACTACGTGGTGTTCAGCATCAAAAACCACACTACAAGAACTTGACAGGTTGCAAAATCAAGCACTTAGAGTCACCATAGAAGGGATGAGATCAACCCCTATAGTAGCAATTGAGAAACTGGGGAGGATCCAAGCACTGAGAGAGCGCAGAGATACGAAAGCACTAATACAGGCAGAAATGTTCCTCAGTTTGCCAGGCCATCCTATGAAGAACCGATTTGAAAACTTAGCTATGGGGCGGTTGAAAAGACGTAGTTTTATCCATCAGGCGGAACGACTCTGCAGAGAAACCACCGATCTGCCCAAAGTTGGCATCCCCTTGAAAACTATTCCAGAGCGAACACCATGGAACGATGAATATAGACTATCACTAAAAATCCAGATTAAAGTGCGAGGAATATTTGACAAGGAAGAACAAATCAACTTCAAATCAAATCAACTTTATTAGGGTCACAAATTGGGCGCGCAGGCCCGTCTTACATTCGGCCCTTCCAATCACTCGTCTTTCATTCATCAAGAGCATTATACATTTACATAGGAAGAAAAATAAACATTGTGAAATGAATGTTGTAAACATAAACAAGGCAAATTACCATGTTATGAGGCCCATCTCCCACCTACCCATAATCACCTCACCCACACAACACCCCCACCTACCCACACACACGCACACCAAGGGACACATACAAACCCCCACCAACCGATCCATCCCCCTTCCACACATCCCCCACACACACACTCTCCCCTCACCTGTTCCCCCAACCAAAACACACTCGCCACCCACAAACATTCCCCCACCAACTCACACATCCTCTCCCCATCCACACCTCAAACCACCCATCCCCCAGCCACATCTCCATTGACCACATATTCACCACCCACGCACACAATCCCCCACCAACCCACACATCGGACATCCACTCACATATCCCCAAACCATACACACACATCCCCACCAACTGACATCTCCCTACCCACCCCCCCCCCCTCACACACATCTCCCTAACAACCCATACATCCCGAATCCACTCACACACACATTCCACCACCCACACATACATCCTCCACCCACCCATACATGCCTTAACCCAATCCCCCACCCGCACATCACATACATCCCCTACCACGCAATATTCCCAACCCACGCACCGCACACACACATATCCCTCACCAACACATCCCACACCCACATACCACCACACATCCCCACCTACACACCACACACATATCCCCCACCCACATACCGCACAATATTCCCACCCACACCCACACAGATACCCTTACCCATCCACCCCACATACCCCCACCCACACACCACAAAAATCCCCCATCCACACACACATACCTCACCCACACAATATCCCTAACCAACACACCACACACCTCTCCCCACCTACACACGCATTCCCTACCCGTCCACCAACACACACTCACTCACGCACACATCCTCCACTAAGCACCCACACCCCCCACCCACCCACCCCCAACCAAACATCTCTCGATCACAATACCCCTACCCACACACATCCTCCACCCACTCACGCATCCCACCCCGACACATACACATCCCTCACCCACCTACACATCCCTAAGCCACTCAAACACACCCACCCACACATTCCCCATCCACGCACACACCTCCCACCCACACCCCCCACGTACTTCCCCCAACCACCCCACCCATACACACATTCCCCGCACCCATCACACACATCCCCGACACCACACACTATCCCCCACCCACACACATATCCTCACCCATACCACCACACTCCCCACCCACACACCATGCACACATCCCCCACCAACACACCGCACACATATCTCACACCCACACACCATACACTTCTCCCCACCCGCCCTTGCATCCCCAATCCATCCAACACAATCCCCTACCCACACAACCCCGCTACCCACACATACTTCCTCAAACCACCCACACATCACCACCCACATAAACACACACACCCCACACCCGTCCCATACACATATCCTCCACCCATACACACATCCCCCACACCCATTCCCACACCCCTACTTTCACCCCCACACATCCATCCACACATCCCACCAACACCCACAAATATCACTACCCACAAAAACCCACACACCCCAACCCATACAAACGCATACCCCCACCCACACCCCCCACCCACACATATCCCCACACTCACAGACATCCTCCACACACACTCACACCTCCTCACATCTAGACACATACAAAATGTCTCACGTTAGCATTGAAACTAGTATGAACAAACTCCCACACTTTACTCACACACATACACTGACAATTGTCATGAGCAGTCTCATAAAAATGTTAAACATGGAGAAAAATGTGTACATAAAAAGTATGTGACGTAAACATAGTGATGCTCCCACACACAGAAGTACACACAGAGAAGACACACACACACACACACACACACACACACACACACACACACACACACACACATTCACTCTCACTCATTCTGTCTCTCATTCACACTCACTGACTCTCTCACTCAAACTACAGTAATGTACATAAGTTCATATTATCTTATATATAAATTAGGATGTGCGTATGTATCTCTGTATGTATTTATGTATCTCTGTCCGTATGTCCTTTATACGCTCGCGAACGGCCCATCCGATTGAGATGAAATTTTCTACACGCCTTCCTTTCATTCCAGAGATGCCAACTGTCGTAGTTTTTTTTTCTTCTTCCTCCTCCTCCCTCCTCCCTCCTCCCCCTCCCAAAATACGTACGTCCAGGAAATGGTCTTCTACATAGACACTTCTCTCTGAGGTCCGCGATAACATATTAACCTGGTGGGATGGCAATCAATCATCCTACTACCTCCTCCCTCCTCCTCCCTTCTCCCTCTTCCTCCTCCCTCTTCCTCCCTCCGCCTCCTCCCTCCTCCCACTCTCTACTCCTCCTTCCTCCTCCCTCCTCCTTCTCCTCCCTCCTTCTCCCTCTTCCTCCTCCCTCTTCCTCCCTCTTCCTGCTCCCTCCGCCTCCTCCCTCCGCCTACTCTCTCCTCCTCCTCCCTCCTCCTCCCTCTCCCTCCTCCTACTCCCTTCTCCTCCTCCTCCTCCTCCTCTCTCCTTCTCCCTCTTCCTCCTCCCTCCTCCTCCCCCTCCTCCTCCACCCTACTCCTCCCTCCTCTTCCTAATCCCTCCTCCTCCCTCCTATTCCTGCTGTCTCCTCCTCCCTCCTTCTCCCTCCTCCTTCTACCTCTTCCTCCCTCCTCCTTCTCCCTCCACCTCCTCCCTCCTCCTCTCTCCTCCTCCTCCCTCTCCCTCCTCCCTTCTCATCCTCCCCCACCTACGTTCTCCTCCCTCCTCCTCCTTCTCCCTCCTCCTCCCCCTCCCTCCTCCCCCGCCTCCTCCTCTTTCACCCTCCTCCCTCCTCCTCCTCCTCCTTCACCATCCTCCCTCCTCCTCCTCCCTCCTCCTCATCCTCCCTCCTCCTCCCTCCTCATCCCTCTTCCTCCTCCTCCTCCCTCCTCCCTCCTCCTTCTCCCCTTTCCCCCCTCTTTCTCTTAATCCCTTCTCCTCCCTTCTCCCCCCTCCTATTCATCCCTACTCCTCCTCCTCCCTCCTCCTCCTCTCTCCGCCTATCTCTTCCTCCCTCCTCCTCCCTCCTCTCTCCTCTCTCTTCCTCCTCCCTCTTCCTCCTCCTCCTCCCTCCTCCTTCCTCCTGCTCCCTCCTCCTGCTCCCTTCTCCTCCCTTCTCCTCCTCCCCCTCCCTCCTCCCCCTCATCCGTCTTCCTCCCTCCTCCTTCTTCCTCCCTCCTCCTCCCCCTCCTCCTCCCTCTCCTCCTCATCCCTCCTCCTCCATTCTCCTCCTCCCTCCTCCTCCTCTCTCTACCTCCTCCCTCCTCCTCCCTTCACATTCCTCCTCCTCCCTCTTCCTCCTCATCCCTCCTCCTCCTCTATCCTCCTCCCTCCTCCTCCCTTTACCTCCTCCCTCCTCCTCCCTTCACATTCCTCCTCCTCCCTCTTCCTCCTCCTCCCTCTCATCCTCTTCCCTCCTTCTCCTCCCTCCTCCTTCTCCCTCCTCCTCCTCCCTCTTCCTCCCTCCGCCTCCTCCCTCCTCCCACTCTCTACTCCTCCCTCCTCCTCCTCCCTCTTCCTCCCTCTTCCTGCTCCCTCCGCCTCCTCCCTCCGCCTACTCTCTCCTCCTCCTCCCTCCTCCTCCCTCTCCCTCCTCCTCCTCCCTCTCCTCCTCCTCCTCCTCCTGCGATCTCCTCCTCCCTCCTTCTCCCTCTTCCTCCTCCCTCCTCCTCCCCCTCCTCCTCCACCCTACTCCTCCCTCCTCTTCCTAATCCCTCCTCCTCCCTCCTATTCCTCCTGTCTCCTCCTCCCTCCTCCTCCCTCCTCTTCCCTCCTCCACCTCCCTCTTCCTCCTCCCTCCTCCATTTACCCAAGACAGACAGACATACAGATAGTCGGGAACGGGATCTTATATGACTACTTATATGATTTAAATGAGATGCTCTCCACCATGGGCTGGGCCGGGTCAGACAGACAGACAGATAGATAGACAGACAGACAGACAGACAGTCGGGAACGGGAGCTTATATGACTACTTATATGAATTAAATGAGATGCTCCCCACCAGAGTCTGGGCGAAGCCGGGCCGTGTCAGCTAGTCTTATATATAAAAAAGACTTGTGCGTATGTATCTCTGTATGTATTTATGTATCTCTGTCCGTATGTCCTTTATACGCTCGCGAACGGCCCATCCGATTGAGATGAAATTTTCTACACGCCTTCCTTTCATTCCAGAGATGCCAACTGTCGTATTTTTTTTTTCTTCTTCCTCCTCCTCCCTCCTCCCTCCTCCCCCTCCCAAAATACGTACGTCCAGGAAATGGTCTTCTACATAGACACTTCTCTCTGAGGTCCGCGATAACATCGGGAACGAGAACTTATATGACTACTTATATAAATTAAATGAGATGCTTCACACCAGGAGCTGGGCGATGTCGGGCCGGGTCAGACAGACAGACAGACAGACAGACAGACAGACAGATAGTCGGTAACGGGAACGGGAACTTATATGACTACTTATATGAATTAAATGAGATGCTCCCCACCAGGGTCTGGGCGAAGCCGGGCAGGGTCAGCTAGTCTTATATATAAATTAGGATGTCCGTATCTCTGTCTGTATGTCTGTCTGTATGTATGTCCTTTATACGCTCGCGAACGGCCCATCCGATTGAGATGAAATTTTCTACACGCCTTCCTTTCATTCCAGAGATGCCAACTGTCGTAGTTTTTTTTTCTTCTTCCTCCTCCTCCCTCCTCCCTCCTCCCCCTCCCAAAATACGTACGTCCAGGAAATGGTCTTCTACATAGACACTTCTCTCTGAGGTCCGCGATAACCTGGTGGGATGGCAATCAATCATCCTACTACCTCCTCCCTCCTCCTCCCTTCTCCCTCTTCCTCCTCCCTCTTCCTCCCTCCGCCTCCTCCCTCCTCCCACTCTCTACTCCTCCTTCCTCCTCCCTCCTCCTTCTCCTCCCTCCTTCTCCCTCTTCCTCCTCCCTCTTCCTCCCTCTTCCTGCTCCCTCCGCCTCCTCCCTCCGCCTACTCTCTCCTCCTCCTCCCTCCTCCTACTCCCTTCTCCTCCTCCTCCTCTCTCCTCCTCCCTCCTTCTCCCTCTTCCTCCTCCCTCCTCCTCCCCCTCCTCCTCCACCCTACTCCTCCCTCCTCTTCCTAATCCCTCCTCCTCCCTCCTCCTCCCCTCCTCCTCCTCCCTCCTTCTCCCTCCTCCTTCTACCTCTTCCTCCCTCCTCCTTCTCCCTCCACCTCCTCCCTCCTCCTCTCTCCTCCTCCTCCCTCCTCCTCCCTCTCCCTCCTCCCTTCTCATCCTCCCCACCTACGTTCTCCTCCTCCCTCCTCCTCCTTCTCCCTCCTCCTCCCCCTCCCTCCTCCCCCTCCTCCTCCTTCACCCTCCTCCCTCCTCCTCCTCCTCCTTCACCATCCTCCCTCCTCCTCCTCCCTCCTCCTCATCCTCCCTCCTCCCTCCTCCTCCCTCCTCATCCCTCTTCCTCCTCCTCCCTCCTCCCTCCTCCTTCTCCCCTTTCCCCCCTCTTTCTCTTAATCCCTCCTCCTCCCTTCTCCTCCCTCCTATTCATCCCTACTCCTCCTCCTCCCTCCTCCTCCTCTCTCCGCCTATCTCTTCCTCCCTCCTCCTCCCTCCTCTCTCTTCCTCCTCCCTCCTCTCTCTTCCTCCTCCCTCCTCCTCCCTCTTCCTCCTCCTCCTCCCTCCTCCTTCCTCCTGCTCCCTCCTCCTCCTCCCTTCTCCTCCCTTCTCCTCCTCCCCCTCCAACCCCTCCCTCCTCCCCCTCATCCGTCTTCCTCCCTCCTCCTTCTTCCTCCCTCCTCCTCCCCCTCCTCCTCCCTCTCCTCCTTATCCCTCCTCCTCCATTCTCCTCCTCCCTCCTCATCCTCTCTCTACCTCCTCCCTCCTCCTCCCTTCACATTCCTCCTCCTCCCTCTTCCTCCTCATCCCTCCTCCTCCTCTATCCTCCTCCCTCCTCCTCCTCCTCCCTCTACCTCCTCCCTCCTCCTCCCTTCACATTCCTCCTCCTCCCTCTTCCTCCTCCTCCCTCTCATCCTCTTCCCTCCTTCTCCTCCCTCCTCCTTCTCCCTCTTCCTCCTCCCTCTTCCTCCCTCCGCCTCCTCCCTCCTCCCACTCTCTACTCCTCCCTCCTCCTTCTCCTCCCTCCTCCTCCTCCCTCTTCCTCCCTCTTCCTGCTCCCTCCGCCTCCTCCCTCCGCCTACTCTCTCCTCCTCCTCCCTCCTCCTCCCTCTCCCTCCTCCTCCTCCCTCTCCTCCTCCTCCTCCTCCTGCGATCTCCTCCTCCCTGCTTCTCCCTCTTCCTCCTCCCTCCTCCTCCCCCTCCTCCTCCACCCTACTCCTCCCTCCTCTTCCTAATCCCTCCTCCTCCCTCCTATTCCTCCTGTCTCCTCCTCCCTCCTCCTCCCTCCTCTTCCCTCCTCCACCTCCCTCTTCCTCCTCCCTCCTCCATTTACCCAAGACAGACAGACATACAGATAGTCGGGAACGGGATCTTATATGACTACTTATATGATTTAAATGAGATGCTCTCCACCATGGGCTGGGCCGGGTCAGACAGACAGACAGACAGACAGACAGATAGATAGACAGACAGACAGACAGACAGTCGGGAACGGGAGCTTATATGACTACTTATATGAATTAAATGAGATGCTCCCCACCAGAGTCTGGGCGAAGCCGGGCCGTGTCAGCTAGTACATGATAAAATCAAATGGTATTTAACTGATAATATGACAGATGAGAATACACAAACATATGGATTTGCGTGTTACATAACATGCGTGTTACATGACATGCATCTGCTCATCTCTCTCTCTCTCTCTCTCTCTCTCTCTCTCTCTCTCTGTATTCTTTCGTATACACACACTCACAGGCATGCGCGCGCTCACACACACACACACTAACACATCAACTCTCGAACTGTCTCACTCTCTTACACACAATCCTTCACACACACACACACTCACTCTCTCAATCACACTCTCTCACACATATACATACGCATGAACGCATGCACGCACGCACACACTCCCTTACTCACTCTCACACATACACGTACGAATGCATGCACTGACACATTCCCCTACCATTTCTCGCTCAATCACTCTCTCCACACACACGCTCGCACGTGCACACACACACATTCACTCTCTCACTCTCTCTGACACCCACTTTCTCTCTCTCTCTCTCTCTCTCTCTCTCTCTCTCTCTCTCTCTCTCTCTCTCTCTCTCTCTCTCTCGCTCCCACACGCACACACATATATAGTGAACAATTATTGTTAAACAATTATAATGAACAATTATACCAGTAAATGAATTACGGTGGCATATAGTCGGTATGGATTAAGTATTGAAAGAGTTTTCGGTTAAATGTGTAGGGACTCATTGGAGTTTTCAGATCTGGAGGCAGATCATTCCATAAGTGCGCATCAGAATAGGCGAAACATGTTTTGTACAGGTCCAATCTAGGCTTTGAGACATTTAACAAATTTAGGCGCTAGCTGTTCATTGCATTAGATCGAATCAACGGCAGAAGATACTCTGGGGTATTCTGAGATATAATTTTCTTAACTAATTTGGCTTTGTTGAAAAGGAAGCGCTTTTGAAGTGGTAGAAGTCTTAGATGACTGTACAAATTATTACTTTCAACGTGCTTTCTGCCAGAAACCAGACGAATAGCGCGGTTTTGTAGAGAACATAGTAGTTTTAAATTAGATTTAGGGCAACCATCCCAAACTGTGGAACAGTAATCGAGATGTGATTGGATATAGCATGTGTAGAATATTTTTCGTGTGCTTTCGTCCAGGAAGTGCTGAATTTTAGCAAGTTGGTAAATCTTTTGTGCTATTTTTGCTATTTGGTAAGAACGTGAACATGAGGGCTCCAGCTCACATGGCTGTCAATTAAAAGACCTAGTGTTTTATGTTCATTCACATTAACTATAGGTAACGTGCCCATGCGGAGTTCGAGCGGTGATCCAGTTATGGCTAGTGTCTGTAGTTTTTGTCTGGTCGTTATTAGCATGGATTTGGTTTTGTCTATGTTAATTTGCATGCGGTTTTCATTGCTCCATCTAGTAAGATTATCGAGTTCCTTTTGTAAAGAATTCTCTAATTCATTACGGTTTTCTTGACTAGTATATATAGTACAGTCGTCTGCAAATAGATCACAAGTTGTATTGATATATCAAAGAAGATCAATAAAATAAACTGCAACCTAGTATTGAGCCCTGAGGCACACCAATATTAAGCTGTGTGGGTCTTGATAGACAGTTGTTGAAGGACACGACTTGTTGTCTGTCGAATAGAAATGACGTAATTATGTTCACCATGTTGGTGCTTATCTTCATTTGTTTTAGTTTTCTAATTAAAATATCGTGATCTACCATATCAAAAGCTTTTTTAAAGTCTACAAACACCGCTCCACAAATTCTACCGTTGTTGATGTTTAAGTGCCAGTTATCGGTCATTTTTGTTAGAGCACTATGGCAAGAATATTTAGGTCGAAAGCCAGATTGACTGTTAATTATGAGATCGTTGTTAATTAAATGGTGTAACGTTATTTTATGAATGTGTTTTTCTAGTGGTTTTGATAGCGACGATAGTAAGGAAATAGGTCTATAATTACCCAAAACGCTATTATCGATTGAGCCATTTTTAATTATCGGAAACACTTTAGCAATTTTAAAAGCAGATGGAAAGTAGTTTTTGGCCAGGCACTGGTTATATATGAACGTTAAGGACTCACTAATGACTGGTGCAGCACAACGAAGAATTCTATTACTGATACCATCTAGGCCGTGTGAGTTTGTTGATTTGAGGTTTAAGAGATATTTATAAACGTCTGCAACAGACATTAAAGGAATCTCAGCGGGAATATTTCTTGTGCACTTCTCCTCACAGAATGATGCCAGTGAACTTAAATTGCACGATGAGTCTGATATTGAAGACTTTAGATTCTCTATTTCTGATTGAAAGAACCAACTGAATTCATCGCATGTTATAGAATTTGGTATTGCTGATTCTGTAGGGCGTTTCTTATTGGTTAGCAAGTTAATAGCCTTCCATATATTTGTACTGTTTGAATTATCAACAATCAAATTTTTAAAATGGTCTTTTTTTTATCCTACCAATTTCATATTTAACTTTATTCCTTAGTCTGCGGTAATTGATGAAGTCTTTATTTTTGTGTGCTGTATTTCGCTCTCTCATAATTTCCAGAACTTCACTAGTGACCCATGGGGATTTATGTTGATTTTTGACTCGAACTTCTTTGATTGGCACGTGTTTACCGAACACATTGTAGACTGTCTTCGTCCAGAAAGCCAATGCATCGTCCGGGTCAGGAAGTTGGTAAACGTGATCAATGGCTGCTTTTCTTAAGTCTTGCAAAAATAAATCTTGGTTGAATGCTTTAAAATTTCTAAATTTGATACTTACATGTTTATGTTTACGAGATTTGAACCCAATTCTTGACCATGTACAACATACAGGGTAGTGGTCACTAACTGTACTAACAGGAACAGAACATTCAATAATATTATCTGGACAAGTAACATATATATGATCAATTATAGTTGAGGATGTGTCAGTAACCCTTGTGGGACGGTTTATTAGTTGTTTGAAATTGTAAGAAAGAATGATATCGTCCCATGTCTGGTTGGATTTACTAATATCTATGTTGAAGTCACCTAGTATCATAACTTCTCTACTTGTTGTAAACACTCTATCCATGATTGTAGTGAAGCAGTCATACCAACTGTACCCGGCACAAGCATTCCTATATAGGTATCCAATGAGAAACGGTTGTTGGCGGGCTGGCTTCACCTCTAACCAAACACATTCTATCCCTACTGTCTCGAGATCACTTCTACGGGAACAGTTGAGGGAATTGGAAATGTATACAGCAATACCTGTCTCTAATTTTTGATTTGCATCTTTCCGAATTACTTTAAGCCCCTCAAGTGAGATTTCGGAGTCGGTTATTTTGTCGTTAAGACGACTTTCTGTGATTCCAAACACATGGAACTGTTTGGACAGTATTACCGAGGGCTCAGGTAATTTGTTGAGCAGATGAAAGATGTTGAGATGGCCTATATATAGACCATTTTTGTTGAGCCACTGATCGTGATTGGCGAACATTACAAACTAACGGGAAGATGTCGCTTGTGGTATACAAATTGCAGGGATTTTGAAACTTTATTTAGAAATAGTTAAGGCTGTTAGAGGGAGCAGGAAAATGTCTTTGCTGGAGTGACATCATGAATGCTTGGTGCAGGGCTGCAGGATTGTATCGCATTAGCTGCTGAAGTTGACGGTTCCAGTCATAGGGTTGTAGATAACAGTCCAGCGAGGGACTGCTATGAGTGTCACTGGAAGTGCCTACATTGGAAGCAGGCATCGGCGGCACAGCACCATTTGTTAACGGTGTCCCCTTTGACATCATAGAGGGAGACTGTTTTACGGGCAAGGTAGGAAACAAAGTATCGTAGTTAGCAACATTTGGATTGGAGCTTGGGTTGCTATTCACGACATTGTGTTCCTGGGGTACAGGCAAGGGTGGTGTGGGAAGAGAAGGAGTGTTTTCTGAACACAGTGAGATGGCTGTTGCTAGAGGTGAAGTTCGGTTTACTCCTGTAACTGGTGCTGGTTGTTGTGCACGTTCGGGATATTTTATGTTCTTCGCTAGGAAGCTACTTCCTAGCTTGGAACAATGTATTTGATCCCTGTATAGTTTTTTCTTAGGAGCTCCGGACGGTGACGTAAAGTAAGGGGTGTTATTTATGAAATTCATGTTATTATTGTTACAAAATTTGTATAGCGTTAGATTAGCAGCATCGGCAGTACGACGCTGGAACCCGTAACATGGTGGAATGATAGATGGAATAAACAAAGATGATTTTGGAAATCTATTGCGCAACAGCACCTCCAATGTAGCTAGTTGTGAGGTGCTGATGATTTTATTATCCATTATGTCATTAACACCAATATGGACTGTTGCTCTCCTAATTCGGTCGTTCAATTGGAATCTTCGCAGTGTAGCGGTCAGCCTGTCAATGTCAGCGCCTGGTAAGGGTAGATTGAAGTTGATTCGCCGTCAGTAGATGACATGCGATCACTATAGATTCCCTTCAGCAGGGAGTCTCCAATGACGACATGTGTTGCACTGTGATCTATGGTTATTTCACGCTCTTGGCGTGTCCGCTTGGACTGTTGTTGCCACTGGTCACTGTCGTCTTTCTTGTGTTCTTGTTTATTATAGAACAGAACAGTGTACAGCACAAAACAGCCCTTCTCAGCTTCCTTGATGACGAATACCCACAGGATCTATGGATCCGAGTCTACACAGTTGGGTCAGCACAAAATGCTGTTCGAAATGGAAAAGCGGGAGTGTACATAGAATACCCAAATAATACTAGGGACACGGCCAGAGTTCCAACAGGTAAGTACTGCCATAACTATGATGCTAAAATTGAGGCAATCAAGGTAGCAGCAGAGAAATTACTAAATACCAACAATGGTACACAACTTGTGGTGCTGTTGACAGATGCAAAATCAGTACTCGAGGCGCTCCTGTCTGAGAAATTGCCAGTACTAAGGACACTACTTTCTGAACTTAGCAGTCAGCATAAGGTCACCATGCAGTGGATATCATCCCACTGTGGAGTACCCGGAAACGACAGACCTGATAAATTGGCTAAGGAAGGAGCAAAAGAAGCATACACACACACACACACACACACACACACACACACACACACACATACATACATACATACATACATACATACATACATACATACATACATACATACATACATACATACATACATACGCACGCACGCACGCACGCACACATACATACATACATACATACATACATACATACATACATACATACATACATACATACATACATACATACATACATACATACATACATACATACATACATACATACATACATCATGTGCCATACCGAAAAGCGTGGGCGGTTATGACTCGCCATTTCACTCGATCACCAGAGTCGTGGATCAGCTCAGTGTTCCTGTCTCGACCATGCCATGTGGCCAAGCCATCCAGGTATTTACTTCTCAGTCTTCCCCTTGGTCTGTTCCCCTCGATCCTGCCAGTTGTCACCAAGTTCTCCAATTCATTTCTTCTCAAAACATGTCCAAACATTTTTGACTGTCTACGTCTAATTTCTCTAATCAATTTACGATTTTCATTTGCTACTGTAGTACTTGGTCATTGGTTTGTCTGTCTGTCCATGGTATCTTTGCATTCTCCTCAGAAACCACATTTCTGCAGCCATCAGATGTTTTTCAGCTTGACTGCTTATTGTCCAAGTTTCACATCCATAGAAAAGAACAGGCCCTATGCATCACCTCAACACTATTTTCCTCGTTTCAATTGGCATCTTTTTATTGGTCAGAATGTTTTTCATCTTGCTAAAGGCTACTTTCACCATAGCGATTCTTGTTCTAATCTCTTCAAGGCATCTCCCAACAGATGTTATGACTGTTCCGAGATAATTGTACCGATTCATTTGTTGAAGAATATTCCCATTTACGTGTATATTACATTGTGGTATTTCGTTCTTCCTAGTGACGACCATAATCTGTAGAGAGAAAGAGAGAAAGAGAGAGAGAGAGAGAGAGAGAGAGAGAGAGAGAGAGAGAGAGAGAGAGAGAGAGAGAGAAACACAGGTAAATAGAGAGAAACACATACACACACAAAGAGAGAGAGAGAGAAACAGAGAGAGAGAAACACGGAGAGTTGAGAGAGAACAGAGAGAGAGGAGGTGGAAACAGAGAAAGAGAGAGAGAGCGAGAGAGATTGAGAGGGAGCGAGAGAGAGAGAGAGAGAGAGAGAGAGAGAGGGAGAGAGAGAGAAACGCACAGAGAAATAAGAGAGATTCTACTGTAAAACGCTTCATTGTTTTACTCCTTGTTTGATCTGTTGCCCAACTAATTTCACATTTAAATCCTACTACCGGGATCCAGTAAATATTGATTATTATTCTTCGTTATTCTTGATATTTTCTATAAGTTGTAAATCGTTTCCTACATTGTTGATCATATATCCAATTTTACTTTATCAACTGTACTTGTACACACCTTTCTGGGTCTCAGGTGTGGTGTCTACTATTATTCGGTATGTATAATTTGAATGTGTTCTGTTCGCTGTTAAAAATCCATTCTTATCTTCACTAATCTCCATCTGAAGTTTTCTCTCATCTTGAAGTTTAGTGAGATAGTTTATATGGTTGATTGCCGTTAGATAGTTCTGCACTTCACATACACCTTCCTACTATACCGTGATTAAGGGGTGATGAACGTTCTCAACAAGTAATATAAATTCGGTTCGCCTTGAATAGCAGGTTGAGAGCCAACTGTAACAGAATGACGGAAGCCGACTCCTTTGACGATGAAAATGACAAACACTGTTTAATAATATAGCGCATGAGCTTGATGCGACGAAAAATATTAAACATTAACTACTCAAAGTGCCTGTCATACCAGGTCGGCATCGAAAATATATAAATTAAGTTTTATGTTACGTGCTAAGCCCGGTTGATATACATATCAACACGATATCTGTCTATCCTTCGGCGTTCTTCTGTCACTCCATCAAAGTCTCCGTCCCGCCGCTTCGCGACCTCTATAGTGTGTTTACTTTTTTTGCCCCAATATAAAATTCAATATCTCAGTAACCAACTGAGGGAAAATGATGCGATTTAGCATATAACCTTATCATTATGTCCACCCAACAAAAATATATTTGTTCTGGAGATTGTACAGCAGATTTCAATGTTTGTTTATATGCGGTATATAATTTACGGCTCAGAGATTGAATCCATCATTTTAAAAGTATTACAGCTTCACCAAGACACATCCGCGGTTTTTTTTTAAATTGTCTCGCGGTATTCGTTTTGGCACAGACTGCGCGCATTTATATGGGATTTTTCAGAGGTGTCTCCGATGTGGGTTCTTTCATCAAACGTGATTATATAAATAAATATAGCAATACATCTTACCATTAATGTATTATTAAGAGCTAATATTTGAATGTGTGAATATTGATCAATGGGATTAAAAGTGAAATTATGTACACTTCAAAGCATCGCTATGAAGTTGTACACATATTTTTGTCAAGAAGCTGATGGCAGGAAACTGTTTCATACTGTTACAAATCCCGAAAAAAGAACAGTGCATGGATTGGGTTTGAGTAAACTGTCATTTCCTCAATTGGTGCAGGAATCTGGAATGAAACCAACACGCGATAAGCAAACGGTAGGTAGAAAGGCAATTGTAGACAGCTTTGACAAGGATGTCATCAGGCGAGTTATTATAAAAATGATGGATGCCAAAGAAACAGTGACTGTAAGAAAACTGAGGGTTTTGTTGAGAAAGAACAATAACATAGACCTATCCAAAACAACTTTGTGGACAATTATAAGGACATTAGGCTTCACTTTTAGAAAGTACAAGGGAAGTAGAAATATCCTTTGCGAGCAACAGCATTTAGGAGCCATGAGAAGCAGATACCAACGTGAAATAAGGGAAATACGCAAAGAAAATTATGACATAGTGTATTTGGATGAGACGTGGATCAATGCGCACCACACAAGTGAAAAGGAATGGCAATCAATGGATGGAAAGATAAAGCGTTATGTGCCCAGTAGTAAAGGACAGCGTTTGGTCATAGCCTATGCTGGTAGTACTCATAATGGCTTACTACAGAATGCTGGGCTCGTGTTCGCATAAAAGCATACAGACAACTGGGATTATCATAATGAGATGAATGGTAATGTATTTAGAGATTGGCTCGAGAATACAGTACTTCCATCCCTTGATAGACCGTCTTGTCTAATCATGGACAATGCATCATATCACAATGTTGTTGCCCAAGAAGACAAAATACCTACGGCATCGAGCACAAAGGAAGCAATAAAGATATGGCTCCGAAGGGAAAATATACCATTTCCAGAAACATATTTCAAGCTCAGTTGTTGTCCCTTGTAAAACAGGCACAAAAAAGCAAAAAATATCAAAACGACAAGTTGATAGAAGAGCATGGCCATAGGTGCTTGAGACGTCCGTCGTATCATTCTCACTTAAACCCTATAGAACTTGTGTGGGCTAAAATTAAAGGACAGTTGGCAGCTGCCAATACTACATTCAAATTGTCTGACGTCAAGATACTAACCCAGTCCGCTCTATTAAATATTGATAAAAGTTACTATAAAAATGTGAGGACCATGTGTTGAAAGAGGAAGAGGACTATTGGAGAAAGGATGAATTGAATTTTATGCAACCGAGTGTAACAAGACCCCCGGGGCTTGTAGAGGTTTGTTACTATAGTTAATATCCCCAGCCTTTGCTCCGACCACCCTGTCACGGAAAATAAACATGTTAGTTGCGATCGATGACAAACAAGACCCGACATTAGTCTGCAAAAACAACCGACCCTTTTATGTTGTACAGACTGAGAAAAATACGTCGTTAAAACTGTCTACACACGATCGGCAGTTCTAACTGAGAAACAAAATACGTCGCGTTAAAATGTCTACACCTGGTCGGCGAATCTTTATGATGTGGGGTGTTAGAGAAATGAATAACAACGCCAAACGTCTGCCAAGGCGGTAGTAGCCTTTGAAGTGCTAGACGGAAAGTCTGGACAGACGCGGGATCGATTCTGTGATGTGGAGAATTCTCTGGCTCACAGACAGACTGAACTATTGATGTACGGGACAAAGAATTTCCCCAAATGAAAGCAAATTTGACGGCGGATTGACTCCAGTTAGTCTAGAACAGGAGGAGGAAACCAGATTCTGGACGGATCAGCGTCTAGACTTTTTGGTGACGTCAATCCAGCCCAATATAAAAAGCGTTGCGGTAAACAAGTGGAGTTAGTCGATCAAGATTTCTGAAGTTTAGAAAGATCGGTGCAGTTTTCCGAGTTGTGTTCAATGAAAGAAACTAGGGTGTCAAATTGTTGATATTTATCGGCGGACATAGATCCAGTCTGTGATTGCCTGGTTTCAATTAGCAACCGGAATAGGCATATGGTTCCATTTTCAGGCCCATGTATGTGTGCAATGATGTTCAACAGTGAAGCTAGAACACAATTTAGAAGATGATGGCTCAGAATTTGAAGACAGAAGTTGCTGAGAGGCCGCTACATTGGGCTTATACCCAAGTTGGTTGCGGGAACGTGGCTTCTGCTGAGCAGGACATGCTGATGAGATTTAGGTTTAGCAAGTGATAGTTGTATCACTGAACAATCAGAACAGTGTACATATATACTACTGATACCAGGAACATTCATAAAAATTTATACTGATACCTAGAACATTCAGATTGTGGTGTTAATATGGGGAATCTTTAAAACCAGTGAAACTAGATCCATTAAGATTTCCCCAGTAACAGTGACAACAGTGTTAGAATTCTCTGATTAACAATCAGTTAAATAACAGAGGAAATTCATAGTGTGAATCAGATTGAAGACTCTCATTAGACAGTGTTTGTCATGGGTGTCCAAGCATCCTAGTGGTTCAAGAGACAACGAAGGAAGTCTTCACGTGACCGGAGAAGCATCACCTGGGTGAGGTTGCTTGTCTGGAATACATGGTGCTAGTGTGTTCTCAGCACAGTGATGAGAATGACTATACTCCTGAACACTGATCTGAGTCTATATACTATTTAGAATATACGTCACACATTCTACACTTTATAAACACACACACTTCTCCTACATATACTCTTTGCTTTAATAAATTTCTTGTTTTTTATTTGTTGAAGCTAGAGTTGTCAAGTATGTTATGTTGGGGAAGAATGCGAGGGGCATGATCCAGGGGTGAGTAAGAGTGAGAAGAAGGTGTCTTCAGATTGAGGGAGTGTTGTGGACGGAGTCTGCTGGATATCTCCAGGATAGTGATATTGAATTAAAACAAATGTGGGTGTTGATTCCCCTCACTCCAGGGACGACACTAAAGTGGTAAAGAAGGACAAATAACTACTACGACATTCATTCTTTACACACGACATTTATTGGGGGCTCGTAAACGTGATCTTTGGACAGCGGGATCTTTCGTACAAGGAATCTTTAGACAACGGGATCTTTCATAAGCGGGGTCTTTTAACACGGGATCTTTAGTTAGAGGATGGAGATATCCTATTAGTGAGAATCTTACCTGTTTACACTTCACACGTCTGCATAAGTCTGTGGTCCTGATTCTACTCTTGTCACTGAGTGATTGTGTTGTGTTGTGTGGTGTGTTATAAAATATATAGATTAATTGTATTTGGTCATTATCTATATATTTGTTTAGAGATAATCTATACTCTATCTGCTGAGTTACCTCTCTGAAAAATGGCCACTCCTAAACTAACTACGGCAGAACTAAGGGCAAAGGGGGAAGAAATGGGATTGTCGGGTTCTGCACTAACAGATTACGTACAGGAGGTGGAGAGGGAGTATCGTCAAGCAGAAAGTTAAGATCGAAAGGCCGAGTTGGAATTGAGAAGGATGGAGTTAGAACAAGCTGCTAAGAAATTGGAAGTAGAGCAAGCCATGAGAAGGCTGGAAATTGAAGCTGAGCAGGCAGCTAAAAATCTGGAAGCAGAGCAAGCTGCTAAGCAACGGGAAGCGGAACAAGAAGCTCAGAAAAGGGAGCACGAGTACCGGATGCGGGAACTCGAGCTCAAGAGGCAATCTAGTGGGAAACCGAAGGAGCAGTGGGAGGTTCCTCTCTCCCTGGCTCAACCCCAGTAGGTGGACATAGCTACCATGCTATGAAGTTCCCTCTAGCGATCTACGAGGAGGACAAAGAGAAGATAGGCCAGTACCTTCAACGCTTTGAGGCTATGTCGGTTGCTATGGGTCTGGAGCGTGACAAATGGAATCTCAAGCTATCCCAGGGATTACGCGGGATCGGTTACGAGGTTTATTCTCGACTGCTACCAGGACATGAGAACAATTATGACGACTTGAAGACGGCTCTGCTGAAACGATTCGAAGTTAAGTCACATACCTACCGGAAAAAATTTCGAGGAGCGAAACGAGAACCGGGGGAGTTGTTCGCCGCCTATAGTCTGCGTCTGAAAGCCTATCTCCATAAGTGGATGGATTTGGCTGGGTTCGCGCATGACTATGAGAGTCTGGAAGAGCTCATGGTAGTCGACCAGATGCGAAAGCAAATATCGAAACCTCTCAGGACATTCTTGGGAGAACAAGGGGCGGAACGAATCGACATGGTGACGAAATGGGCAGAACGGTTCGTCGAGGTCCATGGGGAGGCAGCAGAAAACCTTTCTACCAACACCAAAAGTCAGGAAAAACATAACCTGAAGAAAGCCAAGAGCACAGGAACTAAGAAGGTGGAACCATATGTCAAAATTTCAGAGGAGAGTTTGGAGAAGACGAAGGGGGAAAGCAAGAGCACTTCGAGCTCTACTCAAAAACGACCGTTGTCGGAGAAGTGGTGTTCGATTTGTAAGTCACCTTCTCACAATACGAAGGATTGCAAATCGAAGGCTAAGAACCCTCACTTCGCGGCATGTCAAGTGACTTCACAGCAGGTGGTCACTGACAATGCCAAGGTCGACAAGGAAGCTCACCAGCAGGAGAGCTCACTAAAGTCCGGCACTAGAAAATCTAGGAAAGGGAAATGGTGCGAACACTGCAGGTCGAATACGCACAATGCTATTGACTGCAGGGGAAAGTCAGGAGACTCTCAATTCGTCGTGTGCCCCGGGAAACCTAAGGTGGAGCCCACCGAACAGGTCGAGGCCGAGGGAGAGACTCCAGACCAGTAAAAACCACCTGTAGTGGAATTGGTAGAAGTTAACGGTCGTCAATTGGAGTGTTTGTACGACACAGGACTGGACGGGGAGGCCGTGATTTCTGCGGATCTGGTACATCCAGAACAATTCACAGGTGAGACCATGGAGATACAGCCTGCACAGAAGAGTGCTGTAGCCATGAAATTGCCCATTGCCAGAGTGGAGATTCGGTCAAGGTATGTCACCGGCACCATCAAGGCCACGGTGTTGACCGATCCCATTTTCCCCGTAATCCTTGGTTGCCGGTATGTCTTTCTGGGAATGCCCAGGGAGCCAATCCATATGGGAGCAATACAGACTCACTCTCAGACGAGAAAGGATGAAGCAGAAGCAAATGTGACTAACCCACTGCCAGGGGAGTTGCGAACTGCCCAGAGTGAGGATGCTACTCTACGTCCTTGCTACAAAAAGCTGCAGCAAAGTGCTGATCCACCCAAACGGGGTCAGTACTATATGAAGAATAGTATACTCTACAGGAGAGCCGGAAGGGGAGAAAACCTACACGGTCAGTTGGTGGTCCCGAAGGCCCACCGTTCCCAGATTCTTCATATGGGGCATACCATCTCATTCAGTGGGCATATGGGTATTGCCGCCACGATGCAGCGAATTTCCTGCCATTACTATTGGCCGGGAATGACAGGTGATGTGCGTCGGTATGTGAAGTCATGCACTGAGTGCCAGAGGGTGGCACCAAAACACTGGACAGCGCCGGTGGTCTTGGGTGAAATGCCCATCATGAACTCTCCTTTCGAGAGGGTAGCCATCGATATTGTGGGTCCACTTCCTAGGACTAGGAAGAGGAACATGTACATACTCACCATGGTGGATTGCTGTACAATGTGGGGTGAAGCCATACCATTGACCACGATTGACTCGAAACGAGTGGCGGACGCACTGATGGAGGCCTTTACCAGATTGGGCTTTCCTGATCAAATACTGACGGACAATGGGTCCCAGTTTTGTGGTAAACTTATGGAGGAGGTATTTTGGGTGTTCCACTCTAACCATATCCATACCAGCCCTTACCACCCTCAAGCCAATGGACAAGTAGAGCGTTTCAACGGCACGTTGATGACAATGCTCAGGAAACTGGCACAGGAAATACCTGATAGGAGGGATGAATATATCCCAGCAGCACTCTTTGCCTATCGGGAAGTTCCTCATGGCTCAACAGGACTACCACCCGCCACGTTGCTGTTTGGTCGTCCAATCAAAGGACCGTTGAAAGCCATGTTGAGGAGTTGGACTGAAGAGGGGACGTCAGAAGAAGTTATCTCTTCTTACAAATATGTGGAGGAACTGAAAGAAAAAACTTCACAAGGGGTGGACTCTGGCAAATCAAAACTTGAAAAAGGCCAGAAAAAGACATGCGGCTTACTACAACCGTAGGTCTAAAGACAGATCTCTAGAGGTGGGAGACAAAGTATTGTTGCTACTCCCAACGGGAAACAACAAACTGGAGATAGGTTGGCAAGGCCCATTTCCCGTGGAAAGGGTGATATCCAGGACCAACTATCAGATCCGGATCCGGGGAAAGTCGAAGATTTTCCATATCAAACTATTGCGGAAATACGAAGAGAGACCCGGAGAAAAAGCAGCTCACCTCATGGCAATGGCAGTTGCAGTGGAGACAGAAGTGGGAACCAACGAGGGCAGGGAATACCCCCTGGTGCACCAGGAAACCTATAAGGATGTGCAGGTGAACCCTGATCTGACTTCCCAGGAGAGGGAAAAGATAACCCAGGTTCTCGAGTCTCATAAGAAGATGCTGACTGATAAACCAGGACGAACGAGGTTGATGGAGTTCGAGATGACTTTGACCACACAAGAGCCTGTTGTGCTCCAAAAGGTTTACCCAGTGCCATTCTCTAAAGAAAAGGCCCTGGAGGAGGAAATACAGAAACTGTTGGAGGATGACGAGATTGCACCATCCACATCCCCATACAATGCGGGGGTAGTTTTGTTACGAAAACCAAGTGGAGAACACCGGTTGTGTATAGACTACCGACTTCTGAACAGTCATACACAATTTCAGGTGGAACCTTTGCCTAATACAACTAAGTTATTCGCGAGGCTCCATAAGGCAAGGTATTTCTCAAAGGTGGATCTGAGTCGCGGGTATTATCAGATTCCGGTCAAAAAAGAGGTTCGACCCCTACTGGCCTTCAGTACCCCCAGTAGACATTATGAATTCAAGGTCATGCCCTTTGGACTCAGCAATGCACCTAGTGTGTTTACTCGCATGATGAGGACTTTACTTGATCCTTTACAGGATCCGTCCATCATCTCATTCATGGATGATATTCTGATTTCCAGTGACAGTTTGGATGACCATTTACAATCCTTGGAACGAGTTTTTAATAGGCTCAAGGAAGCAGGGCTTACGGCTCGCCCAACCAAGTGTATGATTGGTTACCAGACTCTTGAATTTCTAGGTCACACCATCACTCCAGGACACATTGTCCCAGAAGAAAAGAACCTAGAGAAAATCAGATGTGCTCCAAGGCCAACAACGAAGAAAGATGTGCGATCTTTTCTTTCGTTGTACGGGTTCTACCACAAATTTATCCCACATTTCACTGAACTGGGAGCTCCATTAACAGAAACCTTGAAAAAGGGATTCCCGGACCAAATTGTTTGGACACCAGAATGTGAGAGTGCCTACAGTCAGTTGAAGGAGGCCTTGGTCAGCAAACCTGTGTTACAGCTCCCGGACCTCTCCAAACCATTTGTGTTGAGAACGGATGCAAGTGGGATTGGGATTGGGGCAGCTTTGTTACAGGAAGGAAAAGACGATGCTTCGGTTTTGAAACCAGTGGCATACGCAAGCAAGAAACTTCTCCCGGCTGAGAGTAATTATTCGCCCGTCGAGAGAGAGAGAGAGTGTGTGTCTCTCGTATGGGCCTTGCAAAAATTCCAACCATATTTGTACGGAGTTCAGTTTCGAGTTCAGTCGGATCATCAACCCTTGATGTTCCTGGCCACTTCTCAGAAGCTCAACACCCGTTTGATGCGGTGGTCGTTGCTACTTCAGCCATACCACTTTACAGTGGAGTATATACCTGGAAAGGAAAATGTTGGAGCTGATTTCCTGTCTAGACATCCAGCTCCTGATGAAGAGGAATAGATCATCTGGATCGAACCTCCAAGAAGAAAGAGTTGTTGCGGAATACTCTCGTAATACTATGTCACGGAAAATAAACTTGTTAGTTGCGATCGATGACAAACAAGACCCGACATTAGTCTGCAAAAAGATCCGACCCTTTGATGTTGTACAGACTTAGAAAAATACGTCGTTAAAACTGTCTACACACGATCGGCAGTTCTAACTGAGAAACAAAATACGTCGCGTCAAAATGTCTACACCTGGTCGGCGAATCTTTATGATGTGGGGTGTTCGAGAAACGAATAACAACGCCAAACGTCTGCCAAGGCGGTAGTAGCCTTTGAAGTGCTAGATGGAAAGTCTGGACAGACGCGGGATGGATTCTGTGATGTGGGGAATTCTCTGGCTCACAGACAGACTCAACTATTGATGCACGGGACAAAGAATTTCCTGGCTTCTGCTGAGCAGGACATGCTGATGAGATTTAGGTTCAGCAAGTGATAGTTGTATCACTGAACAGTCAGAACAGTGTACATATATACTATTCATACCAGGAACATTCATAAAAATTTATACTGATACCTAGAACATTCAGATTGTGGTGTTAATATGGGGAATCTTTAAAACCAGTGACACTAGATCCATTAAGATTTCCCCAGTAACAGTGACAATAGTGTTAGAATTCTCTGATTAACAATCAGTTAAATAACAGAGGAAATTCATAGTGTGAATCAGATTGAAGACTCTCATTAGACAGTGTTTGTCATAGATGTCCAAGCATCCTAGTGGTTCAAGAGACAACGGAGGAAGTCTTCACGTGACCGGAGAAGCATCACCTGGGTGAGGTTGCTTGTCTGGAATACATGGTGCTAGTGTGTTCTCAGCACAGTGATGAGAATGACTATACTCCTGAACACTGATCTGAGTCTATATACTATTTAGAATATACGTCACACATTCTACACTTTACACACACACACTTCTCCTACATATACTCTTTGCTTTAATAAATTTCTTGTTTTTTATTTGTTGAAGCTAGAGTTGTCAAGTATGTTATGTTGGGGAAGAATGCGAGGGGCATGATCCAGGGGTGAGTAAGAGTGAGAAGAAGGTGTCTTCAGATTGAGGGAGTGTTGTGGACGGAGTCTGCTGGATATCTCCAGGATAGTGATATTGAATTAAAACAAATGTGGGTGTTGATTCCCCTCACTCCAGGGACGACACTAAAGTGGTAAAGAAGAACAAATAACTACTACGACATTCATTCTTTACACACGACACACCCCAATAGGACTTTACATCTACAAGGCCCCACACAAGCCGGGACAGCTGACCTTCCCCTCCCCACTTATGGATTCCTACCCACAGGGGGCTCGGACAAGACAACAGTCATACTAATACGCAAAGCCATGCTAACAGAGCAAAATGTAATTTCTAAATACGTCAACTGTAACTCAGAGAAGGATGGCTGAAAGCCTGGATAGAAGACACTATGTACACGAGAAGATCGTCTGATGATCAGTCTTCATCACGGAGCATGTGACTTCCGTTCGTGCTGTTGTCCCGTCGTGGTTAACGACTCACCCGAGGAACCTCCAGTGTAAAGGAACTCCAAGGCATAGACCTTCCAAAGTTTTCTCCTCCAACTGTGAGCAAGATCTCCGACTGGTCAGGCGTAGGACTAATGACTGACAGACACTTCACCAAGTTCGAGGGTCATCCATCGATGACGTAATACCTCACAAGTTCCACTCCGCTGATGACGTCGGGGCCGACCCTAGAATCCTAGATGTCCCCAACTGAAGAAAAGTACTGTAGCACAATACACTAGTATATAAGAGCCTGGTTGCTCTTTGGTCTCTCAAGTTAATGTGAAACACTTATCTGCAACCTATAACTGGAGCGCTGACTCCATATAACCACAATGTCACCATTGCATGATTCAGCAGGTGAATGTAAGAACTCAACATCTTCACATGTCTCTATACTACACAGTTCTATAGGTATCAACTACCTTCACAGTTCACAAAGTCTGTCCACCAACACCTAGGAATTGGGTAGATCCCTACCCAAACAAGAATGTCACTCCGGTGTTCACTGGCATATCAAATCCCTGCTGTTGGTTATATGACCAAGTTAAGGCATTAGTAAGGATCACAACTGTAGATTCACACTGTAGTTTAAATGCAATTATACAATGTGTCCCATGACGACCCAGCCGGGCCGGAAACATAATAAACTGGCCATTGTCATGACTGGTATACAGAGATCACTCTTCTCAACACAACTGAAATTCATTGCCTTGAAAGTACCAAGGTCCTCCCTGAGTTAGAACTGTACCAGTACCTTACTGGCGGAAATCAATAGACGCTTCAGTCTTGGACCCTACCTGGATCGGTTGACTTTATCTTCGTCGGACTCGTTGCGGCGGTCTTAGCCTAGACCTACCGGACTATTCCCAACTCAGTTCTTTCAAGTAATGCCTCAAACATCATCTTGATTGGCACTGGAACGAGCAGGTCCCGTTGAGTTCATGGTCCAACTCATTAATCCCCATCGTATATATATCTATAACAGATCCTGAAACATGGAGGGTGGTGTGAGTGCTCAACTACAACAAGGACTACACTGCATCTCAACAATGACTCATGCCTCAGAGGAATATACATATCACATATATGTTATACATTTGATCATCAACATCATAGATCAACTCTTCACTACAATGTACAGGCATGAGAGTGCAAAAGAAAGCAATACTACACACGTGTATATTCAAGTAACTCGTCAGGGCCACAGATAGCCCGATAGCACCAGAGTAGACTGTTTGACTCTGTTAAAGTATCCGCTACCTGGGGTTAGCCCACTCCTGTTTCTTCACCAACCACAAGCATAAAATACACCTACTTATCTTTCAGTGTAGCGGTTACATTATCTAAGAGGTGCCCAGGCGGACATATCCTCCTCACATACAAACTCAACAATTTATCAATCACTTAACCCATTGATCAATTAATTAAACATAACTCATTAATAACTATATAACATTAATAAATTATATACCTCATAATTTATTAACATAGTATCAACAAATTATAAATCATGAATTGTTAAACTTAACTAACAAACTCATAACACAGCCACAGCTTCGGCACTGGGATCTCCGTTCCAGAACATGGTTTGACCTTTTTTAATTGACCTTCATCCATGTCGGTCAAGTCTGTGCCAGTCTAGCACAGCTATGGTGGTCATCCACCGAGAACACTTTCCCCCAGCTGCTGAGTGCAAAGAGCACCTTTGTTCCGTGGCGAGTTAGGCCACGTCATCCATCTTAGAGTGGCATCCAGCCCCTCATCCCAACAATCTCCAGTCCCTCAAAATATGCCCAAATGGCACCGAGGTCACTACTACTTATTCACTTCAGTGAATAAGGTAACCCACTAACAGAGTCAGGTTTATCGAAGAGAAGAGCAGTAGAGACAGAGAAGGTTCTGTTCGAAGCTCGGCTCTACATTAACGCAACGGCCTTGAGTACAGAGCGACTCTTCGCTCTCGGTCAAGTATGTTAATTCAACCCTCGGTTACGCACAATCGCCTTGGTCGGTCGAACAGGCCTTATACCCAGTCGGTCGGACAGACCTACGCACTATTGGGCACGCATAGTCGCTCCGCCGGGCGGACATATAAACAAGCAGTGACATCAGAAATCCACAAATTCTTCCTATCTACCTCTATCCAGTACATACAACATTTCTACCTAGAGGTGGAATAGCACTAGTTGCCTAACATAGCAAATAGTTACCTTCCTATCCCAATAGAAATAAAACCACCTTGAGTCCAGGAATGAATACACACCACTTACCTAAGGCATACATTGTAGCACTTAGTAGCTAAGCAAACTCCACATTACTGGCTAGCCCAGCTAATAACTTATTGCCATTAGCATCACACAATATAACTAGTGCCAACATGCCTCACCATCCTAAGAATGTATTCACTCAACAAGATAAGTAACACACTTGCATCAACGATGGTACATTACCCAAATCTACTTACACATAGCAGTGATAACATCATCGTACAATTTACTAACAATGCATATACTTGTAATCTACCATCATTAAATTCTAACAGCTCCACTAACATCAGATTTACACATCTAATCAGATGTAACAAATTACACAGGCCTCACACAACACCTGTAGCTACCAAATACATCTGACCTAAATATTCCTAGCCGGTCGATAGCTGCTAATTAGAAATGCAGACAGACGGCGGACACGTTATGTTCTTCGCGGAGACAATTATTTCGGTCGGCGATTAGGTATTGCGACTGCCGGCGTTCTATCTAAGGATGACGGTTATTTAATAACTTATTACTGCTTTACTTTGAATATCGGGATCACATCACTTCACTGCAGATGTCTCGCTTTGGCCGCGACAACAGACATCAAACTCTAGCAGTAAATAACTGCGGCCGCATTTTACGATGTCCGACTGACGACTGAGGTCGAATAGCTAAGTGCGCCGTCACAATTACATCCCAGGCCTTGTGAATCCCATGGATCACGGAGAAGTCCAGAATCCCGTGTTCGCCATGTAATTGTGGTTCAACGTGACAGCGCAAACATCACTTACGCACTTCGCCTATTCAGTTCTGAAAGGATCTAAATTCTGCTCGATCTTACCCGACTATGACGTCAGGGACTAATTTCGCCGGGATTCCCCTAGCTATGCTCCCATTTCCAAGGGAGGCCAACCCGTCTTATTCCGACCAAAGGAAAATAATGCAGCAGCCAGACGGAATCTAATCCGTTTTGTCACACCGAGAGCAATCATCAACCTACTGGAATCGTCCGACACAGATTAAGGTCTGAGCAGATCGCCGATCTTAATCTACGTACACATTTACTGGGATATTTTGCTCCAACTATTAAGACGAATTTCAGGCCCTAAACATTACAGCATCAGCATAATGTCAATGGCAACAGTTTGTATTCTATAGTGATGAATTTTCAATTCCGCAAGCCCTCAACGGTGACAAACAACTGTATTGAAAAAAAAAAAACACACACACTAAACGCATTGAATACCAACAGAAGAGTAATATTGCGGTGTAAACTGACATATTGTGGCATAACAAGAAACGTGAGAGCAAACACGTTATCAAATTAGGGGACAACACACGTGCATACGAATGAATCTATAAACTTCAATGACAAGAGGACCAACATCTTGGTCGTTAAGAAGAAAGCCCACTACAGAGACACTGACAACTAATTTCATAGTGCAAAACAGGTAATCATGTTCCGTCTCTGAATGGTAAACAGCAGAGTAGACAATCTTTCACGAAGACTCAAAGCGGGTCTGTCACCGATGTGTACGTGTGAACAAACTACACAGACAGCTGGACAGATCCTTAAAAATGGAAACATGATGACTAAATTGCGGTATCATTTCTGGTCACTCCATACGCACATTAACGCACAGCTATTTGGAAGCTTTCACGAACTAAATATAAAAAGCTAATATGAATACTTGTGTATACATTATTAACCAGCAGCTGAAGAAATAAGAAGAAAATGAAAAATAAGGTAAGAAATATATTCCTTCTACTTTCCTGTCAATTTACAAATTATTTACCCCATGCCTCTGTAAATTCTGTCTTTACTAATATTACACATTGCACCACTCTCGGGATTCTCCGTGGAGAAGTGGTCAAGAAGTCTGACTCGGGCTCCGAAGGTTATATGTTCGATTCCGGGCCGCGTCCTTCATTTCACGAGTGCATTTTTTCGGAGACTCCCGAGGGTCGTTGATGGAGCTACGGAGTTCGTGCTTTGTGCCAAGCTTTCCGCGCTGCGGAAAGAAACTGAGCCATATGGGATAAAAACCCAGTGCAATGCAGCCGACCCTGTCGACTTTTAAGCTACTTCTTTTATTGCACCCACTCCCATACGAATCTGGATAAGCCTTGTGTTGTCATGTGAATTGGCGGTGCATTCATTACCGTAAAATTAAGTTTGTTAGCGAGAAATCACTAGATTTTCAGCAAAACATCAAAGAAATGTCGCCGCTTTCGATGATTTAAATTGCTTTTGGACCTATTAAAGACATATTCCTTGGGTGGGGGATAATATAAGACGGCAGGAAAAATGTCATAACGATGCAACAGACAGTTTTCAAAATAATTGATTGTGAACGACGGCATTCTTTTCGGGACAGACTATAGTTGTCCACATCGTTCACTTGCCTATTCGCTCACTGCTGTTGTGACTGTCGTCTCTCCTTATATAGGTATCTATCCAGCCACGAATACGACGTGAGCCAAGCTACAGCCGACCTATTATGCTCCAAATCAATATCTGCGACCGTTTCCTATCATCTCCCAAGCAAGTCTGGTTTGTTGTTATACCGTCTCTTGATACGTATTTGTGTAGTCGCGTCACTTCCTTCACATCCACAGTGCTTTTCTTCTAGGATATTCTTACTACCTCATTTACGTCATTTACTAGCACTTGTTCCTTGGCACTTTCTCTGCCTTGCCATGCTTCTCATGCCAAGTATTTCCTTATATGGAAATAAATTCGCTGTTCCATTTCTTTTGTTTCTCGCTCATAAGTTTACTAGTCTTTAATTTACGATTTTGGGGAATAAAAAGTCGCTTAAAAGTCGACAGTGTCGACTTCATAGCACCGGGTTTTATCCCATATGGCTCAGTCTCTTTCCGCATTGCGGAAAGCGCAGCACAAAGCACGAACTCCGTAGCTCTAGCGACGACCATAAGGAGTCTCCAAAAAAATGCACGCGTGAAACGAAGGACGTGGCCCGGAATCGAACTCACAACCTTCGGAGCCCAAATCAGACGACTTGACTACTTCGCCACGGAGACTCCCGCCACGGAGACTCCCGAGATGAATGATCTGGTAAAATATTTCTCTGTCAATACCTCAACTGTTGTTGACGATATTTTCATAATCCTACTATGGATGCAAATCTTCAACACTTAAAGATTCTTCAATATTAAAATTACTGATTTGTTTGGTTGTTTCGGAATTTGCGTTTTGAAGATTCAGCACACCTACTAACGGTAATGCTGATCGTATTCCAGTACCCCTTTACCGTGTGTCCACCGTGACGAGGTAGAGGGGCTTGCGCGTTCCAATGAACCCGAGAGCTATGCCGACGGTAGCACAGCTACTGGTAGAGTCACCCATGTCGGACAGGTCTAGGGAGAGCAACCAGACGAAGAGACACACAAACCTGCTGCTTTGTAGGTAGACTTGGGACAGTCAAAGGCTAGGGAAAGCATCCCAAAATAATGCTTGTCGAAATCGGATGTACTGAACCACATGCTTGACAAAGCAGTGCAGCGTAACTTCATGACGCCATAGACGAAAATTAATCGTTATGGTGCTAATCCCGTGAAGTCCCATCAGGCGGTGATAGTGCCGACACCGCTTTCTCTAGGGGGTCCACTACAGGTGGTCACCTTCCTCTGTGCTGTGGAGTCAAGGAACAGAGGAGTAGGTTAAGAGCTATTGACCAAACACCCCGGAAACTCAACATACTACAGTGGAATGCCGAAGGCGTTTATAACAAGAAAGTCTCCCTAACAAAGCGTCTTCATAAAGATAGAAAAGATGTGGCATGCATTCAAGTGACACATGTGACATAATGGATCAGGCATCCACATTCCCAGTCCAACACATCCATAATAATACTTTTAGTTTTGAACGGAGACCATCAAGATAGTAGGGCCATAAATAGAATCGAATGTTCTGGAACGCGGTGGGGTAGGGCAGCGGTATGCGCTCGCCTTTTTATTGGCTAATAAGTGGGAGCCCACGCTATTCACTAGGCCAAACTTCAAATATTTGGTAGTTTGAGCCGGGATTCCACTAGGTGCAGTCGCTATTTGTGATGTGGGGACCCAAAATGCCCTTAAAGATTCCGTAAAATATTGTTCTCTGAATAACAGAGAACAGAGGATGGTGGAGAGGCCATTATATATCATCTGGGACAACTAACCAGAAGTCTCAGACACCCAGAACTAACTCCCTATAAGTGTAATCCATGGATCACAGATGAACACAGCATGAATTGCCAGTCTTTATATTCATGACAACCTCTGGCCCAAGTCAACTGAAGTAACTGTCTTTTGGAACAGGAAGCAGGATTGGTCAACATTGGTGAACCTGTCTTGGTGCACAGTGAACCATGTTTCAGAAGGAAGAACCCGGTCTACAGTTTGTCTCGGTCATGTCCATAGAAAGTAATCCTGTGCCCCAATGGACCACTTATTTATTCTCCTAGAATCCAAAATGTAGGAATTTCTTGGAGGCTTTTATCTCAGCTCTCAAACCGCTGAATGAAAATGGGGAGACAAACAGTTCTGAAGAATGTCCCATTAATGTGATTATATTGGTATATCAGTGTCATCTGAGAAATTAAAATCAGGTCTTTTGGTATTAACTACATTCAAAGAAAACTGGTGAAGTAACTTGCAGTGATTGTTCATCTAAGACTTAACTTGGAGAATAACCAGCCTGGTGCTCACACAGTGAAATTTGAAATGAGACTTGAACAGTAGGTGAAGTTGAACTGGCTAGGTGAAGTGCTGCAATGTATTGGATTTTGTTCAGATCTCTGGGTCTCTTCGGCAAGTCATGTTCTACATGTACCGAGAATACATCTCCCAATGTCAGGAGAGTGCTATCCTCAACTATTTGAAGTACCAAGTGACAGCATTCACAGACAGTCTGGTCAACAGTGAGATTCCGTACATGTCATCATCCCAAATTCTTTTCTCAAGAGGAAATAATCTGCCATGGAACTTATTATAGGAAGTCTGCTACCTGGAGTTTTCCCAACATCAATTGCTGATGATAACAGGATGCAACTGATCCAGAACAGTAGTCCTCCCTTAAGTTTCCATGATAGGATTTTATAAAATTCCCAAGAGACAAGAAGTGATGATAGATACATGAATCAGTGGTGTAGTTAGAGATTGGAGAGGAGGAGGAGAATTTGTTGATCAGTTGGTGGAGTAATTAGGAGTTGTTGTATCATGGTTATCTGCATATTTGTACATTATGCATGTACTTGTTGAAGTGTTGACATGACACCAGGATGAACCATTGGTCTTCACTCGACCCACAAGGAGCTCAATAAAGTGTTTTAATGAATCAGTGTTTTAAGTACATGTGCCATGTGAATGTCTTGTACAGTTGCTGTCAAGTATTGTATCTGGTGAATGTCTTAAGTTACTGTGGTTGGTGACAGATAATGTGAAAAGTCCTGTATAGATGTTGTCAAGTATCTCTCATGATGTATGTCTTGTACCTTTGTGGTGTAAACATTTCTATGTAAATGTATGTCCCACTTTTGTCAAGAACCTGTCATGTAGATGTCTTGTTCAACAGATGTTATGTACAGTTATTGTTGAAGTTTGTCTATTATTGAAACCTAAAGTCCTAAGATATAATTGGACAACTGATATAGGTCACTTTTGACACAAAAAAATAAGGGAATATCTAATGTGGACAAATAGCACACTGACAACACTATGTTGAGTGAATTGGATCATCAGTTGTACAGTGGCGAATAGTTCAGATCTCCTTTTGGCCTTGAGGGAACCTTTTCTTCTTTTATAAATTTCTGTGTAGATACTTGGTAGTCTCACAGTGGGGGTTCAGAGCCAAAGGAAAAATGGTTCTCCAAAAGGGCTAGGCGGGAATGATTATCTCAATTGAGAGACCTCTAGACAAAAACGTGCAAAATCATATCCTTTATCTTGGCTATTTATTATTCAAGATATATTTTAAGAGAACACTACTAAATAGGTTCTCTGTCAACTATCTAACATGTCACATAACTGGGTTGCTCTTTCCGGGATATAAACCCTGGGAAAAAGAACACTCGTCTCGGATTTAAACCCTGGTATAACCTGCTAGGGGCTCACATACCTCGTGCCCTGATGTCAGGATACAAACCTTGGGAATACTCTGCATCAGACTCACTTTTGGAATCTCTATGTTGGTATTAAAATCCGGGGTGACCTCTCGCAAATCAGACCCAATTCTTGGAGTTTTTATGGTGTTATTTAACGGACCCTGTCTCGTATATGTGGACGCTATGGTCCAGACATTTAAACCCACAATAATCTCTAGAAGGGTTGATTTCATTAATGGTGATAATATTGCATGTATCACTGTTTTAATATGTCAGGTAGAATTTCAATGTAGCTGACTGAAGATAATGTATAAATATCTTATGGGTCAACATAATTGCTTGTATCCATGATATTTGTTTTCCTCAGAATGAAATGATTTATTAGCTTGTCAATAATGTTGTATAATTTTGTGCATGCTGGTTGTTCAACATATGTATCAAAAATTAAGGTACCTGAGACACCAGAGAACACAAATTATTTTAATATAACTGAGACAGCTATTACAGGGAAAAATCCATTTTTGTCCCTGAAATTAAGACACTTGATCCAGTAAATGAATATGAGGCCTACTCCATCTCCAAATTTAATTGCTGGCATGGGTGAGAGGGTGAATATTGTTGTAACTACAACATTTTTAATGTCACCACATCACATAAGATAAACACTTTCTATATTCTCATCTCCCCATAACATGCTTGCAACACTGAGGGTGAAGATGGTGAACACTGATGGTTAAATTCATAGGGCACCCATAAAGACACCACGTTAACACACACTCGGTTAAAGTCGGTTATTCAAAACAGACTATAGTCCAGTGTCGATTCAACATCTGGGTTTATTCTTCAGTTGTGTGACCTTGTCAGTAGCTCTGATCAAGTTGCTGAGGGGGGAGCACGATTGTATCTCCAGTAGAAACATCCTTATCAACTCAATAACTTGCTATTCTTGAAGTAGTGGTATTCTTAAGCGTACCGAATGTACGTGATGAACGAGATGAAAGGAAGATTCTACCTGATGTCATGGGCGGTCATACAAAACCGACCACAGTCTGGTGTATATAAGACATTAGTCTATTGTTCGATGGTGTAATCTCTCTGGTGTACTAGGATCCACGTCGCTAGGAGTTAACTCATTGAATTTCCGGGAAGGCCATCAAAATAACTAGACCCATGTCATTTCTATGGCAGTGGAACGCATACACGACGTTTGTGTCTGGGAAACGATGGTAACCAACCTGATGTCATTGACGTATCATACGACTCGGAGCATATCATGAAAAACCTGAGAAATTTCACGAAGAGATAAAACAGGATCCGTCTCCGACGTCGGTCGTCAATTCATCCTCGATTGAGAAGCATTTCTGACTGAAAAATGGTGGAAATTATAGAGCGGACAAAGTTGGTGCAACTGATGTCTTTCCCCTTTTTCATCATCAATTGAGAAGACTTTTCTGCAAGAAAAATGGTGGGAATTAAAGGGCGGACAAAGTTGAGTGCAACTGATGTCATTCCCCTTTTTCATCATCAATTGAGAAGACTTTTCTGCCTGAAGAATGGTGGGAATGTAGCTCAGTTCTAGACGAGAGCAATGTCTGCGATAGAGTGGACTAATAAGGATTACTGTCTCCAAACAGTTAACTCTTATATGGTAGAGATCACTGCAACTCCAGCAGTTGAAACTCTATACACATTGTCTGCGCTTGAGTGGACTAAGAAAGATCATTGTTCTTAAACAGTTGACTCCTTTCAAGGTAAAGATCCCTGCAACTTCAGCAGTCGACTCTTTATACAAAGTAAGAACCATGCATTGCGCAGTGGAATCTTATATTATTACTGAGATGTGAGGTATATTTACAAGACCTGGCCAGTCCTATCCTCAAAGTCAGTAAATTGCTTCCAAAAATTCCAGTCAATATTGGGACATAAAAAGCTATATCCACATAATCACACCCCTCAAAGGTGGCTGTGATAATGACGAACTTCTCTATTGCTGAGGGGGAACGCCTTATTCGCCATAAGTAAACGTTTTGCTCGTGTGGCCGAGAAAGAACGGATACTCCAGCCACTCAAAAGCACTTAGCTGAAGTACAACTAGTTGGAAATTCCACCTGGAATTCTATCTTAGTAGTAGTAGATGTCACAGTCTGGCTGCATCTACAAACTCAGTTGCTACGTTAGAAACAGCTTACACATGATGGACGCTGCGCTGTCAATCCACGACAAGTCTGAAGTGGGATTGCGCGATATTTCAACTATAGAGCAACTAAGGAGAGAAAATGCTGTCACTTCTCACAACACATCAGAATAGTGGCATAACGGAATGAGAGAATCTCAACCAATAAGTGCACCTCTGAATCTATGGTAATGACTACAGAAATGAGTCAAGGAAATATAATGGGAAATTGCTACTATCTGCGAACCCAAGAGGCTTAGTGGGAAGATAAGACCTTTGTCCTATGCTAACCCAAAATCTGCAATAGTAGATTTTAGTCTTAACAAGTTCTGCAGTAGCTGCTTGCACAGTTCACCCGGAAGTGATTGTCTCTGCTCCGGTGCTGGTCAAAAATTTTCACCCAGTTCCAAATGCCAAGATTACTGTTGGAGAAAGTTGTTCAGCAATACTCTCTCAAAGGATTATCATTCTCCTGTGGCGAAGGGAAGGATGAAGTTCCGATGAAGATGAAAGGGTGAGAGATACATGGAATACTACCATTCTCTCTAAACCTCATCTGGAAGTTGGTTTGATTACACAGCCATTACTTCACATAATGATTCTCTATGGTCCATTCATACATTACCAAATGGTGTGACTCAGAGAGATCATTTATCATAAACGGGAGATATAGCATGGATGTCAGCGGTGGAGCACTGTCAGAGGTAAATAGAAGGGCAGTTCACAGATGAGTGGTGTCAGGACTCTTGATGCTCCTAGTGACTTAATGGAACTTAATGCAGGGCTAACTTCATGGTCTTTGCGTTTGCCACCAAATTCATTAACTGATAGATGAATGTTGAGGCAGATTTTTTTTAAAGGAGAAAAATCACTTAATTCCATATGTACTACTCTAGTTGGGGTAAAGGGAGACAGGGAGTAAATGACAAAACCACTTGAGGGATCTCGGAACTGTGGATTTCTGAGATCATCTGTCATACCTATGAAAGATTTAAGAGAGGGCCTGTGACATAATGGATCAGGCATCTACATTCCCAGTCCAACACATCCATAATAATACTTTTAGTTTTGAACGGAGACCATCCAGATAGTAGGGCCATAAATAGAATCGAATGTTCTGGAACGCGGTGGGGTAGGGCAGTGGTATGCGCTCGCCTTTTCATTGGCTAATAAGTGGGAGCCCACGCTATTCACTAGGCCAAACTTCAAATATTTGGTAGTTTGAGCCGGGATTCCACTAGGTGCAGTCGCTATTTGTGATGTGGGGACCCAAAATGCCCTTAAAGATTCCGTAAAATATTGTTCTCTGAATAACAGAGAACAGAGGATGGTGGAGAGGCCATTATATATCATCTGGGACAACTAACCAGAAGTCTCAGACACCCAGAACTAACTCCCTATAAGTGTAATCCATGGATCACAGATGAACACAGGCTGAATTGCCAGTCTTTATATTCATGACAACCTCTGGCCCAAGTCAACTGAAGTAACTGTCTTTTGGAACAGGAAGCAGGATTGGTCAACATTGGTGAACCTGTCTTGGTGCACAGTGAACCATGTTTCAGAAGGAAGAACCCGGTCTACAGTTTGTCTCGGTCATGTCCATAGAAAGTAATCCTGTGCCCCAATGGACCACTTATTTATTCTCCTAGAATCCAAAATGTAGGAATTTCTTGGAGGCTTTTATCTCAGCTCTCAAACCGCTGAATGAAAATGGGGAGACAAACAGTTCTGAAGAATGTTCCATTAATGTGATTATATTGGTATATCAGTGTCATCTGAGAAATTAAAATCAGGTCTTTTGGTATTAACTACATTCAAAGAAAACTGGTGAAGTAACTTGCAGTGATTGTTCATCTAAGACTTAACTTGGAGAATAACCAGCCTGGTGCTCACACAGTGAAATTTGAAATGAGACTTGAATAGTAGGTGAAGTTGAACTGGCTAGGTGAAGTGCTGCAATGTATTGGACTTTGTTCAGATCTCTGGGTCTCTTCGGCAAGTCATGTTCTACATGTACCGAGAATACATCTCCCAATGTCAGGAGAGTGCTATCCTCAACTATTTGAAGTACCCAGTGACAGTATTCACAGACAGTCTGGTCAACAGTGAGATTCCGTACATGTCATCATCCCAAATTCTTTTCTCAAGAGGAAATAATCTGCCATGGAACTTATTATAGGAAGTCTGCTACCCGGAGCTTTCCCAACATCAATTGCTGATGATAATAGGAGCAACCGATCCAGAACAGTAGTCCTCCCTTAAGTTTCCATGATAGGATTGTATAAAATTCCCAAGAGGCAAGAAGTGATGATAGATACATGAATCAGTGGTGTAGTTAGAGATTGGAGAGGAGGAGGAGAATTTGTTGATTAGTTGGTGGAGTAATTAGGAGTTGTTGTATCATGGTTATCTGCATGCATGTTCGGCATATTTGTACATTATGCATGTACTTGTTGAAGTGTTGACATGACACCAGGATGAACCATTGGTCTTCACTCGGCCCACAAGCAGCTCAATAAAGTGTTTTAATGAATCAGTGTTTTAAGTACATGGCCCATGTGAATGTCTTGTACAGTTGCTGTCAAGTATTGTACCTGGTGAATGTCTTAAGTTACTGTGGTTGGTGAAAGATATTGTGAAAAGTCCTGTATAGATGTTGTCAAGTATCTCTCATGATGTATGTCTTGTACCTTTGTGGTGTAAACATTTCTATGTAAATGTATGTCCCACTTTTGTCAAGAACCTGTCATGTAGATGTCTTGTTCAACAGATGTTATGTACAGTTATTGTTGAAGTTTGTCTACTATTGAAACCTAAAGTCCTAAGATATGATTGGACAACAGATATAGGTCACTTTTGACACAAAAAATAAGGGAAGATCTAATGTGACGGACAAATAGCACACTGACAACACTATGTTGAGTGAATTGGATCCTCAGTTGTACAGTGGCGAATAGTTCAGATCTCCTTTTGGCCTTGAGGTAACCTTTTTCTTCTTTTATAAATTTCTGTGTAGATACTTGGTAGTCTCACAGTGGGGGTTCAGAGCCAAAGGAAAAATGGTTCTCCAAAAGGGCTAGGCGGGAATGATTATCTCAATTGAGAGACCTCTAGACAAAAACGTGCAAAATCATATCCTTTATCTTGGCTATTTATTATTCAAGATATATATTCAGAGAACACTACTAAATAGGTCCTCTGTCAACTATCTAACATGTCACAACACACCTCAACGCCAATAGCAAATTGTCAGTCAGAGGATATCAGGCCACACGTTTCGACCGCGAAGGACACAAAGGAGGAGTTCTAATACTCAAAAGAAATACAATACTTTGCAGCGAAGTATCTGCGATCTCTGACAACCAATCGGAAATTGTAGGTGTTGATATAATGATAAAGGACGCGAAAATAAGAATTTACAATCTGTATAGCCCAGCAGATAAGAACCTTACACTCTCAAAACATGAAAATAACTGACACAAACTGCATTATTGTTGGAGACTTTAATAGCCGTTCAGAAAGATGGGGATACCCAGATACTGACAAAAGAATAGATGAAGTGGAGTACTGGGAAATAGACTAAAATCTCCATCTACTCAACAAAGCGGATGACACACCGAGCTTCTACTCAAGAAGATGGTTTACCACTTCTACTCCAGATTTAGCTTTCTGCACAGGAGACATCCTCCACAAAATAGATCGCCATGTGCTTGACCAATTAGCGGGTAGTGACCACAAGACAAATCAAACTTTTAATAAATATGGAGTATGTTCCACAGGAGCAAAAGCCTTTGACGCCGCTGGAATTACAAACGAGCAGATTGGGACAGATTTGCATACTAGCAGACACATATTGTGAAAACATAAATACACGATATGGCAACATGAAGCAAATGGTGGAAAGTCTAACCAGAGCAATAATACAGGCAGCCACTGAGTCTATTCCAAGAGGAACGAGGAAAAATTACAAACCATACTGGACTGAAGAACTACACATAATGTGAGGATAAAGTTGAAGATGCCAGGAGAGAGAGAGAGAGAGAGAGAGAGAGAGAGAGAGAGAGAGAGAGAGAGAGAGAGAGAGAGAGAGAGAGAGAGAGAGAACAAACAACTGAAGCGAACATCTCTCTCAAAGCCATCTCAGCAAATTATAAAAGAACAGTAAATCAAATAACAAGAGATTGTTGGAGGGAAAAACAGAAAACCTTAACTTTGACAGGGATGTAAACAAACTATGGAAACTAGTAAAAGCCATGAACAATGAAGGGCCTAGAAACAAACAAGTAACAATTAAACAAAGAAATGCCTTGCTTACAGGGAAAAATGCTGCAAATGCGTTAATGGAACACTATGCCAGTGCAAACCACATTGATATCACAATCGAACAGAAGAAAGCAATCAAAGATAAACAGATACATCATAGTAATACAGAGACAGCAGCAGAATATATGATGGCAAATCTAACAATGGAAGAAATGGAACAGGTAATAAATACCCTATAAAAGAAGAAATCACCAGGAAAGGATGGAATCAAATGAAATGCTAATAGGACAAGGCACTAAGGCAAAAAAGAAACTACTAACAGTCTTAAATTACAGCTGGAAGAGAGGAATAGTCCCACAGGAATGGAAGGAAGATATACTAATACCAGTCCCAAAGAAAGGAAAAGACCTGGAAGAACCAAATGGCTATCGACCTATCAGTCTACTTAGCTGTGTAGGAAAAGTAATGGAACGCATTATCAATTTCAGGTTAACATGGCATCTGGAAGAAAACCAACTCTTAACACCACACCATTCAGAAAGTACAGATCCATTGAAGATCAAATAACCTATATAGCTCACGAAATAGAGGATGCCCTCCAGGAGAAAAAGCGCACTAGCGGTCTGGATAGATTTCGAAAAAGCATTTGATAAAGTATGGAAGGAAGGACTGAAAGTAAAACTGCAAAAAATGCATGTTTGTGGGAAAATATACAAAGGATCAGCCACTACCTTGAGAATAGAACTGCCAGGACAAAAGTAAAAGGACAAATCAGCAAAATGATGCTGTTGGAGCAAGGTGTCCACCAAGGAGGAGTTCTTTCACCAACATTATTCCTAGCATATATAAATGACATCACGGAAAATTGTCCAGCCAGAGTACACACATCCTCCTTTGCAGATGTCCTAGCCATATGGACATCTGAGGAATACATTAGTACAGCTAACAGCAGAATACAGCAAGCCTTATTAGCGCTTGAGGACTGGTCAAAATCATTGCTAGTGAAGATAAGTGAGGAGAAAACAACATGCACAGTGTTCTCCCTCTCAAATAATACTCATAACCTAAACTGGTATTGAATGGAAAAATATTGCGCCATGAAGAAAATCCAAACTATCTAGGAGTCACCTTTGATAGTCGCCTGACATGGAAGCCACAGGTTGAGAAAAAACGAACAAGAGCAAGGCAAAGAATGGCAATCATGAAAAAGCTTGCTGGTACAACGTGGGGAGCAGATGAGAAAGTTCTCAAAAAATTATATACTGGACGGGTGAGGCCAGTACTGGAATATGGCATTGCAGATTGGGTAACAGCAGCTATGTCAAACTTTAACAAAATAAGTAGAGTCCAAAATCAAATAATGCGAATCATAACTGGAAGCCTGAAGACAACAATTATTAATGAACTAGAAAAGATCACTTGTTTACAACCAATGCAGGACAGAAGAGATAGCAGAGCCCAGCAATAAGCAGAAACATTTAGAAGACTGACAGACCACCCTATGTATAACAGGTTTAATGGTTTTGGAAAGGGAAGACTGAAGCGTAGCAACTTTGTAGAAACTGCAAAACGAAAGATTAGGGCAGATCCTATTCTTAACATATGAACAGCCAAACCCATTTACAATGCACACAAGTTCCCAGCTAGGAGACAGCAGCAACTGCCTGAGATGATAGAAAACATTCCTGGTATTGAGAAAAAGAACACTCAGGATGAAATCGAAAGAAGAAAAATAACCATAAACTACATAAAAGAACATTACCCAGCCAGCAATTGGACCCATGCATATACTGATGGATCAGCGAAAAAATTCAATAGAAAATGGAGAAGGAGGAATTCTCCTAAATTAAAAAAAAATGGAGTGAAAAAAAAAACACAGTCAGTGGCAACTGGAATATTTTCATGTAACTCCAAAGCTGTGTTGCAGGCTTTGAAAACTGCAGCAGACATACTCTTGATGGAGGAAAATAAAGAGAAGCAGATAGGTATCTTCACAGATGCAAAGTCAGCTGTCTCAATACTGAAGAGCAAAAACAGCACAGAACTAGCTGACCTAAGAGCAGCACTCCATGGTCTATGCCAAAAATCCCAAAAAGTTGTAATACAGTGGATCCCATCACATTGCAGTATATCTGCAAATGAAGAGGCTGACAGACCACCAAAGGAGGGCGGACGACTACCACAGCCTGACATAGCCATAACCTATAATGAGACAAAGAGGTTTATAAAAAGCACTTATAGAACCAAATGGGAATCAGAGCGTCCAGACCACCAGAAGGATGATGCATATTACAAATTCGACCGAAGAGAACAGACTCCGCACAGGACAAAACATGCTGAAATACCACTTGTTCAATAAACTAAAGATAGGAGATACCGATGAATGTAATTATGCAACTGGCAAAATGACAGCTAAACATTTGCTACAGGAGTGCACAATATATGCAGAACATAAATATATTTTGGCCCACACCTGCTTCATTTGAGGACAAGCTCTATGGAGATATCAACAAGCTCAAGTTGACCGCAGCTTACTTCAACTACATACAGGTTAACATTTAAAGGTGCATGAAGATGTATTTAGACTGCCACACTTCATACCACAGGTATGTCGGTTACAAAAGCGTCCCAGAGGCATGAAATGGAATATTGCTTGGATAGCAAATCCATTACGTGGAAAGTCCGAATCGAAAGCTCACTGTGTGGATGTCATCTGCAGACTGCATTCTTCTGGTTTCCAGAAGAACAGCCTATGGTGAACGGAAGGCCCATTATACGGAAGTGAGGCTAAGCAGCCATGTGCAGGATGTGACGATTCCTTGGGTAAGCCCAGTACCAGAGCGCTGTGTGTTGGCTCTGCAATTATGGAAGCCTCCTTGGATGGCGGGGATTGCTCTAACCCTGTTTTCCTTTGAGGGCTCACCAGGATGTATTCGGCTGTTCTATATGGGCCAGCTGGGATGAGGGATAACACCACAACAGTGAGAGTCAAACGTCCTAAGAAACCCTAGGAAGGTTAACTCGGTCAACAAATGCCCGCAAAAGTCGGATGTGTGGCCTAACGGCTCAAGAACACAGCTCTGCCGTAAACAGGCACAACGCAATCATGTCTGAAAAAATCCGGATGAACGCACAGGAGGAAGAAGTAGAAGAAGAAGAAGAAGAATAAGAAGAAGAAGAAGAAGAAGAAGAAGAAGAAGAAGAAGTAGAAGAAGAAGAAGAAGAAGAAGAAGAGGATGAGGAGGAGGATGAGGATGAGGAAAAGGAGGAGGAGGAGGAGGAGGAGAAGAAGAAGAAGAAGAAGACGTATTCCAGTACGGACCTTGGGCCTTGTCCATGTCCATTTAAGTTACTCTTTGCCCCATAATTTATGTGACACAACAGTGTATGTTTTGTTAAATATCCGTAGTAAAGCAAAACATTCAAATCAACAGCCCATACTTCTCATGTGCACGTTAAGGTAATGAAACGTATATAATCATGGGGTTCTTTAGAAAAGTGTAGATACAAAAATATTTGACAACTAGCAAAAAAGTGAGGAATTATTTGGAAGGTTATTTATAATTACTCTGTAACTGATTTATTCTTGTCATATTTGTGTGTGTTTGTGTGTGTTGAGTGTGTGTTTGTGTGTGTGTCTGTGTATGTGTGTGTGTATGTGTGCGCGCGCGCGTGCGTGCACGTGTGTGTGCAAGTCTGCTTTCATTCGTGTTGATTGTTTTGCGGTACTAAATGTTACTTGTATTATTCTCTCGAACTCAAGGTCTCTCATTCTTCTTGCTTTCTGTGCCCCTTTAGAATACATTTGACCCACTCCTTCAGCCTGGGGCTAATTTGCTCCGTTTGACAGGAGACGAGCACTCTTTTCGCCTGTATTTAAAATATGTTTGCCTTCTCACTTCCACCTTATTCCCCATAATCCCAAAATGCTATTCTCATCATATGTCATACCCACCATCAACTGTGATGTTTTTCCCATTGTGTGGATAATTATTCTGCTTTTAAATGTGACATAGTGTTCTCGAACTTACAGAATTCCATTCTCTTTACTTTCTCTTCTACGTTAAATAACGTTAAATATCGACGATGTTTCCATCATTAGCATTATGTAACAGGTCTTTGCAAAAATGTCGCGCTTATAGAGGCATCCCTGAAAGACTCTAAATCAGTGTTTCCCAACCTTTTTTGTGCTATGCCCCACCCAGGCCTTTCTAAAATTCTTATGACCCCCCCCCCCTCAACATATACATTATTTTTAAGATTCAAAAATTGAAATGTTCACTAAAGAAACTTGAATGATAGGTTTTAGGAAGAAATCACTAGAAAATTATTGAGCAAACACAGTAAGTAAATTTTCAAAACATATAATGGAGAACTACAATATACAAAACACTGATTAGACCAGTTGTGCTGTATGGCTCTGACACCTGGAGTACAACTAAAGGAGGCGAAACCTTGTTACAAACCTTTGAGAAAAAAGTCGTAAGACGCATCTTTGGGCCAATTAGGGATACACAAAGTGGAGAGTGGAAAAGAAGAAGTAACAAAGACATTTATGACCTGTTTAAGTCCCCGCTAATCACTGGTATCATGAAGGTTAATAGACTGCAAGGCACTAAAGAAGATTGGCTGCCCACCAACTCTTCTGTCCATTGTGGAATCGTTCCACACAGGCATGAAGGGTATAATCAAGTTTGATGGTGCAACTTCTGAAGAATTTGAAATCAAGAGTGGAGTTAAGCAAGGTTGTGTACTAGCTCCCACCCTCTTTGGAATATACTTTTCACTTCTACTGAAATATGCATTTCGTGATCAAGATGGTGGTATATACATTCACTCACGCTCAGATGGCGGCCTCTACAATGCTCAGAGATTGAAGGCTAAGACCAAAATTAGGAGGGTACTGATCAGAGAGTTGCTTTTTGCAGATGATGCTGCAGTTACGACCCACTCTGAGGAAGAATTGCAATGTCTACTATCTGCATTCTCCAATGCTTGTTCTGAATTTGGTTTAACAATTAGCAAAAAGAAGACACAGATTATGTCACAAGGTGCACATGGGGTACCATCAATCTTTATTGACGACGCCGAACTAGAGATAGTAGACCATTTTACATATCTAGGATCGGTGGTAAATAGCAAATTATCCCTAGATCAGGAAATCAACATCCGGATTGGTAAGGCAGCAACAACAATGAACAGGTTAAGAAAAAGAGTCTGGGAGAACAGGAAGCTTACTGCCAAAACAAAAGTCCTTGTCTATCAAGCCTGTGTCCTTAGTACTCTTCTCTATGGCAGTGAAACCTGGACAACTTACTCACACCAAGAGAACAATTTAAACAGCTTTCATATGCGGTGTCTGCGAAGAATTCTTGGTATTAAGTGGCAAGACAAAATCACAAATACTGAAGTATTGGAAAGATCAGGTTGTGTGACAGTTTATTCCATGCTCAGTCTTCGTAGACTTAGATGGATAGGACATCTTAGGCGGATGGATGATGGTAGAATACCAAAGGATATCTTTTTTGGTGAGTTACAGATGGGTAAGAGATCTCAGGGTCGGCCTCTACTACGATACAAAGATGTGTGTAAGCGGGACATGATTGATACAGGCATTGATAATGCACATTGGGAGCAAGTCGCCGCTGAACGTGTTGCATGGAGGGCAAATATCAGAAATGGAATAAAGTCAAAGGAGAAAATTATTGCAGAAAAGTCACACACCAAGCGTTTGAGACGTAAGATGGTGCATGATGGTGGAAATGACCACGTGTTCACATGCACCCACTGTGAACGGACATTTACAGCGCAAATTGGCCTTATCAGTCACACTCGCTACCGCCATAGTTAAAAGTTATTATGCCTTTTTAAAGCACAAACTATCGTCTGTCAAGACGGCAAGGTGCCAATGTATGTAATGTAATAGACTGCAATGGCTGGGGCATATAGGAAGAATGGAAGATAATAGGGAAACAAAACTCGCTTACACTCAGGAAATAAATGACCGTAGACCCCGAGATAGACCAAGAAGACGGTGAAGAGATAATATACATACAGATCTACACAGGCACTTGGAATCAGCGACTGGCAAGAGAAGGTCAACCAGAGAGACGGCTTGTGTCTGCAGCAAAGAACCTCAATGGCTCGGAATGATGATGAAGAAGAAGATAAATGGAGAACTGCAATTCAAGTACACAATAATTTTAATGAAAGATTTTTCTATATTATTTTAATTATTAGTAATTATTTATTATTTAAATTTAGTGAGATCCTTGCGCTTGATGCTTGCTGCAAAGATATTTTATTTCAGGTTCCAATGTAGTTAACTTCAGTCTCAAGTCTCCCCGTTTTGTTATAGCCGATTTCTTCCATTTTCGTATTGCCCCCCCTTAACAATCGAATTGCCCCCCTGTGGGGCGTGGGCCCCACGCTGGGAAACACTGCTCTAAATAGTATAAATTCCACGGACTTATATTTTTGTTAATGTTCATTGCGTCTTTAATATCACGTGCATGCCTTCGTGATGCTCGAACCCTTCTCTTCGTTTAGAAACGTTGCCTACCATTGATATGCTATCTACGCCGCTGTGACACTGTTTACTTTGTTTTACTTTACTTTTGCCTTCCTTTGCTTTGTTTTGCGTTACGCTGCGATGCGTTGTGTTGCTTTGATTTTCTTTGCTTTGCCTCGCTTTGCTTTGTTTAGCTTTACTTTATTTTAATTTACTTTACTCTGACATCTGCCCTCTGCGCTCTCTGCATTTGTCTAAGATGAATCTTATACTGATGGTATGGCCTTTCTGCCTCTGTCCTGTTTGAACCCAACATATACCTGTCATTCTTACTGTCAATTCTGGTCTGTCCTCTTTATGATTATTTGGAGCAGGATATTGCTGGCTTGATATGTTATTACCGAAACATGATAATTGGTGCACATTTTTCAATTTCCTTTCTGTGAACTAAGGGTGTAGATGCCACGGATCACAAAGCCTGATTCCAGATCGTCACACATAGTGCATGACAGATATATAAACAATATGAAATAACACAAAGTAATCTAGTTTTACAGACAAGAATTAAGAACAATACAGGTCGTTGAAATAATAAGTAGATAAATAGCAAAAACATTTTTTCATAGTTTAGTTTATTCTTCATTTTTCTCATTATTTTCAACTTGTTATTCTTCTCACCCCGTTCGTATGCCTTAATGTATTAAGTCAGTCCTTTGTTCTTGTTGTTGTTGCATATCCCTTACAGGACGTTGCAGTCAACATCAGCATTTTTCAACTGCTGTTGATGTACTAGACAAGATTACGCTCAGTAGTTTGCCATTGCTTTCTGAGCGAGCGGCTCACATACCCCATAAGTTACCGGCGCGGCGAGAACCGCTACCGATTCTCGCGCAAGTTACGTTCCTCAGTGGATATACGGGATTACGGAGAAAGACGTTAATCCCTAAGCCAGGGTTATATGATTATATTTTGTGTTTTGTATATGAGCTTGTTTGTCGATGAAGGCTTGTCGCCGGAAAGTCCAGTATTTTCCGTAATTCTGTTTTGTAAGGCTGCATTACTTTGTGTTATTTTATATTGCTTACATTTCCACAGCCTTACCGCTGGAAAGTGGTATCTGGTAAAGCTGATAAAGAAAGGGACCTACAGAAGGGTGGCACTTGTAGAGGAATAATGTGAATGGCAATTGCCGGAAACACATTTAAGCAGGGTCATTATGGGTAGATAAAGGCAGGCTTCCGACCGAACCACCAATGCACATGCCAGAGAGTCACATTATGGACCATAATAGAGCAAAGCAATGAGTAAATTCGCATCTTTTAATTGGATTTGTTGACTATGATGATTCTGCTGGCAACAATGATAAGGAATGTCTGTTGAAATTATAAGGCTCAGTGAGTTCGCCGTGTGTGTCTTGTCCTGCGCAGTCGCCTTTTCATCAATACGTTATTCACTGACATTCTTTTAGTTTCTCTGTCGCTTCCACATTCGTGATTCTGTCAAACCATTTAGTTTTTCTATTCTGCTCGGGCATACATTAATTAATGTGCGTAGTTTATTCATAATTATTTAGTTATTCTCCACGTTTCTGATCTACATAGGTGTATTGATTTAATATTTTCCTTATTAGTATATTAAAACTTCGGTGCAATGTTAGTTTCTTCTAACTTCTACAAATGTCACAGCAAAGAACGTCCACTTGTATTGTGCGTTCTTATTTTACTATTCATTCCCCATATGTGTCTACATTGCTATTAGGAGCGTTCATTTGAAATCCGTTCGTGCCGCACCGCGCGTAATTGTGTACGTTGAACATGATCATGTTATCTTAATGTGATAAGTACTGACCAATGAATAAAAGAGCACGTGCTTATCGTCCCATGATGCATAGGTTCTGTTTCTGACCGTTGAGAAAATGGTCGAGTCGATCCTAAATCCGTCCAAAGAAGCTCAAAGAGCGGTGATTCAGTTTCTTTCATTTGAAGGATGTCGACCAGTGGACATTCATCGAAGAATGCAGGCAGCGTACGGTAACAAATGTGTGTCGAAGACAACAGTGACAGACTGGGAACGAATGTTTCGGAAAGGACGTCAGTTCATGACAGATCTTCGACGGGCGAGTCAAGCGCATTTTGATGCAACAGAAAAGACCATCGCCAAAATTGATGCAGCAGTACAGATGAACAGTTGTTGAATCATGCGTTCGCTAGCGAAAGAATTTGATGTGTCGATTGGGACAATTCAAAAGGTCGTTCGTAAGAAACTGCAATAGCGGAAGGTGTGTTCATAGTGGGTACCACGGATGTTGACCGACCACCAAAATGAGGAACGCGTGGGATGGTGTTTGAACCACTTGCTGCGTTACAGAGTGGAAGGTGATGCATTTCTCTTCCGCATAGTGGCAGGCAATGAATCATAGTATCACCACTTTGAGCCGAGCAACAAAAGAGAGTGCATACTATGGAAGCATGCTGGATCACCAAAAAGCCAAAAAATCCAAGTTACAGGTTTCTGATGGTAAGGTTATGCTGAGCGCATTTTTTTTTACCATGAAGGGCTATTGTTGGCCGACTTTAAAGAATCTGATGTCAACATAAACTCTACCCACTACTTGGAAACACTAGACAAGCTGCAAAAAACTATCAAGAATAAACGACCCGACATGGTTTCTCGAGGTGTGATTTTGTTGCACAATAATGCTCGTCCTTTTGTGTCAGGTTTTAGTCAGATATGACTGAGCTACCATATAACAGTAGACGGTAATACCATCTTTCTGTTAGCACCGAACGTTGGGCGGCGCTTGCCAAACCCGACACCCCACATTGTGCCAACGGCTTCGGGCGGAAGAGCGCAATTGGGAGGGTACAAGACTTATCCTGGTGCGGGGAAATGCAACCTAAGGACAAAGTGTCATGGCAGAGAAGACCAGGCCCTAAGCCTTGGTTGGTGGCTGGTCTAGGATCGAAGCTCCGACAGACGGACAATTAGAGCAATGCTTTGCTGATCCGGCAGCTTCTGTAGCTTGTCTTGTTCCAGATGTAGAGGTGTTACCTTTCCTCTGGAGTGAACTAGGCAGGCCGAGAGAGGGATCATGCTGCATGGGCAACACATGATCTCTATATTTTAGCCCAGGCTTTGTGCTATGGAGAGGCAATAATTCCATCCCTTACAAACTATCGTCTGTGAAGACGGCAAGGTGCCAATGATGAATGCTCGTCCACATTATTGCAAAGATTGTGCAGGAAGCATTAGCTTGGAAGAAGTGGGAACATTTTCTGCAACATCCAGCCTATAGTCCTGATTTGTCTCCATGTGAATTTCATTTGTTCGGACCTCTAAAAAAAGCTCTCAAGGGGCAACGATTTCACACAGATGCAGACGTAATGAACGCGGTAAACACTTGGTTCAGTGAGCAACCGCAATACTTTTTTGCGGACGGCATTCGCCGCTTACCTAAGCAATGGGATGCTTGCCTGAATGGCTACGGCGTCTCCTTCTGACCAACCCATGTTGCATAATTCATTCAAAATGAATGCTTTTTTAAATTCTACCACATCTGTTAATGTTTCTTTTCATCCTTTTGTAATAAAGCAATTGGAATGGGTTTCAAATGAACGTCCCTTATACATTAATAGATCATCATTAAGTGAGATTTATTATTTTAATATTGATTCCCCAATGTTCTATTTACATTGCTACATTAATAGGTCTATGATTCCACATCATGAAGTGAGATTTATTATTTTACTATTGATTTCCCCATTCTTTCTCTACACTGCTATATTAATAGCTTTATGATTCCACATTATGAAGTGAGATTTATTATTTTAATATTGATTCCTCCAAGGTTTGTCTATATTGCTACATTAATAGGTCAATGATTCCACATCATCAAGTGAGATTTCTATCCTAATATTTATTCCCCCATTTTTTGTCTTTATTACTTTGTTAATAGGTCTATGATTCCACATCACAGAGAGAGAGAGAGAGAGAGAGAGAGAGAGAGAGAGAGAGAGCGAGAGAGAGAGAGAGAGAGAGAGAGAGAGAGAGAGAGAGAGAGAGAGATGTTTTAAATTTTATATTGGTATTACCATGTTTGTCTAGATTGCTACATTAATAGACTTATGATTTCACAACATGAAGTGAGCTTTCACAAAGGGAGATTGCTCTGACATGTCCATGGTTATATCGTATTATCTGTGTCGTTCCCCTTTGAATGTTGAGACATAAATGCTGTGACCTCTAACGAAGTGCGATTTCGTGAGTTTGACAGGACAGCTTGTCTAAGTCATCATTTTGCTTTGTTAGAATCCAGTGAATTCCATTTATGACAGCGGTTATTGTTGTCTTCATAATTCAGTCCATAGCCAGTTGGAATGTTGATAGAATACTGGGTGTGCAGAAAAAAAATTGAAGGGGAACAGAGTGTTTAATCATAGACTTCAATCAGAAAGTTTAATGACATAGTTTAATCAGAGAGTTTGGTCAGAGAGTTTAATCAGATAGTTTAAGCATAGGGTTTAATCAGAGAGTTTGGTCAGAGTTTAATCAGACAGTTTAAGCATATAGTTTAATCAGAGAGTTTATTTAGAGAATTTAATCAGAGAGTTTAATCACAGAGTTTAATCACAGAGTTTAATCACATAATTTAATCAGAGTGTTTAATCATAGACTTCAATCAGAAAGTTTAATGACATAGTTTAATCAGAGAGTTTGGTCAGAGAGTTTAATCAGATAGTTTAAGCATATAGTTTAATCAGAGAGATTGGTCAGAGAGTTTAATCAGATAGTTTAATCAGAGAGTTTGGTCAGAGAGTTTAATCAGATAGTTTAAGTATAGAGTTTAATCAGAGAGTTTGGTCAGAGAGTTTAATCAGATAGTTTAAGCATAGAGTTTAATCAGAGAGTTTGGTCAGAGAGTTTAATCAGATAGTTTAAGCATAGAGTTTAATCAGAGAGATTGGTCAGAGAGTTTAATCAGATAGTTTAATCAGAGAGTTTGGTCAGAGAGTTTAATCAGATAGTTTAAGTATAGAGTTTAATCAGAGAGTTTGGTCAGAGAGTTTAATCAGATAGTTTAAGCATAGAGTTTAATCAGAGAGTTTGGTCAGAGAGTTTAATCAGATAGTTTAAGCATAGAGTTTAATCAGAGAGTTTGGTCAGAGAGTTTAATCAGATAGTTTAAATATAGAGTTTAATCAGAGAGTTTGGTCAGAGAGTTTGTCCAGAGTTTAATAACAGAGTTTAATTACAGAGTTTAATCAGGGAGTTTGGTCAGAGAGGTTAATCCGAAAGTTCAATCAGAGAGTTTTGTCTGAGAGTTTAATCAGAGAACTCGGCAGAATCATTGCACCCTTCACTGCGGAGATGATACTGCTCACTTTAAAACTCATGCGTCTTCAAGGACAAAGAAAAGGATTATCACGTCTGTCTGTTTGTTTCATGAAGCTGTTAAATGAAACAGTAGTAATGTCGACAAACTTCCGAGTGTTACCAGGACTCTGAAGGCAAGCACAGTAAAGTATGACTGTGACCTAACATGCATGTCGTAAGCGGCTACTAAGTGGCGATGCTGTTGGGCAGATTATTTCGTTCCAAAGACAACGTTAACTTCAAGTTACAACTGATCAGTTTACAGAAAACAACAAAATAAAAGATACGCACAAAAAATAAAACAACAGAAAATAAAATAAAGGAGCAGAAAAACAAAGAAAAGGTAAATTTATAAAATAAGACCCGATCGGATTCGACCCCATGACCGCCCGATCCACAGGTGAGCGTCTAATATGCTATTTTTTAAAAAGTTGTTGCATATCCTTTAAAGGACGTAGCAGTCAACCACAACATTTTGTGGCTGTTCGTTATTCCTGGGCAAGTTTACGTTCAGTAGTTTGCCATTGTTTACTGAACGACCGGGACATATACCATTTCATTAAAAAATCCAATGCAATACAATATTGATTGCAGACAATAAGTAGAATCTGCAACATTCAGTAGATGTGGTTGTTGCATACAGTGAACAACTAGGGTTAGAAATGAATTGTAAGAAGACATATTATGGTCATCACAAGGCAGAAGGGAATAACAGTGTAATATACAAGTAAATGGGAATATTCTTAAACAAGTGAATCGGTACACTTATATCGGAACAGTCATAACATCATGGGAGATGCCTTGAAGAGATTGGAACAAGAATAGCCAAGGCGAAGGTAGCCTTTTGCAAGATGAAAAATATACTGACCAATAAAAAGATGTCATTTGCAACGAGAAAAAGAGTGTTAAGGTGTACATTTCTATGGATGTGACGCATGGACAGTGAGCAGACAAGCTGAAAAACATCTGATGGCTGTGGAGATGTGGTTTGTGAGGTAAATGCAATGAATACCATGGACAAACAGAAAAACCAATGACCAAGTCCTACAAGACACAAATGAAAATCGTAAATTTATTAGAAATATTAGACGTAGACAATAACGATTTTTTGGTGACGTTATGAGAAGAAATAAATTGGAGAGCTTGATGACAACAATCTAGGGGAAGAGTACAAGGAGAGAGAAGAGAAGTAAATATCTGGATGGCTTGGTCACGTGGTTTGGTGGAGACAAGACCATTTAGCTGCTCCACGACTCTGGAGATCGAGTGAGATGACGAAGCATGACCGCCAACGCTTATCGGCAAGGCACATGATGAATATATTTAGGACTTGCAATTTTCATCTTTGGTCACTGTATTGTCTTTGCATTGTCTCTAGACGCCACATGTCCACTTCCATTAGATAATTCTCGTATCTGTTTATTGCCCGTATTTCACATCCATATACCATTACAGGTTCTATATGGCACTTCAACACTGCTTTACTCGATGCAGCTGACAGACATTTATTCGTCAGTATGTTTTCCAACTGGCAAAAGGCAACCTTTCCCATAACAATTCTGGTTCTAATCTCTACAAGGAACCTTCCCTCAGATGTTATGACCTTTCCGAGTTAGTTATTCCTATTCACTTGTTTAAGACTTTTCCCATTTACTTGATGTTACACTGTAGTATTTCTTTCTTCTCGGAGAGGACCACAATTTCTATTTTCTAACGATTTAATTATACTCATAGTTGTTCGCTGTGTAAAGTAACCGCATCTACTAAATGGTGCAGATCCTGGTCGTTGCCTGCAATCAATACTGTACCATCTGCATATCTGATATTCCTTATGTTAAGTTCTCAGATGCGATTCGTAGCATAACCTCTAAACAAATATAGCAGAGATAACTAATGAAGGGAAAACTTGCAGGAACTATACGAAATGTCCATTGACAGAATAGATAGACCCGAGGTAGTTGTGGTCCGTTACTTCATTGTCGAATAAATGACAGAAGACAAAAAACGACAATAACAACATTGAGATGTGTCCTACACTATTTTATTCAATAACACGTGACCACAGACCAAAAACATGGCCGCTGTCTCTTGTCTGGCACATTCTCTCTATCATCGTCAGCCTGAAGTTCACCCGATATCTCTTGAGATGATACTTGGTTAGGATTCAAACCCTGAATGTTCCCGGGGTACACACGACCGCTGTGTGCTCTATGTTGTTGAAAAAGTAGGTTCAGCAGTTTCAATTCATCCATCCTTGAACTTGTAAGTCGGGGCAATAGTTCACTACGACTCTGTGAATAAAAAAATATAAAAGAGTGAAACAATTTACAGCAATGACCGGGACTACTGACGTCCTCAAGAGCAATAGACTACACATGACATAGACATTGGCACAAAGAATTAGAAACAAGAAATCTGTAAATGGAGAAAACAAAGCCATAGATGACATAATACGGACAAGAGTTTGAAGATTCAAATTCATGTTGTGGGTCAGATCACAGTATGAGATCCAAGGTTGCTTTGCAGTCAGTGCACTTTATGAGCAGCCTGTCTGCATAAGCACAAATTCGGTTGTTTGCACGAATGTTTCATGATAATGTGCATCTGTTTTTTATCCAGTGTTATAAATTGGGCAATAGAAAGCAGAAGAAGAAGAAGAGCAAGAATAAGAAGACAAAGAAGACGAAGACGGTATGTGTGTATATATATATATATATGTGTGTGTGTGTGCGCGTGTGTGTGTAAGAGAGGGAGAGCGAGAGCGAGCGAGCGAGAGAGAGAGAGAGAGAGAGAGAGAGAGAGAGAGAGAGAGAGAGAGAGAGAGAGAGAGAGAGAGAGAGAGAGAGGGAGAGAGAGAGAGAGAGAATATACACGACGGGAAATCATTAAGTAACAGGAACTTAATGAATGACTTTTTTAATGTAGTGCGAGACAGAAAGTGTGCATGTTATTTCTCAATATATTCCCAATGCATGGCAACATCCTTGGTCCACATGTCCACCAGCTTGTTCGTGCTCTCTAGAATAAAGTTTTTGAGTGTGGGCTAATTACTAATTTTGCACAGCCTCTAATACCTCGTTGTCATCTGCAAACCGCTGACCCCGCAAATGCTTGTGTTAAAGTGTCCAAACAAGTGGAAGTCCAATGACACTAAGTCTGGACTGTATTCTGGATGTTTCAAGACCTTAAATTACAAAGCACCTTGAGTGTCCACTGTAGGCGCAACCGTATGAAGACGGGCGTTGTCGTGCGACAGCAATATTACTTTTAAGAGAAGTCACCGGTGTTTCGATCGTATATTCCTTCTACCCATTCATACAATCTCTGCTGACACAAATAACTGTCTCAATACTGAGCTATTTTTCTTCTATCACTCTCTGATCACAAAACGTATTGTTGTTCTTCCACGGTGCAAGTCGATAGTGGGGCAACCTTTTTGTAATCGCTGCTATGCATAATCAAACGGCTCGATTCTCACGACCACTACACAGGGTATTGCTACAGTGCCAACTTGTGTCCCGAAATAAGATTATCCGTTGCCCACACTCTTACATGCATGTTATAATATAATTCGACTTATGTTGATATATATTGTATGAAGGTTCAATGCAGCGGGAGAAACAGAGTGACTTTTCGGTGCGGCCTGATGAGAGGGACGTTCTGCAAACGACATGCTACTTTATGATGAGCCTGGAAGAATCGTAATGGGAGTGATCGTTTAAATTTCTAACTACTGACAGGTTATAACATGTACAGCGCATGCCTAGGTCCCAGCCAGCCCCCCCCCCCCACACACACACACACCCCGCCATTACAGATAAAGCAAAGGCAGTGTACCATGCTGAAATAGATTCACGTGAAATAGAGCCATGCGAATTAGTTCATCTTTTTAACGAGCCTTTTCTTTGCTGTTTTGTTGAATAGCCACATACTGTTTCTTTAATCAGCATACAAAAGAATTTTATCCCGATGTTTCTGTCCTGGATATGGAGTGTAATGGATCTGAACCTGCACCCATAACTAAACGCCAGTGTGAGATACCTTTGACTTCTGACAGTCGTCCAAGAATTCGATGTCAATTAAAACAATCTCAGACTCGGCGGTAATTCGAATACATAACAACCGTAACGGGTGGCAATTGTACACATTGTTAAAGTGCTTTCTTTTTCGACAAGTACACGAGACTTCGAAAAGCAATCTTACGCAATGTTTTACTGCTTATTACCAAAATATGACATCACATAATAAGTTTCAGTCTAGGCAAGAAAAGCTGATCACAATAGCGAAGCACACGTTTCATAGCTTACCCTTCTGGGTAAAACCCAACATCCAAACACCAAGTGATTTATATTAAATGTATATTCTGCTGCAGTCGTGCCTAAATCATTAATTAAAACTCATGGTACATTCATATTCAGCCAAAAGAGTGCGCGTGCATCTGAATGGACCAGCTCTACTTGATGCCAACGTAACCCGAGGGTTAAGTGAGTCTACAGAACTTGGCAGAAATAACATCGTTAAGTTAATATTTAAACCGTAGGCACAATGGGATTGACCGTCTGAGCACGTACTAAGAATCTCTTCAGATACAAGAAGCAACCATTTGGCTTATTGCTTTCTCGGTCGGCATGCCATTGGCCACATCAACCGTCGAATGTCGATTGGTCTATACAAATACCAGGAATAGGACCAGATACAAAATCCGCGGTAGGGCTATTGTTGCCGGACCGATGGGCATGTGTTCAAATCTACATCGATACGGATTAAAGTTGTCCAGTAACACACCGGCCGCCTTAAATTCAAAGATAATGTCGCGGTACCCATTTTAGGCCGGATCTATCTAGGAGTCCAGGTCGTTAAAAAACGTATCCCTCTTTAAAGGTTTTCGAACACATGATCTCTGGGTTAGTAGGCAAGCAACCATAAATACTGCTTGTTACACCACACACAGTTAGTGCTTGTTTTTTTTTTTTTTTCAAACTGAATTAGCTATCACATGACAGACCATCATAACAAGCAATGATGTACACCAGAAATGGAACTAGAAGAAGATATCGACCGAAGGATGGAAACATGGAATAACAGAGTCCATGGTAATCTCGAGATATGAAGTCCATAAATGAGTACTCACAGTATAGTACAGGAGACACACGATGAGATGATGATGAGAAGAAGACGCGGGATTTTTCGATGTCTGGTAGTTAATACATATATCTCTTCGGTCTATCTGGGAGAATGTGATTAATGCAGAAGAACAGAGACCAGTGTTTCCCAACCTTTTTTGTACCATGCCCCACTTAAGCCTTTCTAAAATTCATATTGCCCCCCTCCCCTGCCCCATGCCCCCCCCCCCTCAACATATACATTATTTTTAATATTCAAAAATTGAAATGTTCACTAAAGAAACTTGAATGATAGGTTTTAGGAAGAAATCACTAGGTAATTATTGAGCAAACACAGTAAGTAAATTTTCAAAACATATAATGGAGAACTGAAATTCAAGTACAAAATAATTTTAATGAAAGATTTTTCTATATTATTTTAATTATTAGTAATTATTTATTATTTAAATTTAGTGAGATCCTTGCGCTTGATGCTTGCTGCAAAGAGATCTTATGTCAGGTTCCAATTTAGTTAACTTCAGTCTCAAGTCTCCCCGTTTTGTTATATCCAGCCGATTTATTCCATTTTCGAATTGCCCCCCTTAACAGTCAAATTGCCCCCCTGTGGGGCGTGGGCCCCACGTTGGGAAACACTGAGATAGACTGTCATGGTCAAGAGAAAATGCAACAGCAACGGGTGGTCGGGGGAATCTGGTCGACTGTCGTCATTCAGAGGTAAAGCAAGATGGACATATAATCAGATTGCAACGGACACAATTAGTATTGGAACTCTTCGCTGGTTATTGAAGATGAGGACTGAGCGCTTAGGGGCACGCCCCGAGTGAATTGATGTCCGTTCATAACTCAACTCAACTCGACTCAACTCAACTCTCTTTGATATGTCAAATCTAGTTAAGGTTTCAAGATTGTGATTTCCACGACGAGTTTACTTCAAAAGTATAAAATATGATGCACGACAATTCACATGTCAAATTTTATGAAGAGCCCGTGGCACAACTCCAACAGACAAATTAAAGTGATACCGTTGAAGCCCTTCATCCCTTCTGTGTCAACACACGTACGTGAGTCATGGATCACTTGGCAATCACGAGAGAATAAAGTCTGAACTGTTAAAATGACATGTTAGAGAAACATCTTTAGATTACGGCGGATCAAGAATAAACACTAAATTGGCATTCTACCAGATCAGGACATCAAAGAAAGCTGGCTCACACGTAGCATCAAGTCTCGGGAAGTGAAACTCTTCGGTCATATTTAAAAAAAGAGTTTTTATTTAAACGTTCGTTTGCTTTGAGCTCAAGCGTATTCCGCATTCATGTTATTCTACTACTGCACTGGACAGGTAGCTTTTCTTATTACCAGTGTCTCTCGTCATCAGGCAAACCCACGCCAATTTCTCAAGTACTTGTAATTTACGTCCCCAAGTCAAGGGCAAGAAGTCAACATGTTAAGTCAACTGACCGGTGTAGGGGCTGACCTGCTACCACCTGTGATGAATTGCATGGATCATGGGAGGAGATGATTGACAAGCATGAACATTGACAGGGAGTAAGGAGGAGATTTGAGCATGAAAATGCACGAGGCAGAGACATGGGAAAGGCTTGAGACTCTTTTTAGCCTGCCGGGAATGAGGGCGACGTTTTACAAAATATATGGCACACGATGACGAGTAAATGTTTATACAGGAGTCATGTTGAAAGGATGATCAAGCAACAGTATTAAACAAACACGTTTACGGAAATGCTGCCGGCTATTAATACTTTCTCATTAACGTCCCAAACTTTGCGAATATGTGACTACCGCAGGAAGAACATAGTTTTGGCATTCGAACAGTATCAGTGAATGTGTGTGCTAAGTAGCTCAGTCAAAATACAGTGTGTTGTAAAGCCTCACTACACGTTGCATGTGGAATAATTTTGAAAAATGAACTACATGACTTCATCAAAATGTGTGCCTGCAGTCCATCGTGAAGCAATATGCAGCGAATTACTGTTGTCTGCTGGAGTACCTCTTTGCACTCCAAACAGAATAATGTTATAAACAGAAGAAAGACTTTGTTTGGTTGAACAAGTGTTTAGAAATGGCGGTCGATACATACGGATGGTTGTTCAAAGAGTTTTAGCAAGATTTCCTGATAAACAATCTCCTCATCGCATTACGGTTAGAAATTTGTTGAATAAGGTATACTGAATACTTCTTTGGTACTTTCCAGCTTCCCCAAACCAGCGTTAGACCTCAGCAGTAACTATTGTAACTAATTTAATGAATTTTTTACCACACATTTTGATGACGTCATGTACTACATTTTTCAAAATAGCTCTACATGCCAAGTGTAATGAGGCTTGACAACCACTCTGTAGTATTCGTTTTCTTCATTTCAAATTATATATAACACTGCAGTATACACATGACGAGATGCAGAGAAATATGCCAGGCAATAAAGTGAGCAACGTGTAATTTATTGTTTATTTGTTTACATTCACTAAGGCAATAGATCATGTTGAATTAAATTATCTGTATCTACCAATTCAAGGCGAAGGTGTTACGGACGCTGTTCGTGATCCCGCATACCCGCGTTAGAAACACATCTGCGCGGGATTTGGCAGCAGACCGCCTAGCGCTGGTTTTTTACGCTATGGTAAGGATGTCGGTCGTTCAGAAAGCAATGGCAAACTACTGAACGTAAACTTGTCAAGACATTAAGAACAGCAAAAAATGCTGGTGTTGACTGCAAACGTCCTGTGTAAAGGATATGCAACTAACTTTAACCAATTCAAGGTGGCTCTGTGACGAATGTGTCACTGACGCAATTCGTTAACTCGCATACTGCGTTTGAAACACAGCTGTGGGCGATTTGTATGCAGACCGACTTACGTTGGTTTCCATACAGTGGTATGAGTGCATGTCGTTCAGAAAGCAATGGCAAATACTGAACGTAAACTTGCCCAGGAATCACAAATCAATTTATGGGCCGGGAGTTGTGTGTTGAGAGCTTAAAATTGTGTCCTGTCAATAATTTAAATTATTGAACTCATTGAATTAAAACAAGCAAAGATTTATAACACAATAAAACCTGAACAAATTTGACAGAAACGAGGTCGTACTTTCTTTAACAGATTATTTATTTATTTATTTATTTATTTATTTATTTATTTAATTATTCATTCATTCGGTAGTTTCCTATTTGTTAGATTTTGTTTATTCGATTATGTCCCTTACGGTGATCACACATCCACAAAACACCGACTGACAGACGAGCATTTGTCACTGGGTGGTTGTATAAATATTTAGCCTGATCAAATAACTTTGATTTATTATTTATGACTTCTAATTTGCCAATAAAGACTATTTGATTGTCAGTATGGTCTGTGTTTATAGCTCGCCGGTTTGTCAAGTAATTTAATTTACTGTTGTGGGATCGGGAATATTCTTTAATAAAATTATGTTTAAATCGTGAAGTCTGGCATTTGGTGTTTTGAACCAATGATCTCATATTTCTCATTTTATGGGAAATATTATTTTTTTTTCTTGTGCTGTGACCATGACAATTTGACAAATGGGGGATAAATATGGATTTGTTATCAGTTAGTCATCTTTTGTAGAAAGGTACCTCATACGGGTACCTCATACTGGGCAATAATAGCTAGGAAAATTAAGACTATCATTATAAAACATATTGATGATATAAATATTGACAGCGACCCCACAAGGAAACGAAGTTGAGGTAAAAATATTCATTGTTTTTTTTTCCAGCTTGAAACTTCAACTTAAAACATTTTCTTGTTCGGTGTCTCTCTGTCCCCATTCTCCTTCTTCGCTTGCTTTTCTTTGTCTCCCATCCTCACCCCTCCTTTCCCAATTTCTCCTTCTCCTCCAGCCCCTTCTCCTTCTCTACCTTCCTTCTGCTTCTCTGCGTCTTCTTTTGTTGTTGTTGTTGTTGTTGTTGTTGTTGTTGTTGTTGTTGTTGTTGTTGTTGTTGTTGTTGTTCTTCTTCTTCTTCTTCTTCTTCTTCTTCTTCTTCTTCTTCTTCTTCTTCTTCTTCTTCTTCTTCTTCTTCTTCTTCTTCTTCTTCTTCTTCTTCTTCGGGTTCTTCTTCTTCTTCTTCTTCTTCTTCTTCTTCTTCTTCTTCTTCTTCTTCTTCTTCTTCTTCTTCTTCTTCTTCTTCTTCTTCTTCTTCTTCTTCTTCTTCTTCTTCTTCCTACTTCCACTTCATCATCATCATCAACATCATCATAACCATCATCTCCTTTTAGTTTTCTTCCTCCGACTTCCTCCTGCTCATCCTCTTTCTTCTTCTTATTTTCGTCTTCTCCCTCATCCTCTTACTCTACTGCTTCTCATTCTTTCCCTCCTCCTCCTCCTCCTCCTCGTTCTTCTTCTTCTTCTTCTTCTTCTTCTTCTTCTTCTTCTTCTTCTTCTTCTTCTTCTTCTTCTTCTTCTTCTTCTTCTTCTTCTTCTTCTTCTTCTTCTTCTTCTTCTTCGTTTTCTGCTGCTGCTGCTGCTGTTTCTTCTTCGTTTGTGTAAGACTGGACATATCATCAATCTTCGCCACAAACAATAACTATTTGTTAATCGCTATATTTTATAAACTTGGAGTCTTTCCATGGAAGTGGCGTTGATGTTCATGTTTGTGTTGTTAATGTACTAACCCCGCCGTTCGAGTTATTCCCTGTTATACCGCATGAGGAATAATAACAGTCTGAAGTCTTAGTAACCTTGTTTTCATCACTTTTGTTAAACAGCACATTCATTTCGATCTCGCATGATGTGGGACATGAATGTGTACATGCACTAAGAGATTTGCATTGACGCAATTTGTCTCAAAGCGTGAGTGAAATTCTTGGGTACTGAATGCCTGTCATCATCTAGCAGATTTGCTGTGAAGTGCTTTATGTCTCAGATAGTGTATAGTGTATGATCCTGGACAGGGTTCCTAACATTGGATAGCGTGAACTCTAGGGAGGTGAGAGTAAATCAGCTCATCCCTACGTCATTTGTCATCTAGGAGTATATTGAAAGACGTTATATCCGAATACCTTTCACTGGCTTGTAATGCCCATATTAGGGAAATACCGCATGCATAAATTTGAGACAGCGATCGCCTGCAATGACCACATCACCTTAGTCGCCTTCAGTTGTTTGCCATTATCCGTTAAGACGAAGTAAGCTATCCATTCCCCCATGGTATTTGGAATTTACCAGCGAGACAAGGGGAAGAGACACAACCCTGCCCTCTTTACAAATCGCCCTGATAAAGTTGCCATGATCTGGATACGACCCAGCACTTTTCGATCTAAAACCGAAAGCCATACGTCTAGATCACCCTGACCACTATTAGTTTTGCTGAACATGAAATCTGCTAAAATTTAGCCGAAAGGAACATTAGTAGCAAATACTTGAAAGCCCACAGTGCTACCAGGCAGCTAATGTAAGGTAAAGACAGCCACATAACAGACCTTGCTTTGGGGAGTGAAGTGTTAAATGTTCACACATTCTAAGTCGTGATATAAAAGGTCAGTTCCCTGCTTGTCGCGTTTCCTTCCCAGATAATTGTCCGAGAATTCTGACAATTGTCTGACACCTCTTATTAAGAGGGTATGATAACCCAGAGTTGTGCTTTTCAGAAAACTAATCCTAGCTTGCTTAAGAGTAAAATGCTTTTAAGTGCATTGCTTGAGAACAAATCAAAATTGAAAACCCCCACCAAATGTGAACGAACAGATTAGCATAAGTGACTTGAAAATAATGCTGGTGTGGATTAGGAGCCGTCTTTTTCCTGTAATATGAGCTTGTATAAATTCAAAGAAGAGACGATCCATTCTAAGTGGTGTGTGCTTAAGTTAATACCACATAAAGGACATTCAGTAAAGTTAATTCCAAGGCAAATTCTACCGTTGGATGGTTAGGTGTTCTAGACCACGGCAAAATGAGGCGGGGTGTCAGTTCACTTTCTCTTCTTAAACAATGTCCCAACACATTCTGACAACTACCAGGTCCCCATTTTATAAAGCTTATCTAACATCAGAGTCGCGTTTGTCTGAGCAAGTAATTACACTTTTGGGGGATGTACTCCCGTCAGTGTCTTGTTACTTAAAGGCACTAAACACTATACCGACTATGAACAACTGTAAACGTTCGGCGTCTAGTATGCGTGGCCAGAAATCACAGCGACATTAAGTTGCATTTACACTTTCCAAATCTAATGTTAACTAACATGAATCTGTAGTTCGTAAATGGAATGAGACTTTTAACTAGATGAAGATTACTCAAGGACTTGTAAAGAGACCGTTAAGACACAACTTTTGACAGATTGGTACTTTTTAACTCGTAAATCTGACAAAAAACACACCGCGGGACTTGTGTACTCTTGGCAATGAAAGCCGTTATTATTTGACCTAATTCCTTTCCGGTCCGTCTTCCACATTAAAAATGTATGGCCACATTTCACGTTCTGAGAGCTGAGCATTTTTGTATCTGTCTAAAGCTGCCAGCTGAGACTTGCCATCGGGAGAATACTAAATAGATTGGTCAGTGAGATGAAGCTTCTCCTGTTGGTTGGAATCAGGGAGGGTTGAGTTGAGTTGAGTTGAGTTGAGTTGAGCAAAGAACCGATATCACTGCACTCAGGACATTCCCATACGCGCTCCATCCTGTTCCTGTAGTTCAATAGCCAGGGAAGAGTCACACTACTAATCGTTTCCACCACTAGTTGATTGAAAGTTCTCCTGGTCTTCACTCTCATCTTTGAGATTCTTCCAGAACCCAAGCCGATCCCGCGCAATCTCATTCTTTCCACATATGGGTTCTCATTATGTTTCCCCACCTTCTCCACGACCACATCCCCCTTGTCCATAGGTAATCTACCACCAAGAGATGCACTTCCTGCCAGCCTATCGGCCTGCTCAATTCCCCACAGTCCCGTATCGCCTGAGCAAAATATCCATATAATTCTCACAATCTGTGACCGCTGAGGTGAAATGAGCCATTCCACACACACACAAAAACATTCCTTTCTCAATTTTACTAAGCATACTCATTGAGTCCGTGATGAATACACTGTGTGTTGCAGTGGTCTCATCTAACTAACGGAATGCCGCTGTTACTGCTTCCACCTCCATTCTCATGCGGTAGTTATTAGTTAGTTAGTTAGTTAGTTTGTTATTTAGTCAGTCAGTCAGTCAGTCAGTCAGTCAGTCAGTCAGTCAGTCAGTTAGTTAGTTAGTTAGTTAGTTAGTTAGTTAGTTAGTTAGATAATTAGTTAGTTAGTTAGTCCAACTTCATGCCAACGGGTCGTCCTTATTTTGCTCCATTCCTGTGCCAGTGAATATCACACAACATGCCCCTCACTGCCCCATGTGAAAAGTGGGAAAGACAGGAGTCTTGACAAACCAACAGCCCGCACAGGTACAATGTACATAAAGACGCCACCAGAATGTCAACAAAAAAATCCTTCACGAAGTCGATGGAAGCGGCAGTCACAAGAAAACCAGCAGCCACACATTACTACATAAGGCAAACCAGTCAGTTCTTCGACAAAGCCGGCCACCATTATTCCGAACATGCAGTTCACGCTACAAACAACCACGGACAGATGTAAAAGCATTTCACTGTACATTATGCCGCCGCTAGAATGCCAACACAAAAGTCCTCCACGAAAAATACAGTTCATCGTCGATGGAAGCGGCAGTTACTAGAAAACCAGTATCCACACATTACTGCATAAGGCAAACCAGTCCGACAAGACTAGACAAACTATGACAAGGTACAAGTCAAGACGAACCGCGACAAGACAAGACAATACAAGATACAGTTCAAGACAAACGATAGGACAAGACAGACAATGATACGATACAAGTCAAGGCAAATCGTGACAAGACAGGCAAACCATGATAAGATACAAGTCAAGGCAAACGACGACAAGACACGACAAGATACAAGTCAAGGCAAACCACGACAAGATAAATCACGAAAGGACAAGACAAGACAAAGCATGAGAAGATGTAAGTCAAGGCACACCATGATAAGATATGAGTCAATGCCAAATACGACAAGATAAAACATGAAAAGACATAACAAGTCTATGGAAACCGCGGCAAGACAAGATACAACAAGCCAAGACAAACAACGACGAAACAAAACATGACGAGATACAACAAGCAGAGGCAAACCACGACAAAACATGACAAAATACAACAAGGCTAGGCAAAGTACGACAAGATAAAACACGAAAATACATGACAAGACAAGACATGACAAGATACGACATCATAAGACAAGTGAATTCACGAGAAGACCAGTCAAGACACGACAAGATAAATCACATGAAATTATTATATGTCAAAACAAGACAAGTCAAGACACGAAAAGTCACGACAAGTCAAGATACGAGGAGATGCGACAAAAAACGTTGAGTCAAGTCAAACCAAGCTCGGACAGACAAGACACGTCAAGACATGTCACAAGTCAAGACAAATCACAAAATGACAAGACACGTCATGACATGACAAGACATGACAATAAGATATACCAGATATGATAAAAGAAACAAAACTACATGACAAGAAAACACACTATACGATACGACAAAATAATTAAAAATCCAAAGGCCATGGCATTATTCGACAATATAAGACAATCCAAGACTCGTCGAGACAAGTCAAATTACGACAATACTAGACAATGCAAGCCATGCAGACACTAGACAAGATACAGCAACACAATTTGAAACAGGAAACGATAAGTGAAAACCATTTAATACAGATCAAAACGTGATAAGATATATCAAAACACAAGAAAAGTCAAAATATGACAATACAAGTCAAACACGACAAGATAAGTCAAAACAGGACAAGATAAGTCAAAACGGGACATGACAGGTCAAGACACGACAAGGTAAGTTAAGACATGACATGACAAGACAAAACACGAAATGACAAAACAAAATACATATAAAGAAACAAACAATGTAACACACGTCATGATAACACTCGTTAAGATAACACACGTCAAGATAACACACGTCAAGATAACACACGTTAAGATAACTCACGTCAAGATAACACACGTCAAGATAAGACCCGTGAAAATAAGAGGTCAAGCTAACATACTTCAAGATATAAAGTACAGATACTATACGGCAAGATCACACACGTCGAGATAAGGCACGTTAAGATAAGACACGTCAAGATAAGAAGTCAAGATAAGAAATTCAGATAACATACGTCAAGATAACACGTTTAGATAAGACCCGCCAAGATAAGAAGTCAAGATAGCATACGTCAAGATCACACACGTCAAGAAAACACATGTTAAAATAAAATGTGTCAAGAAAACACACGTCAAATAAGACATATCAATATAACACACGTCAAGATAAGACACGTCAAGATAATACACGTCATTAAAAGTGCACTTAACGATTCGTTTTCTTTTTTCATGTGAAAGTATCAGATCTTCACGACTGCACACGCTTGATGCACGAAATGCCTCAATACAATCCCCAAATGCGTTTTTGTTATTCTCTAAAAGTTGAATTCTATCTTAAATCGTTTCTTTAACTTGTCTTAAATTGGAAAACAGTTTGTCTGCTGTTATCTATTTCATTTATTTATCTAATGTAAATTGCCCTTGAGAAAGATAGATCAGGAAAGGATTTACACTGAAGAAATAATGTCGCTTCACATTTGAAAAGTGGCCAGGACAGGAGGGATTTTAAAACCATTTTTCCAGTCTATTTACTTCCCGAATAAAACCTGACATTTCAGGGCTGTAAATTATTTGGCTTTTAATTCTAAACATTTATGTACCGTCTGTTTGTCTGACCTTACCTTGTTGTCTCGAGTAAATATATTTAAAGCCAACTTTGCAATATTCTGCACTTATACATCTAAACTGAGACAGGTGAGTATAGTTGTCTTATCGTTCTCTCGCTTTGAACTCAAGCATAGACCATACGCGTGCTTCTACTTCTAGTGCATTGAGCCGACTTGCGTGAGGCTTCGCTGTCCCTGTTATCATTGTCCCTTGCTATCAGCGAACCCACCCAGACTTCTGGGATGCTTGTAGTTTACGTCGCCAAGTCAAGGACGAAAGCCAACAAATTAGATCAACTGACCTAATTAGGGATTGAACCCACTACCTCGGCAATAGCAAACCGGAAGTTTAAGAGCGTGTGATCTTATCTATCCGGGCACGCTAACCTCCAAAGGTGAAAATACATCAATTACACAGTTGGACACGGCAGTTAAATAGGTCCGATACCGTGGCTGGAATCTGTCTAGAGGAAGCACACCTCAATAAATGCATCCCGACGTGGGACAAACTGACCTTTGAGGTGCATAACTAGGTTAGACATTACCTTCAGAAAAGGAACCAAGAAGATGAAGGAGATTGTAGTCTCATTGATTAGTAAACATTGATTATACTCGTCACCAGTACGCAAGCCTGTTGCCCCGGTGGACTTGTGTTCGAATCCTCATTGGGATAAAATGAAATTAATTTGGACCTCCAGGTCGACTGGGCCTAAACTGGTATCATAAGTGTCCTGAGATGCAAAGTAGGCGGGTGTAATATTGACCCCATGACCCATACATTGCCCATTTGTCTATTAAAATATGCACAAGCATCATATACCTATTCCGCAGCCCTATAAATTGGTCTTATACAATGACATGTCCGGCAAGCAACGAACACCACTTTAAAGGCAGCTATCATGAATCAGCAGCATCGTCATGTTGTGTTCCGATACGTGTGGGCGATCATGATTCGGCATCTCACACGATGACCAGGGTCTTGGACCAGTTCTGTGTTGTATTGGTATAGAAACAAAGCTAGCGTATATTTCATTTTAATTTCCCAAGTGGCAAAGACTGAATCCCCACACATGCAACCCACACGTGCTCGTGTGTGCTGTTAGATGTAATTCTGACAAGAAACTGTCTGTACATTCGAGCAGCGCGGATCATCTCGTCTATAAATAATTTACAAATTTAACAGTTTATAATCGATTACGGTTACGAGCGGTATCTCAGGAATAGGGTCTGCCTATTTCTTAAATTGCTTTTGTTGTCCTCTTGTGGTTTCATTTGATGAACATTAGAAATGTCATTTCTTTCACTCATTTGGTAATTATTTATAAATGGGAATGATATGATTTCCCTATTGACCATCCAGAGCTTATAATATGTTTTATTCTAGAACATTTCTTTGACTGTTCCGTTTGTCTAAGCCCGGACACTGCTATGGTAAAATACAGCACTTTGCGCCCGGGTGCTACCGAGTCGAACACAATATATGATACTTGAGATATACCTGCTGAATTATGTAATTCTGTATTATTGCAATCCCAAAGAAATCTGCAGCCTTGTAATGTGATCAACTTCGTACAATTAGTATAATGAGTCACATCACGAAGATTGTGCTAAGAATTATCATTCAAAGAGTTAAGAAGAAAAAATAACCTGAAATAGGAGAACAATGTGGGTTTGTAGAAGAAACGGGTATAGTAAATGTTGTTAACATGTTGCTGCCATAGCTATTAATTTCGATTATTGAGAATGGTTTGGGGCTGCTGACAGTATCAAAAAGCCAGCTTGAAAGGTTGGAGCGCATACAGAATGCTGCCATGCGGTTAATACTGGCGTGCACAAAGGACACACCAATTATATGCATGAGGCATATCCTGGCGCTACCTACAATTTCGGACAGACATATGGTCCTTCAGGCCAAATGGTACCTGAGAGTTGCCGCAGACAGGGATCACCCGCTGCATGCAGCAATGGATATGGTAAAGGGTCATAGACTAAGACGAGGCAGGTCCTGGATGGCACAGGCAGAACTTTCTATAAGTCAGGTGTGTGATCTAGAGACCATCAATCGTGAAAGAGAGTGGGTTGAAGTTCCGGATGACATGACGGACTGGCACAATGTAATAATAACACTGGGTCGTAAGTGCAGAGAATGGGCAGCGGGCCGCACTGAGTTTGAAGTGCAACAGCTAATCCATAGCAACACACATCAAGGTGACATAGTCATCTAAACCGATGGGTCAGTGTTGAGAAACAGACGTAGTGGCTGGGGCTTTATTGCAAAGACTAATGGTCGAGTCTTGAAAAAGGAGAGCCTGGCATATGAGACTACGACCTCCAGCATGAGAATGGAGGTGGAGGCAGTAACAGCGGCATTCCGGTGGCTAGAGGAGACTACTGCAACACACGTTGTGTTAATTACGGATTCAAAGAATATGCTTAGCAAGGTGGAGAAAGGAATGTTTCGTGTGGAATGGCTCTCGTCGCTTCAGAGGTCACAGATTGTGAGAATTGTATGGATATTTTGCCCTGGCCATGCGGGTGTACGGGGGAATGAACAAGCTGATAGGCTAGCAGGGAATGCACCTCTTGGTGGTATCTTCCCTATGGACAAGGGAGAGGTGGTCGTGCGCTTGTGGGACCAGATGGAGAAGGCGGAGGAACATATTGAGAACCCAAATGTGGAAAGAATGAGATTGCGGGGGATCGGCAGGGGTTCTGGAAGAATCTCAAAACTGAGAGGGAAGACTAGGAGAACATTTAATCAGATAGCAGTGGGAACGATTAGTAGTATGACTTTTCGCTGGCTGTTGAACGAGGGGACTGAGCACGTATGGGAATGTCCTGAATGCAGTGATGTCGGTTCTTGACTCAACTCATCAACTCAACACAACTCAACTGTTTACATGTTCAGAACAGTAATTGAACGTTCTATAGAAGTAAACAAAGCCCTACATCTTTGCTTTATTGACTACGCAAAGGCTTTCGATAAAGTAAGACATGTCAACATGATAGAGATCTATAAATTGATGGGAAAGACATTAGACATAAAAAAATAACTTAATATATGTATTGGAAATAACAAGCTGCCATAATGATTGATAATGAAGTAGGTCAATATCAGCCTATTAAGAGAGGCGTGAGACAGGTATGTGTAATGTCTCTATATCTTTTTGCACAGTACAATGAAAATATTTTCAGAAATGTACAAGATTTGAAAGGCATCATTATTGGAGTAAGAAATATCAGTAACATTAGATATGCAGGCCATACAGTCTTGATTGCAGACAATGAACAGGACCTGCAACATTTAGTGGATGCGGTTGTTGCATACAGTGAACAACTAGTATTAGAATTAAATTGTAAGAAGAAACAGAATATGGTTGTCGCTAGGAAGAACAATATACTGCATTGTAATATACAAGTAAATGGGATTATTCTCAAACAAGTGAGTCGGTACAATTATCTCGGAACAATCATAACACCTGATGGGAGATTAGTAGAAGAGATAAGAACAAGAATCGTCATGGCGAAGGTAGCCTTTTGCAAGATGAAAAACATACTGACCAATAAAATGATGAAAATTGCTACGAGAAAAAGAGTGTTTAGGTGCTACATAGAGCCTATACTTTTGTATGGATGTGAAGAGTGGACAATGAACAGTCAAGCTGAAAACCATCTGACGGCTGTGGAAATGTGGCTTCAGAGGAGAAAATTAAAAAAAAAGAAAAAAAAAAAAGAGAGGATAATGCAAAGAATACCATGGATAGACAGAAAAACCTATGACCAAGTCCTACAAGAAACAAATGAAAATCGTAAATTGATAAGATATATTAGGCGCAGACAGTCAAAAATTGTTGGGCATGTTATAAGAAGAAACAAATTGGAGAAATTTGTGACAACTGGCAAGATAGAGGGGAACAGAACAAGCGGAAGATAGGGACGTGAGTACCTGGATGGCTTGGCAACGTGGCATGGTCGAGATAAGAACACTGAGCTGATCCACTACACTGGTGATCGAGTGAAATGGCGAAACTTGACAGCCTACGCTTATTGGCATGGCACATGACGGATGGATGGATGCTGCCGGGTCTCTTAAGGGAAGAAGAGATTAGCGATAATGTAAACTTCCATGAATGTCGTAAGATGGTTGTTGGTGTGGGGCTCTATCCTGTAGAATACGCTGTTCAATCTAGTAATTGTTGCAGTAGTAGTAGTCGTAGAAGCTGCATGGGTTGGAGCGGCCTCGGCAGCAGGGCGAGGAGCCGCAGCAATAACACTCCATTGACGAAATAACAACAAATATTCATCACATTGACAAAATAATGTAGCATATTCGTCAGACTCACACAGCGACCATATACGTAACTAGACTAACACACTAATCCATGGACAGCACCAGACAGTGTCTAGCGGGTAGATGGATCACCAGACAGGGATATAACAATCCCAAGATTTTTCGAAAGGAATAGCGGCAAATTCAGTTTCCCAGAATAACAAAGAAACCATCTCATTGATTAGAATGACAAACAGATTGACTGCATTCGAAAGACTTCCAATGCAGGAAATAGCCTTTGTGTGACTTTGTGACTTTAAAGACAGAAGCCGCACACAATATGTTGCATGATTTATAACCTGACATATGTCGCTGCAATCGTAAGATACATACTGTAGAGTTATATGTCAAATGGAGTGAATAAACGAATAATACTTTTGCTGAAAATCTTAAAACACATAGTCACAGGTATTGTTCTAATTTTTAGCAGCTGCTATTCCTACGGTAATTTCAAATTATAAATGAGTTATTGTCTTCATCCTAATGGCAAACAGTATAAAATGATACAAAATAGTGTAACTACTTTAGATACCTTTTTTAAATCGCTTTTTAATTATATAACTGCATAGTTGGATAGCGCTTGAAAAGACAAATCCAACGGTACCTTATTCAAGTCTGTAGGTCAATTTTAAGCCGAGATATTAATGTTTGTGTGTAAATTTATCATTTAAAAGGGACATATAGAAGGAAATCGATTTTGACCTTTCACTTTTTGTGACCCTACCTACTTACTCACAAAATTATCGGTTTAACTGTCGCCAAGGGAGATTAACACAGCGGCCTGTCTAACTCAAGGAAAAATAACTCTGTCGGTATATATATATATATATATATATATATATATATATATATATATATATATATATATATATATATATACGCACACAGATATATACATCTCGACGTCATTGATGACGTCAGAGGCAGCGTGTGACTAACACAACGCTAGGCCGACGGCGTAGATGCATTTTGACAAAATAAGTCCCGTTGGAAAGATGGAAAATTATCAATGATGTGGTCCATGTAGAGTGATAAAAATTAACACATAAATGCTATAATGGGTGTTGAATGCCAACATGCAATCATTGGCATTGCAATTGCTATGAATATTCCATAACAATATTAAATGTTCATAGTTGGATGACAACTGCCATGTCCCGCCATTGAAATGCCACAATATTCAGCATGCCATCTTTATAATTTCAGTTTGATATGGGATTGCCATCTCTAATAGTCGAAAACTACATAATCATAAGTAAAAATTGACGATAAAGTTAAAAAAAAAAATGACTATAACAATGCACAAAGTCTGGTTAAAACGGAATTGACAGGTGTAGTTAAGTCTTATAAAGTCCGTCTGTATACTTCTGTCTAAAACACGGATTTGAGAAGACGAGAGGTATAGATTCTTAGCTCGTGGAGGCAAACATAATTCCAGTAATCGGTTTCTGTTTTAGTGCGATCTTGAAATAATCGGGGAATTTAATGTCACCATAACATTATATATCCTTAAATCGGAGAGACAAAAACAAGAAACCGAAAATTAACGCAAACACATCTCCGGTAAAATACGGCAAAACTAAAACGTGGTGCCTAAATTAGTGCAGCTTTACATAACAGAATTACGACACATTCAGGATGTTGCTGAGATTAGCCTTCATCAGCAAACAAACACATACACAAAACACAACATGATGTCACAGAGATCTCCTGTGACTACATTAAGACGTGACGGCAGGATGAGAAGAATAAAAAGATGAAAAAATGATGTTATGTTTTGTGTATGTGTTTGTTTGCTGATGAAGGCTAATCGCCGCAACGTCCTGTATGTGTCGTAATTCTGTTATATAAAGCTGCACTACTTTGCATCATTTTATATTGTTTACATTTTCACAGCTTTACATCAGTTCCACCAAATTTTATTAATGTTTATCCTAATGACAAATTGAAATGCCTGGACTCAACATCAATGGAAGAATCATAAACAAAGTTAGATATGCTGAGGATACCGTGTTACTAGCAGAAAGTGAGCAAGAGTTGCAAGACCTAGTGGAAGAAGTAAACAGGCACAGTGCAGAATGTGGCTTAGATATTAATATCCAAAAAACAAAAACTATGATAATTAGCAGTGAAAAGGAAAGGTCAGCTATGAACATCACAGTAAACGGGGAGATACTAGTACAAGTAACAAGTTTCTTCCTATCTTGGACATATAATAACAGATGATGGCAGAAGTGAAATTGAAATCAAAAAGAGAATAGGAATGGCCAAAAATGCTTTCAACGGCATGAAATCAGTATTAACATCTAGAGAGATTAATAACGCATTAAAAATGAGAATTGTCAAATGCTACATATATTCAACGCTAATGTATGGCGCAGAAGTCTGGACATTGAACAAGCAACTAGAAAGTCGCATAGAAGCCCTGAAGATGTGGATATACAGGCGAATAGGTCGTATTTCACGGAAACAAAAACAATCAAATGCAGAGGTCCTAGAAAAACTGGAAATGAAGAGAGAGTTGATGAAAGAAATAAAGTGAAGACAAGTGAAATATTTTGGCCGCGTTAAAAGACATGATGCTCTTATAAAGACCATACTCGAAGGCAAGGTTGAGGGCAAGCGAGCAAGAGGTAGACAACGATACAAGTTGGAGGATAACATCAAGAGATGGACGATCATCAGCCTGACAGAATGTACAGTCAAGCGAGAGACAGACATTGTTGGAGATCCATCGCAGCCAATCTTTATTGCGGAGACGGTACCTGATTGGTTGATTGAATGACAAAGCGACTAAAGGCGCGAGCAGACTGGCAAAAATACCACAGCACTAACTCGGCTGACACAGAGAGCTAATAACTACATTAGTATAATTTTATAAACAATGAGTCTCACTACAATGTCAATGAGACACGGATGTACAATAAACAACAAGAGCCACCCTCCCCCCCCCCCTTTAAAAAAAAACAAAACTGTGTTAATGGATTACAACATGGCACACACTGAAATGTCGATGTTCCGTCCGACATCGCATATTATTCACAACACCTCTTACCGCTTATTTACTAAGCACATATATAAATTGCAAGACCCAGGGTTCAGACAACATCACAAGAGAAATTGTCAAAGCCAGTGAAAACTGTGGAATAGACAAGCTCACCACACTGCTGAAAACAATGTACGTTAATGGAGATATACATTCTGAAATTTGTAAATGTATATTTATTGCAATCCCGAAGATGCACCAGACGAGATTCAGCGAAATAAGTCAGGCAATAAATCATGTAACACATGTATCCTACATTTTGTTGGCATGTCCTTATCAATGTCTCCAGCGTCAAGGTGTTTGAATATATAATTCCGCTTATTCTGCGATAATTTGCTCTACTCAGCGGTCTAAACAAATCATTCTCATTATGTACATTGACGAAAATTGTGGGCGGTCATGTGATCGTGGATCAGTTCTTTGTCGTTGTCTCGACCTTGCCATGCGGTCAAGCGATTCGGATATTTACTTCTCTGACTTCCTCTTAGTCTTTTCTTCTTAATTTTGCCAGTTCTCACCAAGTTCTCTAGTTTATTTCTTCTACGTGCGAATTTCTATTTTACTGTTTACGTATAATTTCTCTAATTTGTTTAGGACTTCCATTTCTTTCTTTGAGGACTTGCTCATTGGTTTTCTATTTGTTAGTGGTATTCTTTGAAGTTTTCTCAGAAACAACATTTCCGCTGCCGTTAGATGTTTTTTCAGGTTGTCTGTTCATTGTCCACGTTTCATATCCATTTAAAAGTATAGGTTCTACGTCGCATTTCAACACTCTTTTCTCCGTTGTAATTGACATCTTTTTATTGGTTAGTATGGTTTCCATCTTGCAAAAGGCTACCTTTGCCATGGCGAACATTATTCTACCATCTTCAATGCACCTCCCATCAGATATTATGACTGTTCTTAGCTAATTGTACAGATTAACTTATTTAAGGATATATCAAATTACACGTATATTACATTGTGGTGTTTATTTCTTCATAGTGACGACAATTTAATTTTAAACACAACTGACCACTGTGTGCAATAACCGTATCTACTAAACGGGTGGCAGGATAGGGGTATCCCCTATCAAAGGATAAGTAAGGTCCATCCTTCCTACGTGACACCTTTTAGAAAGGTGGAGTTCCGTTTAGCCCTACAGTCAGGGTCACGTGAAACGATAAGTGCAGGTGGTGGATCTAGTTGAAGAGCAGCCTACAGAAAGTTTTAGGTCTCCAATTTCACGACGGTAGGCAGAGGATCTCTTTATGGACATCCTAACTAGGCTCATCGACCAGTACGGTCACTGCTAAGAAGGAAATCAATGGCAAAATACCTTCTTTACATATGTCAAGATAATCATGTTTCGTAATTTAAGAGAGAATACGAGAACCGTCGTAAATGGGTGCACCATAGGAATAGCCTCGCCCGGTAGGGATAAATATTAAGCAACAGCTATCCCAGACCTTCAGCAAGCGACTAAGTGCAAAAGATTAACAACATTTAAATTAGGAACGTAGCAAATATACCATAGCTCTAACTCGGCTGGCACAGAGTACTACTAAGTACATTAGAATAATATTATAAACAATGGATCAGGCTACAGTGTCAGAGAGACACGGAAGTACAATAATATAAGCACAGTGTGGATCATGAGGAATTTATATCATTCCCATTTATAAATAATTAACCAAATGGCTGAAGAAAAACACATTTCTAAAGCGCAAAAACTGAGGGCACAAGAGGTAAGCGAATACAATTTCCGAAACAGGAAGACTCTACTCCAGAGATGCAGCTTGTAACAGTTAACTGATTATAATCTATTTAATTTGTAAAATATTTATGAAAGAGACGACCCGTTCTGCAGAAATTTACAGCCATTTTTGTTGTCAGAATTACATCTAACCGCACAAACGAGCATGGGTGGCTTGGCTTTCGTGTATGTGTATGTGGGTGGTGGGAGTGGGGGGAGTTAGGGAGGAGGGAGGGGTTCAATAATTGCCATTTATAAAATGTAATTAAAGTATACGTTTGCTTTGTTTCTATGCCAGAATGGCCAACACGAACCAAATAATTGTTCCGTTGGCATATCAGAGAAAGCAATGTATACAGGCACTTTGTAAATTAGCGGTAAGAGGTGTTGTGAATAATATAAGATGTCGGACGCTTCTTAGAAATGTCAGAGTGTGCCTTTGTGAAAGCCATTAAAACCGTTAAAGGAGATGTGCCTCTTAATGTTTATTGTACTTCCTTGTCTCTCTGACATTGTAGCATGATCCATTGTTTATAATAATGCTCCGATGGAGCACCCATTTACGACGCTTCTCGTATTCTCTTTTAAATTATAAAACATGATTATCTTGTTAATATAGAAGATATGGAAGGAATCAACTTTGGGGGACGATGCATCAATAACATTAGATATGCAGATGATACAGTCTTGATTACAGACAATGAACAGGACCTGCAACATTTAGTAGATGCGGTTGTTGGGCATAGTGAACAACTAGGGTTAGAATTGAATTGTAAGAAGACACAGATTATGGTCGTCACTGGGAAAAAGGTCTTACCACAATGTAATATACAAGTAAATGGGCATATTCTTAAACAATTAAATCGGTACAGTTATCTTGGAACAGTCATAAAATCTGATGGGAGATGCCTTGAAGAAATTAAAATAAGAATCGCCATTACGAAGGTAGCCTTTTGGAAGATGAAAAACATGCTGACCAATAAAAAGATATCAACTGAAACGAGAAAAAGAGTGTTGAAGTGCTACATAGAGCCTGTACTTTTCGATGGATGTGAACCGTGGACAATGAGCAGACAAGCTGAAAAACATCTGATGGCTGTGGAAATATGGTTTCTGAGGAAAGTGCAAAGTATACCATAGACAGAGCAAAAGAAAAAAAAAACAATGAATAGGTCCTTCAAGAAACAAATGGAGATCGTAAACCGATTAGAGACATTAGACGTAGACAGTCAACATTTTTTTTTGCATGGTATGATAAGAAATGAATGGGAGAACTTGGTGACAACTTGCAAGATCGAAGGAAGAGACCAAGGGGAAGACCGAGAAATAAATACCCGGATGGCTTGGCCAAATGGCATGGTCGAGACAGAAAAGTGGAGCTGATCCACGACTCTGGTTATCGAGTGAGATGGCAAAACATGACCGCCCACGCTTATCGGCATGGCACATGATGGATCGATGGATTATCTTTAAATATGTAAAGAAGGTAGTTTGCCATTGCGTTCCTTCTTAGCAGTGACCATACGGTCGACGAGCCTAGCTATTGGCTACAAAAAGATATCCTCTGCATACAGTTTTGAAACTGCAGACCATTTCCTATAACTATCTGTCGGTTGCTCTTCAACTTCATCCACCACCTGCACGCATGGCTTCATGTCATCCTGATCAGGGGCTAAATGGGAACTCCACCTTGCTAAAAGGTGTCGCGTAGGCTAGCAAAGGGAAGTATGGTTGTTACTTCTCACAATTTTTCGCAAGCCGTCAACGTCACTGTGAATATTCCCCGCAATACCTTTCAAGATTACCACCGCAAAAGTGCTGGTTTATTCCACACTTCTAAAATCCTAATTTTACAATAACAGACTCATTTTTGACGTGATAGCCAAAAACTTGGACTGGAAAAGCTAACATAAAAATAGCAACAACGGGTTCACGGCCTCATTGTGCGTACCAAAATCTCGTCGTCACTAGAAGAAGGCCGTCTGTGACTGCAGGAAAGGGTAGCCTAGAAAATCTCTACGAAGGCAAGATAGAAAATCAAATTGAGAGAGAAAAGAAGGACCAACAAAGCAGCAGCCGGTGTTTTTGGAAACCCAACCAAATCTAGGACCTGACATCTTAGTGTTGACATGTGGTGTTGGAGCCATTCAAAAAGAATGAAGGTAAACACAATAATATATTTTATATTACACTAGTCAGTGATCCCTTTTCAAGAAGAAGTCGGTGAGTCAATGTGTTGTAAACCACGTGATTAGTCCTTAAGAAATTAATTTAGTAGAAACTAAATATTATATTCTGTTATCATAGTCATGGATAAACTGTACATTATTTTTCTCCCAGTTAAACAACTTAATTTAATGTGTAAGCATTAGACCTATGTTGAACATTTTATTTCTTAAGTAGTTAAACTCAATAAGCAGTGATTTAGAAGTTGGTGAGTAACTTAAGATTTAGAAGGCTAAGAATACTTAGTGCAGTTGTAAGAAAACTATTTTAAATGTGCAAACACTGGTAAAGCAAATTAGTGTAATGTGTAATAGTCAAGTAATTTCTTTTTACATGAGCACATGAGAAGTCAAGTAGTTTTTTTTACATGAGCACATGAGAAGTCAAGTAGATTTTTTTTACATGAGCACATGAGAAGTCAAGTAGATGTTTTTACATGAGCACATGGGAGCCAAATATATTTCTATAGAGATCATGATGAACATGTGGAATTAATATTTGTGAGCCACATAATAATGCTTAATCAACCGCCATGCAAGAATTGTTAGGATTCATAATGAATTAATATGGATTGGGTATATCACATAAATCTATGTAATTGATGAGACCATGCCTGTGGTGATTCATGTGTGATTTCCTTATTGTTAAACAGATGTGAATGTATCATTTGTGAACCACATCAGTATGGCTAATTATCATCCAAAATATATAAATACATATTATAAATATTAAAATAAATTATTTTTATTTAAAATATTATTAAAAAGAAAATATAATTGTCAAGATCTCCAATAAGACCTTACAGAGTTAAGGAGAGTAAACATAAGTCTAGTAGGGAGACACCAGACAGGAGAGACACCAAGCACTATAAATAGCCTCACAAGGAGACACATTTGTGTCAGAACAGGGGCCAATGCGTACAGCTGAGCGAGGGCTTTCCCCAAGCCATTGGGAAGCTTGTCCTTGCGAGTAACGGTGAAGTACCCGGTTACTCGAGCTCACAAGCCAGCGTGCTTGCGAGACCATGCACGCAATAATAGCTACTGCACGGAGAGGACAGTGTCCGTGCTTGTCCACGCAATGTGTAGCGTGTGGAGAGACCCGACTGGAGACGGTAGAGAGCAGACGTATCCTTAACCAATGCTATAGTTTCTAGGCAATAGGCAAACATTAGGCTGTTCATTTAGATTGTGATTTCGAGCATCATTTCTCACCACTTCATTGCATTCATGTTGTATAACAATGATGAAGTATAACGCTCGCAGAGCCATTCAAATGTCGGCTCTAAATAAATTGCATTCCTTTCGCAAATGTCACGAGTTGTTATTTCGTGCGGTGCGAAAGTAGGGGAGTCCTGAGAATCTGCAGCGAACAAGTCGCTGACAATAATTTCTGATGAATGATGGTGGAATGATTGAGATTCCATTGTAATGTAATTGTTGTTGATTGAATCTGTTAATTTATCCTTTCTAAATCACATACATATGCTTAATTGTCATCCGTACAGATATGATTGTGTCTGATGAATGATTGTGGAATGATTGCGATTTAATTGTGATGTCAATGGTGATAAACATTTAAAGTTATCATTGGGAAATCACATAAGTATAATTACTTATCTTACATGCAAGTATGAGAATGATTTCTGATGAAAGAGTGTGAATTAGTGAAGAGAAGTGACATGCTAAGAAGGAGTACAAGCTAGCAGTCAATCTCATGGGTGGGGGTGTGGTGGAAGTGTGGTGGGTGGGAGATGTGTGCAGGTGGGGGTGGTTGTGGTTGTGGGGATGTGTGTGTGGATGAGGGATGTGTGTGGGTGTGGGATGTTTGGGTGGATGTGTGGGTGAATGTGTGTGTGGGAATGTGGGGGATGTGTGTGGGTTGGGGGATGGGTGTGCGATGGATGTGGGTGATGGATTTGGGAAAGTGTGTGTGGGAGGTAGATGTGTCTGGGTGGGTGGGGTGTGTGTGGCTGGATGGAGGATGTATGTGTGGGTGGTGAGGGTGATTGTAGATGGGGGATGTGTAGGTGGGTAGGAGATGTGTGGAAGATGTGTGTGTATGGGTGAGGGATGTGTCTTGGGGATGTGTGTGAGTGTGGTGTTGTGTGGGAGGAAAGATGGGTGTGGATAAAGGATGTGTGTATGGGTGGGTGGGTGTGGTTGGACGTGGGTGTGCGGGTGGGTGTTGATGTGTGTGAGGGTGGGGGATGTGTGTTTGGAGGGGTGCTTGCGGTGTGTGAGTGTGGTTGGGTAGATGGGAGATGAATGTGTTGATGAGTGGCTGAGGAATGTGGGTATTAGTGGTTGGGGGATAAGTACGTGTGTGAGGGGGATGAGTGTATGGGTTGGGGATGTGTGTGTGTGGGTTGGGTGTGCGTGGATGGGAGGTGTGTGTTTGTAAATGCGGGATGTGTTTGTGGATGGGGATGTGTGTGAGGGATGTGTGTATGGATGGGGAGATGTGTGTGTGGGTGGGGATGTGTGTATATATGGGTAGGTGTGTGTGGTTAAGGGATGTGTGGGTAAGGGATGTTTGGTTGCAGGATAAGTAGGTGGTGGATGTGTGGATGGGTAGAGGATATGTGGGTGAGTGAGTGTGTTCAGGTTATGAGATGGTGGGGGATGTTTGTATGGGTGGGCTCGGGATCTGTGAGTAGGCTGGGAGGATGGGAGATTATGTGGGTGGGTGCGGAATTTGTGTTTTGGTAGGTGCTGGAGATGTGAGATGGCGGGGAGATATGTGTGTGTTCGTGGGGTATATGTGGTTGAGGGATGTGTGTTTGGCTGGGTGGTTGGATGTGTGTGGATGGAGGAGGATATGTGGGTTGGTGATTGTTGGTGGGTAATGGGACGGATGGAGGATATATGAGTGGGTGGGGAGATGTGTGTAGGTGGGGGATGTGTGGGTTGGGAAATGTATGTATGCTTGGGGTGTGGGTGGATGGGATGTGTGGTTGGTGGGAGTGTGTGTAGGTGGGGAGATGTGTAGGTGTGAGGATGTGGTGGATGGGTGGGGGGGGGGAATGTATGTTTGCTTGGGGTTTGTGTGTGTGTAGTTGGGTGGGGGATGTGTGGGTGAATGGGGGATGTGTGGGTGAGTAGTGGATGTGTCTCATAGCATGGTAATATGCATTGTTTATGTTTACAAAATTCATTTGACAATGTTTTTCCTATGCACTATTGATGATCGAAAGATGAGTGATTGGAAGGGCCGAATGTAAGACGGGCCTGCGTGCTCAATTTGTTACCCTTTGAAAATAAAGTCCGTTCGTTCGTTCGTTCGTTCTCATGATAGAAAAGCAACTTTGATATGTAATGCCCTGTCTATCAGGAGAGAACATGTTCGGCGTAACCAATACACTGATTAATAATTTAGTGCCACCACTTTGTATTATATATCACTCAAGTTACCATCATATGGTTTTGTGTCCTAAGCGCGACACCACCCTATATTACATATCACGCATACTACAAGTATCAGGTTTTGTGTCTTAAGCAAGATCCCACTTTGTATTTCATATCACTCATGTTACAACATATGGTCTAGTGTCCTGATGATTGTAATGATAATGAGGATGATGATTGTAATAACAATGATAATGATGATGATTATGATTGTAATGAAGACGATGATTGTAAGGATAATGATGATGATGATAATGATATAACGATAATGATGAGAATGATGATGATGATTGTAATAATGATGATGATGATGATGATGATGATGATGATGATGATGATGATGATGATGATGATGATGATGATGATAATGATGAATGAGGTAAAGTCACCTTACATCCATGAGAAGACGAGGGAAGATACCTTCTCCCTTGAAGCATTTAATTAAGAAGAATGCACCTGAATACTATACAAGAATTGATACCTTGATGTACTTATATTGTTTATAAGCAAATACTCATTGCAATGGGGAATGATTTAAAAACCCCTTAATGTATGAGGCTCGTTTCTTTTAATGGAATAAAATGTAGAGGAAATAACCAGGTACAGAAGAGGATGGTTAAAATAGTTGTCAAATTCCAAATCAATCAAGGTATTACTCAACCTGGAGACCATGATAACAGGCATAGGTGAAGATGAAACTGCACATCTGCTAGTCTGAACTTTGAACACCTGATAATTGAAGATTGGATGGAGAGCAACCAATTATGTTGATGATAACTAATTGAGAACACCAAGACCATCTTTCTCCTAAGTTTATTTTTCTCTAGGAACAAGATTCCTTTTATTGATTTCACTTGTTTAGTTCTTAGGAGTTTACAGCATTTCATTTCGAATGCCATATTGAGGATGTGATTAGATGTATGCTGATTGCTGAAATTTCAGGTAGTGGCTAAACCCATCTAGATGCATCTGACTTTGGTGATAGAAGCAACTTTGCTAAATGAAACTCTGTGAGAGAATGGGGCAGAAACCTATCCACCTGCAAACGTTCCATTTCCCTTAGAAAAGAGGTAAATTTATTTAGCATAATTTGTCTGACAAATGGGAAACCCCAGAGCCAACTAAACTATTCTACCAACCTGGAAAGAACACCACACTGAAGCTTAACATATATCACAGTGACTGCTTGGAGCAGGAATACATAACCCACAAGTCAATACAGGGGAGTGCAGACCAATTTTTCTGTTTCAGATTTACTACCACAGAGGATCTGCAGGAAAATTACCTGAGAAATTGGAAAAAAAGCCTGCAGTATTGGTCCTATATGGGGAGGGGAGTTTCACTGATGGAGATATATAAAATTAAGTGTAGAAATCTTGATGTAAATGAACTTCTGTTTTTTTTTTTCTTTCATGAAGATGTATTGAATTGAATATTGTTTTAAAAACATTACTGTTCATTACTAACTTTATAGTTAATAAATGAAGATAAAAGGAGGTCATATCCCCTCGTGAAAGTATGTTATACTTGTATAGTCAATTAGTTTAATTAAAACACCTCTAGATAAAATTAGGTTAACTGAGAGAGGAGGGGCAAGGAACCACCAAAAGGATATTTTGAGTATTAAGGGAAAAACTTTTAATTGTTTTCCTGGAGGTATTCCTTGGATTTCTGAGACTCTTATTTATGGACTCAAGCAACTGGGCCATTAAAGGTTAACATAATTAAACGGGCACGATCACACTGGGAACGAGGAACTTGACTTGTGTGTCCTCTATCTCTTTAAGATTGTCCCAAAAACATCCGACATTCTCCTTTCATATAGGGTACCCCTATCCGTTCACCCGTTTAGTAGATTCAGTTATTGTACACAGTGAACAAATGTGTTTAGAATTAATTGGAAGAAGACAGCGATTATTGTCGTCACTATGAAGAAATAAATATCACAATGTATTATACGGGTACATTGTTATATATTTAAACAAGTTAACTTGTACAACTAGCTCGGAACAGTCGTAACATCTAATGGGAAGTGCATTGAAGCGGTTATAATAATAATAATCGATATGGCAAAAGTAGCCTGTTGCATGAAGGAAAACATACTAACCAATAACAAGATGCCAATTACAACGGGGAAAAGAGTGTTGAAATGCTACACAGCACCTATACTTTTGAATGGATATGAAACGTGGACAATGAACAGACAAGCTGAAAAACATCTAGTGGCAGTGGAAATGTTGTTTCTGAGGAAAATGCAAACAATACCATGGACAGACAGAAAAATCAATGACCAAGCCCTACAAGGAACAAATAAGAACCGTAAACAAATTATATAAATTAGATGTAGACAGTCAGAAATTTTTGGACACGTTATGAGAAGAACTAAATTGGAGACCTTGGTGACAACTGGCAAGATTGAGGGGGAAAAGAACAAAGGCAGAGAAGTAATTACCTGGATGGCATACTTACGTGGTATGGTCGAGACAAGAACACGGAGCTGATCTACGACTCTGGTGACCTTGTGAGATTGTGAAATATAACCGCCCACGCGTATCGGCATGGCACATGATGCTGTTGAGGACTGTGTCAACAAAGTTAGTTCTATAGTACATTTACCAGTCTTCTCACGCCTTCAGTCGCTTTGTCATTAGAAAGAATACAATATGTCACTTATAATGTAAAATTACCATTGGGATAACAAATGCTCTAAATTAGAACAATACCTGTGACTATGTATGTCAAGTTTTTCATCTAAAGTACTATTCGTTTATTCACTTCATATGATATATAACTCTACAGTATGCACCTGACGAGAAGCAGCGAAATATGTCAGGCAATAAATCGTGCAAAATATTGCGTACGGCTTCTGTCTTTAAAGTCAGTTAGTCACACAAAGGCTACATACTGCATTGACAGTCTGGCAAATGCCTAATCAATGAAATGGTGTCTTTGTTATTATGGGAACCTGATTTGGTCGCTTTTCCTTTCGAAAAACCTTGGGGATTGTTATATACCTGCCTGGTGATCCATCTACCCGCTCGATACAGTCTGGTGCTGTCCTCGGATTAGTGTGTTAGTCTAGTTAAGTATATGGTCGCTGTGTGAGTCTGACGAATATGCTGCATTATTTTGTCAATGTGATGAATATTTGCTACTATTTCGCGAATGTCGCCCCTCCATCTGCTGCTGCTGCCGCTCCAACCCTTGCAGCTGCTGCTACGATTGCTAGTACTGCAACGATTACAACTTTGTGCAACGTATTTGTCACCAACTGGCTGGGGGTAGATCCCAGATGGGCAACCACTCAGCCAAAATCATTTTCTTCTACCGGTGTTTAGTTCTGGATGCAGTTTAAGATCCCCTAACTCTGTCAGAAGGGACTAGTTACCACCCAGATCCCAGAGAGAAAACGTGGAACTAATGTCTTTTATGCTGATTTAAGACACTGTCCCTGATACTCAAGAAAACAGCCAAGAAGTGGCTCGTTGAAGATAGAATATATCTATATATATATATAGATGTGGCTGTACTTGGTATCACCAGAAGTGAGAAAGGAGGAGTTAAGACATGCAACGTAATCTGGTTACTTATGACTGCATAGGCAAGATACCTCCCGGACATAGATTCCCACTTCTGGACAATATGTGCGAACCCCCACTAAATGATACAATAATGTGTGTACTTGATTAAGCTACACAAACATTTATAAACATTTAGAATTATACGGACAAATTGAGTTTTAAAATACAACAACTGTGTTTATTATTGCTATTGATGATCATATGATGATGATGATTATATTATGGTATACGTAACTCATCTGGCTGAAAAGCTCAGAAGCACATAGGTCCTGTTTCCCCCAGTGAGACGCAGTTCACTGTCAGATTGAAGGAGTCCAAATTGGTCCCTCACAAGGCTAAGTCACTTCCTGATATGGGTTGTTGACTGTCCATTGCTCCTAAGAGATCTGGAATGAAACGAACGGAGATGGGTAGTATCTACGTCTACACATCTCAAACACATATGTCTATACATTCATATAAACATACATTCAAGTCATAATATATGATGGTATGATGATATATATGATGGCATGTTACATAACATATATCAGTTCTAAATAAATAAATATATATGTATATATTCATAAAACTATTTGGAACATCTATAGCTCAAAACATACACAATCACCTCCATTTATGTAATGGAGTGTTTCCCATATAAGTTCACCTCACTTACTCTTTCCCTTTCTGATTCATTCATACTGTCTTGTCGGAAGGGCTGGTCGCACAGTCCTGTCGAACATTAAATGCCTTCCCTGAATCTGTCTGGGATATTGAATGTCCTAAGTCATGTCTGTCCTCATGCAGACATCATGCAGACAAGGTGAACTGGTGCCATTCCTCAAACCAAGTGGTTTCACCACAATCTTGGTAGGCACTCAAAGTGTTGGTCCAAATAATCAACGTTAATTTGGACGCTATCAAGAGACTGGGAGCTCTCAGGAATTTCTCCTAAGTAGTCAGTCTCCCCAATGTTTAACATCATACAGGATGAATCTAAATGTATCTCCTGTACATGCATAAGCCACACGCTCATGTAGCTTGGATAATGGATTTCTCCAAATTATCACATACAACAAATCAGACAACCAAGTGGTGAATGAAAGAAGAAAATAGTTCTCAGTGAAATCGTAAAGCTAGAACTGGAACATTAAGTACAAAGAAAATCCACCAGTGTAAAGTTTGGGAGAATATGCAGAACAAGAAACTACACAAGCCTTCAGACTAGCAGACAACTAATCAGAGTAATGGTCTTACCTGGGTTATAGCTAGGAAATCCTGTCATACGACTTCGTACAGAAGTCCAACAGAACGAAATGTTAATATTTCTCCAGTAGGTATCCTAAGAATGCTATTGTGAATTTGCGTCTGAAGTCTTGCTGGCCATGCATGCAGTTTTATTCTAGTCAATTCCTGGCTAGTTTCCAGGTTGGTTAATTAATATGTCCAAGTTCCTGTTAGCTCCACCTATTTTTCCATGTAAGATGATTTACCTAGATGGATTAAGTGCCAAATTCTTTTCACCCCTCCTCCTTTCCTGTGAAGGGTAGTTTCATCTGTCAATCAAATTGACCGATGCCCCCCACGCCTGAAACAATGAAACCTGCTTTGGCGGCAATGCAGTTGCGTCATTACATTCCAATAGGCTGGTAACACCAGCCTTCTCGGTTGCTGGCCGGAATGTGTCAGCCATGGGTTTCTACTTTGCCCCGTAGTATTGCGGCGAGGTGTTAAGCATCTGGTCCTAATTGCTCCTTTGTGGTGGCAATTACAGACGTCCCGGCTCCACAAAGTCTGGACTTTTAGATAGGTGTTAGGCCTGCATTAAATTGCCGTCTGTGGATCCCACGGGGTTTTCCCCTGAGTAGCACTGCCATGTATTATTTCAGACGGGTCTGGCTGACCCTCTTGATTCTAAACTAACACGTCAATCTCAACTGACTGGCTCCGCGATGTCTGGTTGATCAGAACATCAAAGGGAAAATCTCTTAGATGTAGAGACCAGACGTTGCTTTGATCTACCAATGTAGTAAAAATGATAGTGCGGGCTCTAAGTGACTCTGTATTTTTCTCTTACGTTTTTATCCTCTTCTGGGGAACGTTTATTCTTTTAGAGAATTTTAGAAAAATATTGTGGGCTCTGTAATTCCTTGAAAACTTGTGTAATTATGATGCTGCCGGGCTGTCCCGCCACATAGCTCTCCAATTTAAGTAGGTTCATTAATGAAGCCTATAACAGAGCCTCGGCAGCATTCAAGAATGTATCTAAGTTCTCTCCGTTCTCCAACTGCCTCCCAGTCTGGGTTCCCAATATTCTTTGTGGCAGTGGGATGTTCTATGAGTCAAAAGAAATATCCCATGTCCATTCTCCCAGGATAAATCTTGCAAATCTTTGCTCCTGGTGTTGTGTCGGATTTCCGGGCTATTGCTCGGTAATGTCCTGTCCTCTGGAGGTTTTACTTTTTCCCAGCCGGGAAATTGCAAAATGTATAACAAGATTCTCCTGCGCCGCAGAGAGACTGCTATTGTCCACTCAATTTCTGGCCCTTGTCCTATAAGCAGAGGAAGTGCCATCAGTGTTTTCTTAAAAGAATTGGTCGCAGTAATGTTGCTCCATTTTCTTTTTCTCCGTCGGCCAAAGATCATAATAAAATCCTTTAATCTCCTCCTTTTGGCAGGAAATTTGCTAAACATCATAATTTTATGATGTGCATTCAACTCATACTTGCCTCTTTCTTGGTAGGATGTCAGTTTACTACCTCTTGATTTAAGAGTTTTCTTCCTTCGATAATTATTTATCCAGGTGCGTTCCTCTTCAACAGAGTTCCATTTTGAATCTGTGTTTGAAAGTATAAGGCTAGTAGAAGTTGTCCAGCTTTGAGAAATCATGTTGTTCCCCAAGAACTGTGAATTTGTATCACTCCTTGTAGAAGAATACATAAACAGCTGTTCTCCCCATCCAACATTGGTTGAAGTGAAAGGTAAACAAGGTCCTGAGTGTTGAGTATACCAACCGCTCCGGTTTTGTTCCGCTGCAGAGTCCATCATTTGTGATCCCCTGTTAGCTTCAGCTGTGTTGATGATAGGCATTACCTTCATCCTGTCCAAAGAAGTATTTTCTTCTTTGTTGTTAGCAGACATGTTTATCGTCCCTGAATCAGAGTCCGTGGTATAACCTACATGAATGCTTTGTGTATCTTGAGTTTCCTTTTCAAAAGACTCCAAGATACTGACATCGTAAGAATTCTCCTCCGTGTCTTGTTTGTCCTCCATGGCTGGGCTCTCTTGTGCCAAGTCCAATTGAGGTATTCTCTCCCTGGTCTGGTTTTCTTGTTCCAAATCCAATAGAAGTGAATGTTGTGGGATGTCATTTTCAATGCCATATCCCACCTGAGATAAGTAATTCAAACTGATAATTATTTCATCTTGTGTGGCCACACCGTGAGAAACAATGGAATCCTGTTTTACATCCATTCCGGTCTCAGTTGAATTCATTTCCACTCCTAGTTTCTCTGAACTGAAGGGAATAAAAGAGTCGGGTAAGGTCTCGCCTTCGATCTCTTTAATAGTTTTCCTCAGGTCCTCCTCCTCCTGGATTTTTCTCCTTTGGGAAGTCTTAGGAAGCTCCTGAGATTGCTGGGTTGCCAAGCCAGCTAATCCGCTTTCATTGCGGTGTAAACATTTATCACGTTTGTGACTGTTTACCGAACGCTTGGTACATTTATTCCTATTCCGTTTATTTTTAATATTTTTAGGAATAGGCGAGGGAAGCATCTGCCTTTCTGTGCGGAAGTTTTTGTTTTTCTGAGCCATGGGGATTTGCGAAGGAATGCATGCCTCTTCTTTGTGACGGTCAGCTTCCCCGCTTTCTATCAGAGTTTCGGCTTGAGTGATTGGCTTTTCCTCAATCGAGCTGGTAGATTCCTCCACGTTCAGTATTTCAATTTGCTTCTTCTTCATCTCATCTTCTTCAGCTTTGTGACGCATATCTGCTTCTAATTCTGCAACTCTTTTCATCATCTGCTCATCTTCTTTGTCCCACCAATCCATTTCTTCTCTAATAAATAGTTCTAGCTTCTCTCCTACTAAGCCGAGCCTTATGCCCCATCCTCTAGCGGACTCTAAGAAATCTGTGCGTGCATCCATGATCTCTTCTCAGCTTAAACTCAGGTAAGTAATTATATTATTACCCTACAGAGAGCTAGTCAGATTTATGCTAGAGCAGGATAGTGACAAGAGGAACAGACACTGCTATGAGAATGATAGTAGTGAATTAGAGTGAGAAAGTTGATGCAAAGCAGTCCGTCATACACTGAATTAACTAAGAATTATCAAATTATTCATGATTAAATCAAATGATAAAGCATGTAATCAAAAAATCATCAAGTAAATCATCAATAAACTAATTAATATCACTAATTAATGTGATTATTAATTCTACAGTGGTGAATGATGTAAATTAACTCATATGATATTATCCATTATTAACTTTTTAACAAGTTATTTAAATTCTACAGACTTCCCTAGAAACAAATTCCTAAGTTAATACTTAGCAAATGTAATGGGTGAAGAATGAAAGAATGGTTTATGAAAATCAATAGTCTAGAATTTATTCTCTGATTCTATCATGGATGAGAAGTCCTGATGTGTCAAAATCTTGCCTACAATCAAGCAAGCTATTACATTAGAAATAAATTATAACTAACTAATGCTGCTAAGAATGTAAGTGAGAATTACCTAGGTTCTATCCATGGGCAAGACCAGAATAATACCAGACTAACAGATTTGAAATAATTTCGTTCCTTGCGAGCGAACCAAGTTTTCTAGGGTTTACTCCCGTATTCTATAGCGGGCGAGCAGACCAATAGGCTCTAGGGTTTACTCCCGGATTCTATAGCGGACGAGCCGTCCCAATAGGCTCTAGGGTTTACTCCCGGATTCTATAGCGGACGAGCCGTCCCAATATGTCACCAACTGGCTGGGGGTAGATCCCAGATGGGCAACCACTCAGCCAAAATCATTTTCTTCTACCGGTGTTTAGTTCTGGATGCAGTTTAAGATCCCCTAACTCTGTCAGAAGGGACTAGTTACCACCCAGATCCCAGAGAGAAAACGTGGAACTAATGTCTTTTATGCTGATTTAAGACACTGTCCCTGATACTCAAGAAAACAGCCAAGAAGTGGCTCGTTGAAGATAGAATATATCTATATATATATATAGATGTGGCTGTACTTGGTATCACCAGAAGTGAGAAAGGAGGAGTTAAGACATGCAACGTAATCTGGTTACTTATGACTGCATAGGCAAGATACCTCCCGGACATAGATTCCCACTTCTGGACAATATGTGCGAACCCCCACTAAATGATACAATAATGTGTGTACTTGATTAAGCTACACAAACATTTATAAACATTTAGAATTATACGGACAAATTGAGTTTTAAAATACAACAACTGTGTTTATTATTGCTATTGATGATCATATGATGATGATGATTATATTATGGTATACGTAACTCATCTGGCTGAAAAGCTCAGAAGCACATAGGTCCTGTTTCCCCCAGTGAGACGCAGTTCACTGTCAGATTGAAGGAGTCCAAATTGGTCCCTCACAAGGCTAAGTCACTTCCTGATATGGGTTGTTGACTGTCCATTGCTCCTAAGAGATCTGGAATGAAACGAACGGAGATGGGTAGTATCTACGTCTACACATCTCAAACACATATGTCTATACATTCATATAAACATACATTCAAGTCATAATATATGATGGTATGATGATATATATGATGGCATGTTACATAACATATATCAGTTCTAAATAAATAAATATATATGTATATATTCATAAAACTATTTGGAACATCTATAGCTCAAAACATACACAATCACCTCCATTTATGTAATGGAGTGTTTCCCATATAAGTTCACCTCACTTACTCTTTCCCTTTCTGATTCATTCATACTGTCTTGTCGGAAGGGCTGGTCGCACAGTCCTGTCGAACATTAAATGCCTTCCCTGAATCTGTCTGGGATATTGAATGTCCTAAGTCATGTCTGTCCTCATGCAGACATCATGCAGACAAGGTGAACTGGTGCCATTCCTCAAACCAAGTGGTTTCACCACAATCTTGGTAGGCACTCAAAGTGTTGGTCCAAATAATCAACGTTAATTTGGACGCTATCAAGAGACTGGGAGCTCTCAGGAATTTCTCCTAAGTAGTCAGTCTCCCCAATGTTTAACATCATACAGGATGAATCTAAATGTATCTCCTGTACATGCATAAGCCACACGCTCATGTAGCTTGGATAATGGATTTCTCCAAATTATCACATACAACAAATCAGACAACCAAGTGGTGAATGAAAGAAGAAAATAGTTCTCAGTGAAATCGTAAAGCTAGAACTGGAACATTAAGTACAAAGAAAATCCACCAGTGTAAAGTTTGGGAGAATATGCAGAACAAGAAACTACACAAGCCTTCAGACTAGCAGACAACTAATCAGAGTAATGGTCTTACCTGGGTTATAGCTAGGAAATCCTGTCATACGACTTCGTACAGAAGTCCAACAGAACGAAATGTTAATATTTCTCCAGTAGGTATCCTAAGAATGCTATTGTGAATTTGCGTCTGAAGTCTTGCTGGCCATGCATGTAGTTTTATTCTAGTCAATTCCTGGCTAGTTTCCAGGTTGGTTAATTAATATGTCCAAGTTCCTGTTAGCTCCACCTATTTTTCCATGTAAGATGATTTACCTAGATGGATTAAGTGCCAAATTCTTTTCACCCCTCCTCCTTTCCTGTGAAGGGTAGTTTCATCTGTCAATCAAATTGACCGATGCCCCCCACGCCTGAAACAATGAAACCTGCTTTGGCGGCAATGCAGTTGCGTCATTACATTCCAATAGGCTGGTAACACCAGCCTTCTCGGTTGCTGGCCGGAATGTGTCAGCCATGGGTTTCTACTTTGCCCCGTAGTATTGCGGCGAGGTGTTAAGCATCTGGTCCTAATTGCTCCTTTGTGGTGGCAATTACAGACGTCCCGGCTCCACAAAGTCTGGACTTTTAGATAGGTGTTAGGCCTGCATTAAATTGCCGTCTGTGGATCCCACGGGGTTTTCCCCTGAGTAGCACTGCCATGTATTATTTCAGACGGGTCTGGCTGACCCTCTTGATTCTAAACTAACACGTCAATCTCAACTGACTGGCTCCGCGATGTCTGGTTGATCAGAACATCAAAGGGAAAATCTCTTAGATGTAGAGACCAGACGTTGCTTTGATCTACCAATGTAGTAAAAATGATAGTGCGGGCTCTAAGTGACTCTGTATTTTTCTCTTACGTTTTTATCCTCTTCTGGGGAACGTTTATTCTTTTAGAGAATTTTAGAAAAATATTGTGGGCTCTGTAATTCCTTGAAAACTTGTGTAATTATGATGCTGCCGGGCTGTCCCGCCACAGTATTCTACAGGGTAGGGTCACACACCAACAGCCATCTTATGACATTCATGGAAGTTTATCGTATCGCTATTATTTGATTTCCTTAAGAGACCCGGTAGCACTCGGGTGCAGAGTGCTGTTTTTTTTTTTAAATTTAATTTTTTATTTTTATTTTTACCACAGCAGTGTATGGGCATAGACAAACGCACACAAAAGAAGAAGTGTTCTAGAATAAAACATAATATAAGCTCGGGAAGGCCAATGGGGAAATTATATCATTCTCATTTATAAATAATTACCAAATGGGTGAAAGCAAACACATTTCTAATGTGCAAAAACTGAAACCACAAGAGGACAACAAAACCAATTTACGAAACAGGCAGACTTTACTCCAGAGATACCGCTCGTAACCGCAATCGATTATAACCTGTTTAATTTGTAAAATATTTATAAACGAGATGATCTGTGCTGCCCACATTTACAGCCATTTTTGTTGTCAGAATTACATCAAACCGCACAAACGAGCATGTGTGGCTTGAGTGTGTGGGGTTTCAATCTTTGCCAGTTGGGAAATTAAAATGAAGTATGCACCAGCTTTGCTCCTATGCCAGGATGGCTATCCCGTCTTAATCACATAATTGTTCCATTGACAGATCACAGAAAGCAATTTATATGGCACTTAGTAAATGGACGTTAAGAGGTGTTGTGAATAATATACGATGTCGGACGCTTCTTAGAAATGTCAGCGTGTGCCTTAGTGAAATCCATTAAAACCGTTAAAGGGGGAATCTTGTTTACTGTTTATTGTACTTCTATGTCTCTTTGACGTTGTAGCGAGACCCATTGGTTCTAATACTATTATAATGTAGTTATAATATAGTCTGTCGAGTTAGCGCTATTGTATAGTTGCCAATCAGCTCACATCTTTAGTCGCTTGCCATTAGTATGAAGACAATAATTCACTATAAATTCAAATTTACCGTGGGGATAACAGATACTAAACATTCGAACAATACCTGTGTCTGTGTCATCTAAGTGTTTCATCTAAAGTACTATTCGTTTATTCACTTCATATGATATATAACTCTGCAGTATGCACCTGACGAGGAGAGCGAAAATTGTCAGGCAATAAATCGTGCAAAATATTGCGTACGGCTTCGGTCTTTAAAGTCACCTAGTCACAAAAAGGCTACTTCCTGCATTGACATTCTGGCGAATGCCTAATCAATGAAATAGTGTCTTTGTTGTTCTGAGAAACTGAATTGATTGCGTTGCCTTTCGAAAAAACTTTGGGATTGTTATATACCTGCAGGTGATCCATTTACCCGCTCTACAACGTCTGGTGCTATCCTTGGATTAGTGTGTTAGTCTAGTTACGAATATGGTCGCTGTGTCAGTCTGACGAATATGCTGCATGGCTGACCGAGTGGCTACAACGCCGGACTCTCCTTCGGGAGACCCGGGTTCGATTCCTCGGTAAGGTGTGAGATTTTTTTTCTGTCGGGGGCAAAAAGAAAATCCTACGTGCACAGTTCGCGGCGACTGCACCAGCCAGGCGGCCTTAATTCCTCAGGCTCAAAGACTCCTCTGTCATACATCGCAAGGTACTATATTGGCAGTAAATGAAAGTTTTATTTTGTCAGTGTGATGAATATTTGTAGTTATTTCCTCAATGGGGTGCTGCTGCTTCTGCTCCTTCCAATGCTGCTGCTGCTGCCGTCCCCCCCCCTCCCGCTACTGCTGCCATTCCTCCCCCTGCTACTGCTGCTGCCGCTCCTCCTCCTGCTGCTACTGTTGCTGTCCTTCCTCCCTCTACTGCTGCTGCTGCCACGATTGCCACTACTGCAACAGTTACTAGTTTGCGCAAAGTATTCTACAGGATATGGCACCACACCAAAAGCCATCTTACAACATTCATGGAAGTTTACAGTATCGCTATTCTTTGCTTCCCTTAAGATGCCCTATAGCACCCTGGTGCAAAGTGCTGTTTTCTACCACAGCAGTAACAGGGCTTAGACTAACGGAAACAGTAGAAGAAATGTTCTAGAATAAAACATAACATAAGCTCAGGATGGCTAATGGGGAAAGTATACCATTTTCATTTATAAATAATCACCAAATGAGTAACAGAAAACACATTTCTAATGTGCAAAAACTGAAACCTGAAAAGGACAGCAAAAGCAATTTACGAAACAGGCTGACTTTATTCCAGAGATACCGCTCGTAGCCGTAATCGATTATAACCTGTTTAATTTGTAAAATTTATAAAAGAGATGATCCGTTCTGCCCAAATTTACAGCCATTTTTGTTGTCAGAATTACATCAAACCGCACAAACGAGCATGTGTGGCTTGGGTGTGTGGGGTTTTAATCTTTGCTAGTTGGGAAATTAAAATGAAGTATATGCCAGTGTTGTTTCTATCCCGTCTTAATCATATAATTGTTCCATGGTAGATCCCAGAAAGCAATTTATGTGGCACTCAGTAAATGAGCTGTAAGAGGCGTGAATAATACACTATCTGGGACGCTTCTGAGAAATGTCAGTGTATGCCTTTGTGAAATCCATTAAACCCGTTAAAGGGGGAATGATTTCTATTGTTTATTGTACACCTGTGTCTCTTTGACATTGCAGCGAGACCCATTGGTTATAATACTATTCTACTGTAGGTAAAAGACCGAGCCATGTGAGAAAACCCGGGTCAATGAGGTCTTTCTGGTGACTGCCGAGTCCATCGACGATGAACTGTGGTATTCGTGGATGAATTTTATGTTGGCATTCTGGCGGCGGCATTATGCACAGTGTTCATGTGCGGGCTGTTGGATTGCCGAGACTCCTGTCTATTACACTTTTCACATTGGACAGTGGGGAGCATTTTGTGTGATATTCACTGGCACAGGAATGGAGCATAATGGGGACGACCCGTTGCCGTGAAGTTGGAACCTCGACTAACTAACTAACTAGTTATTAGTACTCTATGTGCTGTACTTATGAATGGATGTGAAGCAGAAAAACTGAAAAACATCCAATGGCTTGTGAAATGTGGTTTCTGAGGAAATTGCAAAGAATACCATAGACAGCCAGAAAACTCCAATGACCAAGCCCTACAAGAAACAAATGAGGACAGTAAACTGATTAGAGAAATTAGATGTTGAAATTCATATGTTTCTGGACACGTTATAACAAGAAATAAATTGAAGAACTTAGTAACAACTGACAAGATTGAGGGGAAAAGAACAATGGACAGGCAGGGAACTAAATTCCTGGATAGATAAATGATTGCTTAAATGCGTTATCTGTACATGCACAAACAACTCAGTGTAAGTACTCTGAGCTAGAATATGCCTTCAGTAGTTAGATTTATTTATACATATTTGGGGCTTGCATCAGATGCCATTTACAACCCTAGGCGTGTAACACGGTTATTTTATTAAGCACTTTTACTTAAGAACTTAGTGTGTTTAGTTTAGTTAGGGTGTTGAATGGTCTCGAGGTATGGTGTCGGCCTCGAATACTGGAGGTCCCGGTTTCAAGCTCCGTTGAGGGCCGGGATTTTTTCACTTGGACTTCTAGTAATAAAATTTCCCCTGGTCTCTGGGTAGTGAGATCGCACGTCCGTGTGTATTGTTGCGCACGTAAAAAAAAAAAAAACCTGGCAGTTGGACATCGAAAAAGAGTAGCCTAACGTCGCTGCCCGGGAAAAATTTCGAGTTAAGATATTAGCAAATGTAGTTTAAGTAGCCATGAGCCATGTGTTGTCTTTTGGCGTATTGGGCATACGGTTCCATATGTTGTTACAGACCAATCGGTACTGGGTGGGTGATGTGGTTGGTGATATGTCGATTTTCATTATTAACCAAGACATTTACTAGCAATCACTTCAAGACATTTCCTAGCACCCACTTCAAGATATTTCATAGCACCCACTTCCAGACATTTCCTTGCACCCAAGTCAAGACATTTCTTAGCACTCATTTCCAGGCATTTCCTAGTTCCCACTTCAATACATTTCCTAGCACCCACTTCCAGACATTTCCTAGCACCCACTTCAATACATTTCCTAGCACCCACTTCAATACATTTTGTAGCACTCACTTCAATACATTTCCCAGCACCCACTTCAATACATTTCCCAGTACCCACTTCAAGACATTTTCTTGTACCCACATCAAGACATGTCTGGCAGCCACTTTAAAACATTTCCTAGTACCCACTTCAAGGCATTTCCTAGCACCCACTCCAATACTTTTACTAGCACCCACTTTAAGACATGTCCTAACATCCATTTAAATACGGTTACTAGCACCCACTTCAAGGCATTTCCTATCGCCCACTTTAAGCTTAGTCGACCTGTGAGACCAGGTCAATTTTTTAAATGTGAATTCATCCCGGTGCAGATCGCACCCATGTCTCTACGGTCGGCTGGCCAACGATGAGTACAGTGGCTGATTTATTCACACAATAAGAAACTACGGTACAGCGGCTAATGTATTCACACAATGATCCACTACAACACAACGTCCAATCTTTTCACCCAATGAACCACTACAGAACACATCTAATCTATTAACCCAGTAAGCAACTACGGTACAGCGGCTAATCTATTCACCCAATGAACCACTACGGTACAGCGACTAATCTATTCACTCAATGAACCACTACAGAACACATCTAATCTATTAACCCAGTAAGCAACTACGGCACAGCGGTTAATCTATTCACCCAATGAACCACTACGGTACAGCGGTTAATCGATTCACCCAATGAACCACTACGGTACAACGACTAATCTATTCACTCAATGAACCACTACAGAACACATCTAATCTATTAACCCAGTAAGCAACTACGGCACAGCGGTTAATCTATTCACCCAATGAACCACTACGGTACAGCGACTAATCTATTCACTCAATGAACCACTACGGTACAGCGACTAATCTATTCACTCAATGAACCACTACAGAACACATCTAATCTATTAACCCAGTAAGCAACTACGGCACAGCGGTTAATCTATTCACCCAATGAACCACTACGGCACAGCGGTTAATCTATTCACTCAATGAACCACTACGGTACAGCGACTAATCTATTCACTCAATGAACCACTACAGAACACATCTAATCTATTAACCCAGTAAGCAACTACGGCACAGCGGTTAATCTATTCACCCAATGAACCACTACGGTACAGCGGTTAATCTATTCACTCAATGAACCACTACGGTACAGCGACTAATCTATTCACTCAATGAACCACTACGGTACAGCGACTAATCTATTCACTCAATGAACCACTACGGTACAGCGACTAATCTATTCACTCAATGAACCACTACGGTACAGCGACTAATCTATTCACTCAATGAACCACTACAGAACACATCTAATCTATTAACCCAGTAAGCAACTACGGCACAGCGGTTAATCTATTCACCCAATGAACCACTACGGCACAGCGGTTAATCTATTCACCCAATGAACCACTACGGTACAGCGGTTAATCTATTCACTCAATGAACCACTACGGTACAGCGGTTAATCTATTCACTCAATGAACCACTACGGTACAGCGACTAATCTATTCACTCAATGAACCACTACGGTACAGCGACTAATCTATTCACTCAATGAACCACTATGGCACAGCGGCTAATCTATTCACTCAATGAACCACTATGGCACAGCGACTAATCTATTCACTCAATGAATCACTACGGTACAGCGACTAATCTATTCACTCAATGAATCACTACGGCACAGCGACTAATCTATTCACCCAATGAATCACTACGGCACAGCGGCTAATCTATTCACCCAATGAATCACTACGGCACAGCGACTAATCTATTCACCCAATGAACCACTACGGCACAGCGGCTAATCTATTCATTGAATGAACCATTACGGCACAGCGGCTAATCTATTCACCCAATGAATCAACACTGCACCGCAAGCTGTGTTAAACTAAGAAGAACAAGAGGAGTATTTAAACGCACAAACCACCACATCTGAGACCTGTGGTATATGAGCAAAATTTTACCCGTATGTCTGTTTCAATTTGCATCTGAAGATAAACTTATACATTATTTTATTGTGTCAATATATTCTGAGCAAGTGAAGAACAAATGTGTACTTTTTCGATGTAGTCACCACTGCGTTCAATGAAAAGTCTTCTATCGCCGATAAAGTGCTTGGATTCTTGTAGAAAAAAATTTTATCAGGGGATCACTAATCGGTATGCCTGACCCAGTCGTGAATAATCTCTCACAGATATCACGCCGTTTTGAAAATGCCTATTCTACTCATACAATTGCTGGGCTGACAGGCATGCATCACCATATTGGACCTTCATTTGCTAATTAATTTCTATAGGTTTCACTCTTCACTTACAAAAAAAAACAACAACAAAAAAACGGATAACTGAACGCTGCTCTTCTTTGGTGCATGACATTCGATCTCCTTGGCGAATGGATTACGGACGAGATTCGAAATCCCGTATACCCAGGTTCGAAAGACAGAGGTGCTGGTTTTTTCCGAAAAAGGTATATGTGCCGGTCGTTCAGAAAGTAATGGCAAACTATTGAACGTAACACTTGCCCAGGAATCACGAACAGGCAAAATGCTCGGGGTGACTGCTACGACCTGTGAAGGGCATGCAATTAATTTTTTTTTTTAAATAGTGGGGCGGCAATCTTTAAATTGTCGTTATGACGTCAATATATTAGTCTGCACCATGATTTCACGTTCTGAACACTCTTGACCCCCTTAACAACAATATTGACAGGTTACCAGACAATGGCATGATTATTGTAATTTATATCACACTTGTAGTTTTCATTGAAGCCATCTCGTATGTCCAGTTGTATCTTTGTCTACTACGTGACAACCAATCAATGGAAGTAATGTATTGATCGTACTACTCAACGCACACAACGGACACATCTTACAATAGTTGATGTTTTCCATTTAGCAGTTCTTCCCCCACATACATTCTGTTCGGAATGCTGACTCCATTCCCACGTAATGAGGCTGCTTATGAAAACCTGCCATGGGCATGACATAAAAACATCGAACATCACAAAGTTTAAAGTCAGATAATGACTGACCTGAAGACACAGAGGTCTAATTTCCCATATTCCTTGAAGTTTATCTATCCTTGATCATTAAAATGTATTTCCGTCAGTGAAAAGCCACAAAGAATATTAACCACATGATATACACGGTAATTACAGATAAAACTAGACAGATTCCAGAGGTAAGAAAAGGGTGCTGACGCCGGATAGAACACACGATGGGAAAACTTGGGAACTGTATAATTGGAGAGGCCTTTAAACGGATCCCACATGTCTAGGCTTATATAGTGTTCTCTGAGACTCTTGGGGGGTTGAAGCTGGAGCTACGGAGTTCGTGCTTTGTGCAACGCTTTCGGCAGGCTGTCCTGCTGAAAGAGACTAAGTCATATGGGATAAACCCGGTGCAATTTAGTAGATATTCTCATCTTAAAACGCCTTTAAGTCAAATTGGTCATGTTTCATCCTCAGACGTCTTTTTAATTGTATTCAGAGAAAGCAGCAGTTAGTTTCAGCCCGGTGTCATCTCTAAAGTATTTGTACTCAAGATTAGCTGGTGTCATCTCTAAAGTATTTAAAATTAAGTGTAGCTGGTGTCATCTCTAAAGTATTTTAACTTAAAACTCGGAGCAATGAAGACGTTCTAGTGATTGCCACTTCTATCCACGATGAACTGTATTTTTCGTGGAGGACTTTTCTGTTTGCATTCTGGCGGCGGCATTATGCACAGTGTACGTGTGCGGGCTGTTGGTTTGTCGAGACTCCTGTCTGTTCCACTTTTCACAAGGGGCAGTGAGGAGCATTTTGTGTGATATTCACTGGCACAGAAACGGAGTCTAATTGAACAGCCAGTTGCTGTGATGTTGGAAATGCGACTAGTGGCTAAATAATTAGACGGCTAGTCTGAAAATATCGTATATAACGATAAAAATTGTCACGGATTCCTCGCCCGTTCATGCCATTATCAGCCTAAGATCCTAACTGTTATACAAACGCGCCCGCTACGGTAATTAAAATTTATTACCACCTTGCCGTCTAAAAAAGGCATAATAACTACAACCCATGGCGGTGGTGAAAGTGACTGATAAGGCCAATTCGCGCTGTAAATATTTGTCCTCACATGGTCATTTCCACCAGCATTCATCATTGTACGTGTCACACGCTCGGTATGTGACTTATCTGCAATAATTTTCTCCTTTGTCTTTATTCCATCTCTGATATTTGCCCTCCATGCAACACGTTCAGCGACGACTTGCTCCCAGTGTGCATTCTCAATGCCTGTATCAATCATGCCCCGCTTACACACATCTTTGTATCGTAGTAGAGGCCGACCCCGAGTTCTCTTACCCATCTGTAATTCAACAAAAAAGAGCTTTAATTAAAATACACTTCAGTTAACAGCCTCAAGTGTGATACAGCCTGAATAAGTACGAGAACCATTGCCATTGTGTATGGTAGACAGTAGACACATATTTCATGACAGTCCTATAATTCTAACCTGCATAATGCCAGCATCGTGTGCATCCATCAGCCTCCATCCCAGACTGCATGGTAGATAGCTACTGCAGATCATGATCACCCAGCAGGCGGTACACATCTGATGACAGTTATTAAATCTATCAATCGGTCTGTCTGTCTGTGTGGCTGTCTAACTGCGTGACCGTCTGTCTGCGTTTCTATCTGTCTGCGCATCTGTCTGTCTGTGTGTCTGTCTGTCTGTCTGTCTGAGTGTATGACTGTCGGTATGTCTGTGTGTCTGCCTATCTCTCTGTCTGCCCGTCATCAGTCCGTCAGTCCGTGCGTCCGTTCATCCAATCTTCCATCCGTCTACCCTTTCCAACTGTCTAGCTGTTCTGTCTTCCCCACAACTGTCTATCGCCATGCTTGACTATTTAGCAGTCTACACGTCTGTTTAAAAAAAGTCGCTTAAAAGTCGACAGGGTCGACTTCATTGCACCGGGTTTTATCCCATATGGCTCGGTCTCTTTCCGCAGCACGGAAAGCGCCGCACAAAGCACGAACTCCGTAGCTTTAAGCGACGACCCACAGGAGTCTCCGAAACATTTAACTCGTAAACCGAAGGGTGCGGCCCGGAATCGAACCCACAACCTTCGGAGCACGAGTCAAACGGCTTGACCACTTCGCCACAGAGCCTCCCTACACGTCTGTTTGCCTGCCTATATATCTGTCTGTATGTCTGCGTGTCTATGGACGGGCCTGCGTCTCCAATTCTTAACCCTTCGGAAATAAAGATTGTTCGTTCGTTCTTTCGTTCGTTCTGTCTGTTATTCCATCATCCGTCCGTCCGTCCGTCCATCCTCCCATCCGTCTATCCTTTCCATTCGTCTGGTTGTTGATCTCTCTCTCTCTCTCTCTCTTTCTCTGTCTGCATACCTGTTTACCAACTTGCATACCTATTTAATCTGTCTGTCTGTCTGTCTGTCTGTCTGTCTGCATACCTGTTTACAAGTCTGCTTATCTATTTAATCTGTCTGCAGGTCTGTCTGTCTGTCTGCTCGCCTATTTATCTGGCTGCATGGCTGTCTGCCCGCCGTTCTAATAACTAACATGAAATAACGAAACAAAATATCATCTAGAAAGAAACCTAAGAGTCAACAAATGGCACGCGCTAAAAATACGAAATTTGCTTGCGATTTTGAGAAACTGTAATCTTGTACATGAACAAAGACAACGATTATCTCTTGACACCATGATTTCCGCCCACGATCTGGCATCTGTCTCAGGTTCGCGTGACATTGGCAATCAATACATCTACCTTCATTATTTGTAAACCACCTGGCGGGTTGAAATACACATGAGGCATATAATAAATATAATTGCTGTAATGTAAGAGAAGGTCGAGCAGGGAGAGGAATGGAGACGGATTGCATCTGCAGCAAAGAACCTCAATGGCTCGGAACACCAAAGAAGAAGAAGAAGAAGACTATTTTAATTACCAGCACTGGAGCAGCGGGGTTCTGGTGATTTTATGCTACTCTATAATGTCTTTTCTTCTTGTGCGTATTTAGGGATAATTTATTAATCGCATTCTCATGAGTGTAGTGTTGCTTGCTTTATTTTGTGTGCGTAGATAGCTTGTTAGACAAGGGCTGGCTGTTGTTATCCTTTATTGCTAAAAATGCTCAGTGTATCATTAGGAATTATATGTTTCATTGCATTATATTCCTTCTGCTTATTCTACTTCTTCTTATTCTTTTTCTTCTTCTTCCTTCTTTATCTTCTTTTTTTCTTTTTATTCTTTTCCTCCTTCTCATTCTTAATATTATCATTCTCCTACTCCTCCACCTCCTACTACTTCTTCTTCATCTCTTTCTTCTTCTTCTTCTTCCCCTCCTCGCTCTTAACGTTTCAATTTCCTACTCTTCCTCCTACTACTTGCCCTTCCAATTCTTCTTCTTCTTGTAGCGTCCCTCCTAATACTACTACTACTACTAGTTTCGTTTAAACTATAAACGTTGCGTAACACTAACGAACAACGCCTATCTATGCATTTATACACACAATTGCACCACTATTTACAACACCAGCTTAATCATAAGAACAACAACAGCAACAACAACAACAACAACAACAACAACAACAACAATAACAAAGTAGGGAAGAATGATTATGAAATTACCGTTATGAATCCGTGTTGCTTCATGATTGTGACTTGATCTCCCATTCAACCTGTGGATGAAAGACAATTCTAACAGATAACTGATCGATACAACGACAAACAGACAAATAGACAGACAGATAAATATACATATATGTAGATAAATATACAAACTAACAGACATACATACATTTATAAAGATAGACACATTGATAGAAAGATAGTTGAATAAGTTAGTTCTTAGATACATAGCTTGAGACCGAAACAGACAGAAAAATATACTGACATTACGTAGATAGACAAATAGACATGAACACAGTCATATATAAAGGCAGACAGAAAAGTATATATATATATATATATATATGCGGTTACCTAGACCGCTACCTAGCAGGGCAGAAAGGCAGAAAGCTATATAGGCAGGCAGGCAGACATACAGGCAGATGGACAGCCGAACGGACTGACGAAAGACAGGTAGGTAGGTAGACATATTATCATGCAGGCAAACGTGGCGATAGGTATATAGCTATTAAGATCGATAGACATACAGATATATTGGTAGATAGATAGACCTACTGCCCATTATCAAATACTTTGCACAATCGATTGTCTGTTACACTGGTACCTACTGTTGGCCGCTTTCACGCGAGAGTTCGAAGGACCCAGTTCAATACCAAGACATGATCATCGAGTGTGTTATTAAATTGTGCACTTGGGAAAAAAGAATAATAATAATCGGAATAAATGTTTATGTTTTTTGGAATGTGACGCTTGTATTGATGAAGATTTGCGTCATAAAGCGAAACAAATCAAACAGCCGTGCATTCATGATAGGAACATATATTATCTGTCCTTTGTTGATACAATTTCATGGGAATATTCTTGAACAAGTGAATCGGTACAATTATCTTGGAAGAGTCATAACATCTGATGGGAGGTGACTTGAAGAGATTAGACCAAGAATTGCCATGGCAAAGGCAACCTTTTCCAAGATGGAAAACATACTGACCAATAAAAAGATGTCATTTACAACTAGAAAAAAGTGCTGAAATGCTACATAGAACCTGTACTTTTGTATGGATGTGAAGCAGTGGACAATGAGCGGACAAGCTGAAAAACAGCTCATGTCTGTGTAAATGTGGTTTCTGGGGACAATGCAAAGAATATCACGAACAGACAAAGAACGAATGATCATGTCCTTTAAAGAAACACATGAAAACCGTAAACTGATTAGAGGAATTAGACGTAGACAGTCACAGTTTTAGGTCATATTAAGGTAAGATTGAGAGGAAAAGAACAATGGTAAGGCAGCGAAGTAAATACCTAGATGGCTTGACCACGGGGTATGGTCGAGACAAGACCACAGAACTGATCCATGACTCTGGTGATCGTGTGAAATGGGGAAACATGACCACCCACGCTTATCGGCATGGCACATAATTAATGATGATGATACGGAGTGTCTTTATTGCAGACGGTTACTTTCGCACAGACGACACTAGGAGGTGTTAACACGGCACACGAACATTGCATTATATTTTTATATAATAATCTCAGACGCATTAATATTCTTTAGAAGGATTGGCTTGTCTGGCCACCTTGAATCGAAGACAATTAGCAGAAAAGTCTGGAATTATGTGGGAACAGCTGAGATGTGGTTTTTATAGAAGACTATTGGTTAGAGGAGAATACTGCAACATACATTGTATTCATTACGGATTCAAAGAGTATGCTTAGTAAGATGGAGACAGGAATGTTTTGTGTGGAATGGCTATCGTCGCTTCAGAGGTCACAGATTGTGAGAATTATATGGATATGTTGCCCTGGCCATGCTTAGGAGCGGGGAATGAACACGCTGATAGGCTGGCAGGTTATGCACCTCTTGGTGGTAGATTGCCTATGGACAAGGGGGAGGTGGTCGTGCGCTTGTGGGATCAGGTGGAGAAGACAGAGGAATAGATTCAGAACGCGTATGTAGAAAGAATGACAGAGCTGGGGATCGGAAGGGGTTCTGGAAAAATCTCAAAACTGGGAGAGAAGACTATGAGAACTTTAAATCAGATAGCGGTTGGAACGATTAGTGGTATGACCCTTCGCTGGCTGTTGAACGAAGGCACGGAGCACGTATGGGAATATCCTGGGTGCAGTAATGTCGGTTCTTAACTCATTCAACTCAACTGTTGTGAACAACATGGACGGATAGAAAGATCAATGTGTATTTCTCGTAAGAGGCTAACTCACAAAGAGAACTGGTTACTCGCATCAGACGAATGTGGTCTACAATCTGTGAGCATATTATGACAAGGGGACAGATGGAGTATGTCGTCTCAAAGGAAACCTTGGAGGGAGGGGAGGAGAGGCAAGGAGAAAGACTGATGATGGTGAAAAATTTGACATCATTGCATGGGGGTGGGTGGGGGGGCATCGGTATTAGAAATGATAGTCAGCATACGAGACAGAAGGATGAGGGAAAATAGGATCACCAGCGTCACATGGCAGGAACTACAAAGGCAAGGACGGAGGGAAGGAAGGAAGGAAGGAAGGAAGGAAGAAGGAAGGAAGGAAGGGAGGGAGGGAGGAAGGGAGGGAGGGAGGGAGGGAGGGAGGAAGGAAGAAGTAAAGGCAGTCAGACAGGAAGGAATGAAGTAAAAAGGTTGGCTTTAACACAATGAAATGTAGCCTAAACCGCGGTCTTTTGGGTCTACTCTTATCGATCTGCAAATGCCAGGGAATTTTAACATATATGACGTGAAAAATTTAGACTTCGCCTCTCTATGGTGACATTTGTCTCGACAGCTCAGACCAGGTCTCTGAAATGTTGCCCCTAGAGGTGCCTTTTCTATGTTAATTAAGAGCTAAAACCTAGCCCTTCAAAGTGATTTCTCTGTAGCGATTTGAGAGCTCAAACACGTCCAATTAAATGTTGCTTCTCTTCGGTGATTTGAGAGCTCAAATATGTCAAGTGAAATGTTGCACCTCTTCAATGATTTGAGAGCTCAAACATGGCCAGTGAAATATGGTATCTCTTCAATGATTTGAGAGCTTAAACATGGCCAGTGAAATATGGTATCTCTTCAATGATTTGAGAGCTCAAACATGGCCAGTGAAATGTTCCACCTCTTCGATGATTTGAGAGCTCAGGCAAGCTCACTGAAATGTTTTCTCTTCTAGATGACTTAGAACCTCATATTGGTCCTTCAAAATGACCTCTCTTTGGTGATTTCAAATCTAACCCCAGAAGACAGCGTTGGAGGAAATTACCTGGGGCTTCAGCAAGGACCTCCTACAGACGACAGAGTTAGTTAGTTAGTTAGATAGTTAGTTAGTCAAGGTTCCAACTTCACGGCAACGGGTCGTGCCCATTATGCTCCGTTCCTGTGCCAGTGAATATCACACAAAATGCTCCTCACTGCCCTATGTGAACAATGGAATAGACAGGAGTATCGGCAAGCCAACAGCCCGCACAGGTACACTGTGCATAATGCCGCCGCAAGAATGCCAACTCAAAAGTTCTCCACGAGAAATACAGTTCATTGTCGATGGAAACGGCAGTCACTAGAAAGACTTCATTGACCCGGGTTTTATCCCATATGGTTCGGTCTCTTTCCGCAGGGCAACCCGCCGAAAGTGCCGCACAAAGCACGAACTCCGTAGCTCCAGCGACGACTCCCATGAGTCTCCTGAAAAATGCACTCGTGAACCGAAAAGGCAAACCAGTCAATCTAGCAACAGCCGGCCGCCATCGTTCCGAACATGCAGATCACGCTACAAACTGCGAACAGATGTACAAGCATTCCACGCGAAATTCACAGCTCACAGTGTCGCGCCACGCACTCACTCAGTAGCAGGGCGACGGAACCATAGCCTCCTTAGTCGCCTCTTACGACGTGCATGGTAGGCAACAGTTTTACTATTCTTTGCTCCCCCGTATGGGCCCCGGCACACACGGGCGAGTACATGAAAGGAACCATTTGTTTAGTGCTTTGAAGACATTAAAATACGAATCGCACCCCCCCCCAAAAAAAAAAATTGTTGAAGTGCTATATAGAACATGCACTTTTGTGTGGATGTGAAAAGTAAACAATGAGCAGACAAACTGAAAAACATCTAACGGCAGTGGAAATGTGGTTTCTGGGGAAATTGCAAAGAATACCATGGACAGACAGACAAACTAATGAGCAAGTCCTACAAGAAACAAATGAAAACTGTAAATTGATTAGAAAAATTAGACGTAGACAGTCAAAATGTTTTGGCCACGTTATCTAAAGAATCAAACTAGAGAGCTTGTTGACAATTTGCACGATTGAGGGGAAACGCACAAGGGAAATACAGAGAAGTAAATATCTGGGTGGCTTGGCGACATACCAAAAACGAGACAAGAACACAGAGCTCATCCAAGACTGGTGATGGAGTGAGATAGCGAAACATGACCGCCCACGCTTATCGGCATGGCACATGGTGACGATGATTTGTTTAGACCGGTTATTATAGGAACTTTACGGTAGAAGAAACGGATGTATCTATGCATACAAGCTCCCGCTGGAGTCTTTGATAAGGACCCACCGGACAAGATGATCTACTTAAGCACACAAGCGGTCATTCGGTTACATCTAAGAGGCGATAACAGTGGAGTAGCCCTGGCTCAGTTTCTATCACGCTTGCTGCCATACGGTTGACAGGGGTTCGCTTCCACTTCTAAGCAGATGTGTTATTTCTTTTCCAAGTGACCTAGTCTCCCAGGTCGACACAGCCTATACTCTCAGCCATTTCAACAGCTGAAAAGGGAAGACAACGAAGAAGAATTGTTAAAAACACTAACATCAACAATGAGCGTCCTTTGATGGCATATACTGATTGACATCCAGAGAAAGCTATTAACAGGATATTTACCATCAGTTCGTTCCCCTTGCTATCTCACTGATTTGTCGGTTCTGATTACCGTACTTAACCCGGAATTGAACGGCCGCGTCCATTTAAATGATATGTTGCTGGTCGATTAACGCCCCAGCCAAATACAATAGCCGCTTCTGCTTCTGCCTTTTACCACATAATGGTGTATTCATCATCATTACCATGTCGGAAAGAGAAGGCGTTCATGATTCACCATACTATACCATCTACAGAGTTCCCGTACAGTTATGTTTTCGATTCAGTAATTTGTTTGTTTTTTAAATTCCCCCCCCCCCGCTCACTTTGAACTCAAGCGTAGTCGTTACACGTGCTACTACTTCTATAGCACTGGACAGATTTGTGCGTCTTGATTAGCGTTCCCTATTACCAGTGTCCATCGCCTTCAGATGAACATACTCCGACTTCAGAGGTACTTGTAATTTACGTCCCCAAGCCAAGGATGAGAAGTCAAAAACTTAGTCCAACTGACCGGTGAAGGGGTTGAACCCGCTACCTCGGTATCAGCAACCCATTGTTATAGAACGGGAGCTCTTATCCATTCAACCATACTGACCTCGTTGTCCATATCATAACTGGTCAGCACACAGAACGGACTATTGGCTCTTGACAAGACCAGGCCATATCCTACAATCATCTGCTACTGTATGTGCATTACATTACAAGTAGTAAGTAGTTTGGTGTCCGGTCTGAGTCAGATATGACTGAGCTATCGTATGACAGTAGACGGTACCACCTGCTTTCTGTTAGCGCCGAATGTTGGGCGACGCTGTCCAAACACGACACCCCACATTGTGCCAACAGCTTTGTGCGGAAGAGCGCAATTGGGAGGGTACAAGTCTTATCCTGGTGCGAGGAAATGCAACCTAAAGACAAAATGTCATGGCAGGGCCGACCAGGCCCTAAGCCTTGGTTGGCACTGGTCTAGGATCGATGCTCCGACAAGCGGACTGTCAGAGCATTGCCTTGCTGATCCGGCAGCTTCTGCAGCTTGTCTTGTTCCAAATGTATAGGTGTTACCTTTCCTCTGGAGTGAACTAGGCAGGCCGAGAGAGGGATCATGATGTATGGGCAACACATGATCTCTATATTTCAGCCCAGGCTTTGTGCTATGGAGAGGTGTAACTCCATCCCTGGTCTTAACCGGTCTCGGACGGGTTGTAGTAATGCCTTTTTGAAGCACAATGTAACAAACTATCGTCTGTCAAGACGGCGAGGTGCCAAAGGTAGTAAGTAGTAAAAACAGACTATTTGACCGATTCTCGGCTTTTTGGCTAAGATCAAAGTGTAGTCATCTGTGCCAGACCAGGCACTCAAAGAAGAAGATTAGCAAAGCATTTCCACTATTTTATTGTTAGTCTACTTTGTTTATATTTCCGTACATGTTAACATGTACTACTGTTTCATCTGTCTCTGTTAGCCTTAATGAGTTGTTGATGGTTGTTTTGGACGGTTTGCCGTAATCCCGCACAAACACGACCTCTGCTGATTTCAACCCGGCGACAACAACATCCGGGTCCCAATTGTCTTGTAAAATCCGAATTATACCCAATTAAAACAAAGCATAATGTCGTGTTAGATTAAAAATAGTTTCCCGTGGGGACGCTGGCACAGATTGGCTGATGAAGTTGAGTGGAGATTCAAGTTTAAAGGTGTGAATGGGTGTGTGTACATAAAGTGTGACGTCAAGCCTGGACAGCGAAATGCGACTAATGAAGCTGGTCGAATGTCGAGGTTTGGAGATTACATATAATGGCATGTATATTCTCGCGGCGCTGGGTATTAAATTGTTATATATGTTTGGTGGGGGAGGAGAACAGAATAATAGGGAAAAATGGACTCTCTAATGAGGGAAAACAAACTTAAAAATGGACGCTACGACAAATATACATCAGCCGTTTCGTCAAAACATGCAAGGGCTTAATAAGATCGGTTCAAAATATGTGTTGTTGACAAGAAGGCTAGGATAGGATTTGATGTCAACACACGGTAATCACAGTGACATAGAAAAAACTGAACTTGCGAGGGGGGGGGGGGGTCGATTGTGAAGTCTTCACATATTCAAAAGAAGGATGTGTGAAATGAGGCGGCCAGTTGACTACCTCATGGGCTTTCATTCCCAGAACTTTCTGAGACATGTCAGGTGCTAAGTATATGAGCCTGGGCGGTAAACAAATGAGCCTGCCTCATTGAGGAATGCACTGAGACCACTGTCTGGTCAGGCCAGAGCACTATACCCCACGTCACATCGGTGTCGGTAATATATGTAACAAACTATCGCATGTCCTTTTGCAGGACGTTGATATTAACCCCACCTTTTTGGGATGTCGGTACCCCACAGCACTGAGTGGGTGATGTGGGCGGTATCACACAGCACTGAGTGGGTGATGTGGGCGGTATCACACAGCACTGAGTGGGTGATGTGGGATGTATCACACAGCACTGAGTGGGTGATGTAGGCGGTATCACACATTACTGAGTGGGTGATGTGGGCGGTATCACACACGACTGAGTGGGTGATGTGGGCGGTATCACACACGACTGAGTGGGTGATGTGGGCGGTATCACACAGGACTGAGTGGGTGATGTGGGCGGTATCACACACGACTGAGTGGGTATTGTGGGTGGTATCACGTAGCACTGAGAGGGTGATGTGAGCAGTATCACATAGCACTGAGTGGGTGATGTGGGCGGTATCAAACAGCCCTGAGCGGGTGATGTGGGTGGTATCACATAGCACTGAGCGGGTGATGTGGGCGGTATCACATAGCACTGAGCGGGTGATGTGGGCGTTATCACGCCGGCCGCCTTCTCTTCCCCAGACAATTCCTCGTACGCGTTTTATGCTGGATCCACATGGGAGCCTAAGTTAATTGAAAATAATCGATCCACCCTAACGCAGCTCGAACCTGGAGCCTCACGGGTACGGCAGGCGAGTATCTAGCAGTTCAGCTGAGTTGACTTGAGCTAAGAAACAACATCACTCCACCCAGGACATTCCCATACGCGCTCCATCCTCTTGTTCGACAGCCATACTACCAATCGTTCCTACCAATATCTGATTAAAAGTTTTCCTGCTTCTTCCTCTCAGTTGTCAGTTTTTCCAGAACCCCTGCCGATCCACCCACAAAATCATTCTTTCCACATACGGGTTTTCAATCTGCACCTGACCTTCTCCACCTGGCCCCACAGGCGCACGACCACCTCTCCATTGTACATAGGTAATCTACCACCAAAAGGTGCATTCCTTGCCAGCCTATCAGCCTGTTCATCCCCCAGCACTCCCGTATGGCCGGGGGGGGGGGGGGAAATCCATACAATTCTCACAATCTGTGACATCTGAAGCGAGGATAGTCATTCCACACGAAACATTTCTTTCTCTGCATTAATAAGCATTCTTCTTAAGTCCGTAATGAAGACAATGTGTGTTGCAGTGGTCTCCTCTAACCAACGGAATGCCGCTGTGACTGCTTCCACCCCCATTCTCATGCTGGATGTCGTAGTCACATTTGCCAGCAATTATGTTACAGTGACTACCCCATTCCAACAGAACTACTGTAATACATGATGTGTTTACCAAGTTATATACTGATTCCGCCAATCGGCCAAGTTAAAACTGAAATACATATCTTCATAAATGTCAAATATCAACATGCATACAAAACCAACAGAGATTAAGAGCAGATTAGGGCAAGCAAAAGCCGCATTTCAGAAAATGAAGAGTATCTTATGGAATAAGTCACTATCACTGAATGTAAGAAAGAGAGTGCTGAAATGCTATGTAGAACCTGTTTTGCTGTATGGCAGTGAATCGTGGAATGTAAATGAACAAATTAAGAAGAAATTAGAAGCAACAGAGATGTGGTTCTTGAGACGAATGTTGCGAATTCCTTGGACTGCCAGAGAAACTATCAACGACTGCCTAAGACAGGCTAATGAAACTAAAACATATATACAACAATAAGAAAGAGACAAACAGCATTCTTCGGTCATGTGATGAGAAAAGAGGCATTGGAGAACATAGTGATAACTGTAAATATCGAGGGGAACAGAGGCAGACCAAGAGAAGTGATGCTAAGTGGATTGAGACAGTGGTATGGAGGAATACCATGAGCAGAGTTGATCCAGAACACCAAAGACCGAAATCTGTGGAGAGCAATGAACGCCTACGCCAGCTGACAGGGCACTTGATGATGATGATACAAAACCAAGCTGATAGCTATTGTATTCACCGCAACGCTAGTGTTACATATGCCAAACGCGGGCAGTCAAGGAAAGATACATCATATTAGATGAGATACATAAGAAACGCAGCTGAAAAAAAAAGAATAAATAGAGAGACAAGTGAGAAACTAATAACGAGTGTAGTGATAACACCGATTGTTCACTGTATTAATTCATTTATTCAAGTAGCATTCCTTTGCAGAACTTCGCTCCCATAACAACATTCCGAAAAACTTTTAGATCACAAGCAAGATGTCCCGCGTCCGATACACCCATCTGGAGATTATCCGCCACATCCTGCACCCATCTTCTCTTTGGCCTTCCTCTTCTCTCTTCCCAGGTATATACCCCTCCATTATTGTTCTCTCCAGACTTTCATGACGTTTCAAAGACCAAAATACTGCATAAAACAGATAAACATGAAATGTCCCTGACATTTAGCTATAATGGAAGGAGATCAACGAGCGGTTAAAGTGTTCTCTATGAGAATACTCTAGGGATACAAGAGATCCATCTGGAGACAAGTCGAGATGACTGAGGAATCGAGAAAATTACATACACCATTAGCACAAACAGAAAGACAAACGACCAGCAGAAAATTACACCTGTCTCCTCTTTGCGATGTTCACGGTGTGCGACAGCAGTAAGACAATAGAAAGAGAAGACGAAGAGCAAGAAGAACACGTAATAAAATCTTAAACAGGTTCATTGTTTGAACTATCTAGGAAATGTTGCTACATTGGATAGAAGATTAATCGTTCGTAGAAATTAAAACAAGAATCGTCATGGCATAAATAGCTACCACATGGAAGACATAACTTTATTTGCATCTCTTTTATGGGACGTTACAATCGACCTTATATGCATTGGCTATTTGTGATTTTATAGACAACTAGCTGACCCGGCCCGGCTTCGCCCAGTCCCTGGTGGGGAGCATCTCATTTAATTCATATAAGTAGTCATATAAGTTCTCGTTCCCGTTACCGACTATCTGTCTGTCTGTCTCTCTGACCCGGCCCGGCATCGCCCAGCTCCTGGTGTAGAGCATCTCATTTAATTCATATAAGTAGTCATATAAGTTCCCGTTCCCGACTGTCTATCTGTCTGTCTGTCTATCTGTCTGTCTATCTGTCTGCCTGACCCTGCCCGGCTTCGCCCAGCCCCTGATGGGGAGCATCTCATTTAATTCATATAAGTAGTCATATAAGTTCCCGTTCCCGTCTGTCTGTCTGTCTGTCTGTCTGTCTGTCTGTCTGTCTGTCTCTCCCTCCCTCTCTGTCTGTCTGTCTGTCTGTCTGTCTGTCAGCCTGTCTGTCTAATCATTTATTGGTTGCAGTTAGAACAACCTAGATAAACGAAGATCAACTTACAAAAAGCATTAGAAAGAGCACTTGAAAGGTCTTTACATCTTCCCCAACAATTAACTTGGGTAAATGGAGCGGCGGCAGCAGCAGCAGCAGAAGAAGAAAAAGGAGGAGTAGGAGCTGGGAGGAGGAAGAGGGAGGAGGAGGGAGGAAGAGATAGGCGGAGAGAGGAGGAGGGAAGAGGAGGGAGGAGTAGGAGTAGAGAGGAATAGGAGGGAGGAGGAGGGATTAAGAGGAGGAGAGAGGAGGAGGAGGGAGGAGGAGGGAGGAGGAGGGAGGAGGGAGGAGGAGGTAGGAGGAGGGAGGAGGTAGAGGGAGGAGGAGAGAGGAGGAGGAGGAGAGAAGAAGAGGAGGGAGGAGGAGGAGGAAGGAGGAGGAGGGAGGAGGAGGGAGCAGGAGGAGGGAGGAAGAGGGAGGAGGAGGTGGGAAGGATGGAGGAGGGAGGAGGAGGAAGAAGAGAGGAGTAGAAGGGAGGAGGAGGGAGGAGGAGGGAGGAAGGAGGAGGGAGGAGGGGAGGAGGAGTAAGGAGGAGGAGGAAGAGAATGAAGAGGGAGGAGGAGGGAGGAGGAAGAGGGAGGAGGAAGGAGAAGGAGGAGGGAGCATGAGGGAGGAGAAGAACGCAGGATGAGGGGGAGGAGGAGGAGGGAGGAGGAGAGGGAGAAGGAGGGAGATAGAGGAGGAGGGAGGAGGAGGGAGGAGGAGGAGGAGGAGAGAGGAGGAGGAGGGAGGAGGCGGAGGTAGGAGGAGGAGGGAGGAGGAGGGAGGAGGTAGAGGGAGGAGGAGGAGGAGGGAGGAGAAGGAGGGGAAGGAGGAGGGAGGAGGAGGAGGAGGAAGAGGGAGGAGGAGGAGTGATGTGGAGGGAGGAGGAGGAGGGAGGAGGAGGGAGGAGGTAGAGGGAGGAGGAGGAGGGAGGAGGAGAGAGGATGAGGAGGGAGGAGGAGAAGGGAGGAGGAGGGATGAGGAGGGAGGAGGAGAGGGATGAGGAGGGAGGAGGAGAGGGATGAGGAGGGAGGAGTAAGAGGAGGAGGAGGAGGTAGGTGGAGGAGGGAGACAAAGGGAGGAGAAGGAGGAGGAGGGAGGAGGAGGGATGAGGGGGAGGACGTAGGAGGAGGAGGAGGGAGGAGGAGGAGAAGGGAGGAGGAAGGAAGCGGAGTGATTAGTAGGAGGGAGGAGGGCGAGGAGGTAGGAGGAGGAAGAGGGAGGAAGAGGAGGAAGGAGAAGGAGGAGAAGGAGGGAGGAGAAGAACGCAGGAAGAGGAGGGGGAGGAGGAGGAGGAGGGAGGAGAAGGAAGAGGGAGGAGGAGGAGGGATGTGGAGGGAGGAGGAGGGAGGAGGTAGAGGGAGGAGGAGGGAGGAGGAGAGAGGATGAGGAGGGAGGAGGAGAAGGGAGGAGGAGGGATGAGGAGGAGGGGGAGGAGGGGGAGGAGGGAGGAAGGGGAGGAGGGAGGAGGAGGGATGAGGGGGATGACGTAGAATTAGAAGGAGGGAGGAGGAGGGAGTGGGAGGAGAGAGGAGGAGAAGGGAGGAGGAAGGAAGAGGAGTGATTAGGAGGAGGGCGAGGAAGTAGGAGGAAGAGGGAGGTGGAGGGAGGAGGAGGAGGAAGGAGGAGGAGAAAGAGGGAGGAGGAGGAGGGAGAGGGAGGAGGGGGAGGGGAAGAGGAAGAGGGTAGAAGGAGGAGGAGGGGAGAGGAGGAGGAGGATTTTAACGCATATGCCTGTACATAACTGCAGCGAAAAGGTGGGTCTGCTTATCTATCTGACCCGGCGTGGCTTCGCCCAGCTCCAGGCGGGTAGCGTCTCATTAAATTCATACAACAAAAAAAGTAACTTAAAAGAATGTCCTTCCACACACCATCCATTATTTTTAATGAAAACTCTTTCTAATCACCAGCATGACTACAGTAACTTCTTAAGCATAAAAAGATGAGTTACAATGTTATGCATTGTGCATTATTTTTATGAAAACTTTGAAAATGCCTTAAAGATTGTTTTTTTTTTTTTCTTTTTTTTTCGCGTTTCCATCCTGTTTCAGGATATTGCGGTCAACACCAGCATCTTTCAGCTGTATGTTGATTCCTAGGCTAGATTACGCTCATCAGCACGCCACGACTTTCTGAGCGACCGACTCCATACTCTCATAAGTCACTTTTGCAATTTGAACCACAGCTAATTCTCGTCGCGTCACGTGACGAGAGTATTCGGGGTTAGCGGAGAAAGCTGCTAACTCCTCGGCCATGGAGCCGGCTTAAAGATTGTATCATTATTTATTATAACTCATATGCCGGTACATAACTATGGACAAAGAGTTTATAAATCTTTGAAAACGATGCAACAATATGACTATAAGTTATACAGAAAAGTTATTAAAAGTTATGCCCCTTGAAATAACTTTTACAGAGTTAGGTCCCCTCGCTGTATATAAATTATAATAAAAAATGGAAAATTAAATAATATTCAGTAAGCAGCCGATTTCACACTAAAAAAATATGACAGTTGGCTACGCTTGAATGAAAGGAAGACGTGTAGAAAATTTCATCTCAATAGGATGGGCCGTTCGCGAGCGCATAAAGGACATACGGACATACAGACAGACGGAGATCGCCTTTTATATATAAGACTAGCTGACCCGGCCCGGCTTCGCCCAGCTCCTGGTGGGGAACATCTCATTTAATTCATATAAGTAGTCATATAAGCTCCCGTTCCCGTTCCCGACTATCTGTCTGTCTGTCTGTCTGACTGTCTGTCTGTCTGTCTGTCTGACCCGGCCCGGCTTCGCCCAGTCCCTGGTGGGGAGCATTTCATTTAATTCATATAAGTAGTCATATAAGCTCCCGTTACCGTTCCCGACTATCTACTGTCTGTCTGTCTGTCTATTATTGGAAAGAGTACTTGAAAGATCTTTACATCTTCCCCCAACAATTAACTTGGGTAAATGGAGCGTCTTATTTAATTCATATTCGGCACCTGCTCCCGTTCCCAAAAAAGACGACCCGGTTCGGCTTCGCCCAGTCCCTGGTGGGAAGCATATCATTTAATTTATATTCGGCGGAGGGAGGAGCAGGAGGGAGGAGGAGGAGACCCGAGTAGGAGGGAGGAGGAGGGATTAGGAGGAGGAGGGAGGAATGAGGGGAGAGGTAGGAGGAGGAGGGAGGAGGAAGGAGGAGGAGGAAGAGGGAGAAGGTGGGAGGAGGAAGGATGAGGAGGAGGGAGAAGGAGGAGGAGGGAGGAGGAGGAGGAAGAGCGAGGAGGGGAGGAGGATGGAGAAGGAGGAGGAGGAAGAGGGAGGAGGAGGGAGGAGGAGGAGGGAGGAGGGAGAATGAAGATGGGAGGAATGAAAGGGAGGAGGAATGAAAGGGAGGAGGAGGGAGGAGGTAGAGGGAGGAGGAGGAGGAGGAGAAGGAGGGAGGAGGAGGAGGGAGGAGGATGAGGGAGTAGGATGGAGGAGGAAGAGGGAGGAGGACGAGGGAGAAGGAGGCAGGAAGAGGGGGAGGAGGAGGGAGGAGGAGAAGGGAAGAGGAGGGAACAGGCGGAGGGAGAAGAGGAGGAGGGAAGAGGAGGTGGAGGGAGAAGGAGATGGGAGGAATGAAAGGGAGGAGGAATGAAAGGGAGGAGGAGGGAGGAGGTAGAGGGAGGAGGAGGAGGAGGAGAAGGAGGGAGGAGGAGGAGGGAGGAGGATGAGGGAGTAGGATGGAGGAGGAAGAGGGAGGAGGACGAGGGAGAAGGAGGCAGGAAGAGGGGGAGGAGGAGGGAGGAGGAGAAGGGAAGAGGAGGGAACAGGCGGAGGGAGAAGAGGAGGAGGGAAGAGGAGGTGGAGGGAGAAGGAGGAGGGAGAGGGAGGAAGAGGAGGGGGAGGAAGGAAAGGCAAGAGGAGGGAGGAGGAGGTAGAGGGAGGAGGAGGGAGGAGAAGGGAGGAGGAGGAGGGAGTAGGATGGAGGAGGGAGAAGGAAGAGGAGGAAGGGGGAGGAGGAGAGAGAAGGAGGAGGAGGGAGAGGGAGGAGGAGGGAGGAGGGAGGGAGGAGGAAGAGGGAGAGGGAGGAGGATGAGGAGGGAGGAGGAAGGGGAGGAGGAGGAAGAGGAGGAGGAGGAGAGAGGATGTGGAGGGGGGAGGTAGAGGGAGGAGGAGGAGAGAGGAGGGAGGAGGAGGGAGTTCGCCATTCCGAATTCATACTCGTCTAGGTTCTGTGATTTCGGTCCTCCCAATGATTGTTCTTCCCTTCTACATGACTGTAGATAACTTCCTTACACATAAAAAGATGAATTGTTATTGATATTGCCGTGTGACGATTCTGTGTAGTCACGTCATTTTCTTCGCTTTTCCTAGCGTTGTGGTTCAGGGATTCTTTGATCTCTTCTATTTACGTACGTATTTAGGGAGGGGGAGGAGGGAGGAGGAGGAAGAAGAAAAAAACTATGACAGTTGGCAGCGCAGGAAAGAGAGGAAGACGTGTAGAAAATTTCATCTCAATCGGATGGACCGTTTGCGAACGCATAAAGGACATACATACAGACATACAGACATACAGAGGAGATTGCCTTTTATATATAAGACTAGCTGACCTGGCCCGGCTTCGCCCAGACCCTGGTGGGGAGCATCTCATTTAATTCATATAAGTAGTCATATAAGTTCTCGTTCCCGTTGCCGACTATCTGTCTGTCTGTCTGTCTGTCTGTCTGTCTGTCTGACCCAGCCCGTCTTCGCCCAGACCCTGATGGGGAGCATGTCATTTAATTCATATAAGTAGTCATATAAGTTCCCGTTCCCGACTGTCTGTCTGTCTGTCTATCTATCTATATGTCTGTCTGTCTGACCCAGTCCAGCCCATGGTGGAAAGCATCTCATTTAAATCATATAAGTAGTCATATAAGATCCCGTTCCCGACTATCTGTCTGACTGTCTGTCTGTCTTGGGTAAATGGAGGAGGGAGGAGGAAGAGGGAGGTGGAGGAGGGAGGAGGAGGGCGGAGACAGGAGGAGTAGGGAGGAATAGGAGGGAGGAGGAGGGATTAGGAGGAGGAGGGGGAGGAGGAGGGAGGAGAAGGAGGAAGGATGAGGGAGGAGGAGGGAGCAGGAGGATGAGAGGGAGGAGGAGAAAGAGGGAGGAGGAGGAATGGGAAGGGAGGAGGAGGTAGAGGGAGGAGGAAGGAGGGAGAGGAAGGAGGGAGGAGGAGGAGGAGGGAGGAGGTAGAGGGAGGAGGAGGAGGGAGGAGGAAAGAGGTAGGGGGAGGAGGAGGTAGAGGGAGGAGAAGGAGGAAGGAAGAGGGAGGAGGGAGAGGGAGGAGGAAGAGGAGGAGGGTGGAGGGTGGAGGGAGGAGGTAGAGGGAGGAGGAGGGAGGAGGTAGAGGGAGGAGGAAGAGGAGGGAGAGGGAGGAAGAGGGAGGAGGAGGAAGCGGGAGGAGGAGGATGGAGGAGGGAGAGGGAGGAGGGAGGAGGCAGAGGGAGAAGAAGGAAGGAGGAGGAAGAAGGAGGGAGAGGAAGGAGGGAGAATGAGGAGGGGAGGAAGGAAAAGGAGGTGGAAGAGGAGGAGGAGGGAGGAGGAAAGAGGTAGGGGGAGGAGGAGGTAGAGGGAAGAGGAGGAGGAAGGAAAGGGAGGAGGAAGAGGAGGAGAAGGGAGGAGGGAGGAGGAGGAGGTAGAGGGAGGAGGAGGGAGGAGGTAGAAGGAGGAGGAAGAGGAGGAGAAGGGAGGAGGAGGGAGGAGGAGGAGGTAGAGGGAGGAGGAGGTAAGAGGAGGAGGAAGAGGGAAGAGGGAGAAGAAGGGAGAAGGAGGAGGGAGGATGATGAGGGAGAAGGAGGCAGGAGGAGGAGGAGGGAGGCAGGAGGAGGAGGCAGGAGGAGGAGGAGGGAGGCAGGAGGAGGAGGGAGGAGGGAGGAGGAGGGATGAGGAGGGAGGGGAGGAGGAGGGAAGATGAGGGAGGAGGGGGAGGAGGCGGAGGGAGTAGGATGGAGGAGGAGGGGGAGGAAGAGGGAGAAGGAAGAGGGAGGAGGGAGAGGGAGGAGGAAGAGGAGGAGGGTGGAGGGAGTAGGAGGGAGAGGGAGGAGGAGGGAGGAGGAGGAAGCGGGAGGAGGAGGAGGGAGAGGGAGGAGGAGGAGGGAGGAGGGGAGAGGTGGAGGGAGGAGGCAGAGGGAGAAGAAGGTAGGAGGAGGAGGAAGGAGGGAGAGGAAGGAGGGAGAATGAGGAGGGATGATGATTGCCGTGTGACGATTCTGTGTAGTCACGTCATTTTCTTCCCTTTCCCTAGCGTTTTGGTTCGGGGATTCTTATTTTGGGAGGGGGAGGAGGGAGGAGGAGGAAGAAGAAAAAAAAATATGACAGTTGGCTGCTCTGGAATGAAAGGAAGACGTGTAGAAAATTTCATCTCAATCGGATGGGCCGTTCGCGAGCGCATAAAGGACATACGGACAGACAGACAGACAGACAGACAGACAGACAGACAGACGGACGGAGATCGCCTTTTATATATAAGACTAGCTGACCCTGCCCGGCTTCGCCCAGACCCTGGTGGGGAGCATCTCATTTAATTCATATAAGTAGTCATATAAGTTCTCGTTCCCGTTACCGACTGATTGACTGTCTGTCTGTCTGTCTGTCTGTCTGTCTGTCTGTCTGTCTGTCTGTCTGTCTGACCCGGCCCGGCATTGCCCAGCTCCTGGTGTGGAGCATCTCATTTAATTCATATAAGTAGTCATATAAGTTCCTGTTCCCGACTGTCTATCTGTCTGTCTGTCTATCTGCCTGCCTGACCCTGTCCGGCTTCGCCCAGTCCCTGGTGGGGAGCATCTCATTTAATTCATATAAGTAGTCAAATAAGTTCCCGTTCCCGACTATCTGTCTGTCTGTCTGTCTGTCTGTCTGTCTGACCCGGCCCGGCATCGCCCAGCTCCTGGTGTGAAGCATCTCATGTAATTTATATAAGTAGTCATATAAGTTCCTGTTCCCGACTGTCTATCTGTCTGTCTGTCTGTCTGCCTGACCCTGTCCGGCTTCGCCCAGTCCCTGGTGGGGAGCATCTCATTTAATTCATATAAGTAGCCATATAAGTTCTCATTAAATTCATACAACAAAAAAAGTAACTTAAAAGAATGTCCTTCCACACACCATCCATTATTTTTAATGAAAACTCTTTCTAATCACCTGCATGACTACAGTAACTTCTTAAGCAAAAAACGATGAGTTACAATGTTATGCATTGTGCATTATTTTTATGAAAACTTTGAAAATGCCTTATAGATTGTATCATTATTTATTATAACTCATATGCCGGTACATAACTATGGACAAAGAGTTTATAAATCTTTGAAAACGATGCCACAATATGACTATAAGTTATACAGAAATAACTTGAAATAACTTTTACAGAGTTAGGTCCCCTGAGATATATGAAATTATAATGAAAAATGAAAAATGAAATAATACTGAGTAAGCAGGCGATTTCACACTAACAAAATATCACAGTTGGCAGCGCTGGAATGAAAGGAAGGCGTGTAGAAAATTTCATGTCAATCGGATGGGCCGTTCGCGAACAAATAAAGGACATACATACATACATACAGACAGACAGACAGACAGACGGAGATCCTAATTTATATATAAGATTTACCATTGAATGCTGTGCCATTGCTTTCTGAAAGGCCGATGCTCATCCCATTGTGAAAACTGACAAACTAATGTGTCCCCAAATCGCCTGCGGCTGACGTCTAACACAGTACGTTATGACTGTTGAAACTGCGTTCAATAGCCCTTACCGCATGGCGACGACATGGGAGACATACTAAGAAATAAAATGCTGTCAGCTGTAGTGACAGATGAGTTAACATGTTATATAGCGCCTATATTACTTCATGCGTTTGGGATCTGAACAATAACAGACAAAATGAGAAATAAATGACTGCAATATAATTATGGTCACCGAGGAAAATGCACCAAATACCATGGAAGTACCATCAAACAGAAGCCAGGAATACTATTCGGAGATTATAATATAAACAATATACGCTATGCAGATGACACAGTATTGATGGCGGATACTGCAAAAGATCTACAACAATTGTTTGATATTGACGTTATAGAGAGTGCAAAGAAAGGACTATCATTGAATATCAAGACAACAGTAACAATGTTGATATCAAAGAAAAAGACGACACCCAAATGTGAAATAGAGATAGATGGGAAAATTCTTCACCAAGTGGACATTTTTAAATACCTAGGGGTATTTATAACATCAGACGAAAGATGCACAGAAAAGATTAAGACCACAATAGGGCAGGCAAAGGCTGAATTTCAGAGAAAGGAAGACTATCATATGCAATAAGCCAATATAATTGAATGTAAGAAAGAGAGTGCTAAAGTGCTATATTTAACATGTATTTCTGTATGGCTGTGAATCATGGAATTTTAATGAACAAATTGGGAAGAACTTGGAAGCAACAGAGATGTGGTTTCTGAGACGAATGTTGCGTAAATTCCTTGGACTGCCAAAGTAACTAACAAGAAAGAGGCTAATGAAACTAGAACATTATATACAACAGTAAGAAAGAGGCAAACAGCTTTTTTGGTAATGTGATGAGAAGAAAGGAATTGAAGAACATCGTGACAACTGGAAAGATCAAGGAGAAGAGAGGCAAAGGAAGACCAAGAGAAATGATACTGGGTGGATTGATACGGTGGCATGGAGGAACATCAACAGTGTAGTTGATCCAGAAAACCAAAGACCGAGATTTGTGGAGAATCATGAATGCCTACGCCAACCGACATGGCACTTGAAGATGACACGCATGGAAGTATGAGATATATGAGATATCTCTTCAAAATAGACGGGAACCGCAAACTGATAGGCTAATTTAGACATGGTCAATTAAGATGGTTAATTTCGTCATAAGAAGAAATGAACCTGACAGTTTCATGACAATTGATAACTTATTAATCATAAACAAGCTGCTGACATAGCGACACATGTCTTGATAGCTTAGCCAAATGGCGTAATGGTAACATTAACACAAGCATAACTCAATACTCTGGTGACGTGTGAGGTGGTTTACCATTGCCGTACATGTTACTAGCATGGTACACAATGAAGCTGATGCATATCGCATCCAGTAAGACCAGGTTATAAATCCCAACAAACTTGCCCAATGGTATCTCATCTCATCTCATCTCATCTCATCTCATCTTGTTCCTCTTGTACCTTTCGGTGTCGAAATAAAGCATAAAGGGCGGCAGAGTTCCCGTTTATGGGTTTCATATATAGAGATTCCCATGGACTCTGCTGTTCCATCTGTCCACCTTTTACGTGCCCGGCCTTTTCTTCTGCTTTCGTTTGGTCTGCGCATCATTGCTTGTTGTGGTATAATGTTAGTTGGTGATCTAGTTATATGGCCAAACCATTTAACTTCATGTTTCACATGAACTTCACATTTAATTCCCGATTTCTTCATTTCTGATTTACCCTCTTCTGGATACATTGTGTATTCTTCTCTGGAATCTCATTTCTGTAGTTGTAATTTCGCTTTTCTCTCTTTCTGTCATTGTCCAGGTTTGGCATTGGTAGCATAGATTTACTGGTGCACTGAAATGAGTGTTGTCATCCACCCGGAAAAGGCGCTGTTTTGTGGTGCTCTCTGGGCAACAGGATTGTGAGTGCTGATGTCCCAAGCCTCACGACAGATAGTAGAAACGTCAACAGAGAGAACAAACTGAAGTATCTGGGAATCACATTTGACAGAAGCCTGTCCTTCAAGGACCATGTGGAGACGGTTGTGACAAGATCTCAAAAGGGACTAAATGCACTTAAAACTATAGCTACAATGGACACAGAGCAGAGAATGCTTTTCACACTATACCAGCACTTGATCCTCTTAGTGACTGATTATGGACTAGGTGTCGCCAGTCGTCCCTAGGGGGGAAGTGGAGTCAACAGGCACACTGTTTAAAATCCCTTTCCTTAGCTTGGTCTTCTGCCGGACCTTTGTCTACATACCCCCTGTCAGTCTCAGGTACAATATCTCTCTCTCTTCTTCTTCTTACCACTAAACAATACCCTTCATATACCTCCAGAACATACCCACACAAGACTGTATTTTAACAAATGATACAATAAAACATTTAATACAGAAAAGTGACACGTGTGTGTGTGCACTGTTTGCGTGTGGAAATATGTAGTATTTTCTATGGTGTATGCGAGAAGAGATCAGTGAGCCCAGGATTGCTCATCATCGTGTTCGATCATACCACCTCACACCATAATAAGTTCCGAACTGATCTCACCGAATGAAGCATCTCTCCGGACAATGGTTGACTTCTTGGAGTTAATCCTATATAGTCTGGGTGACTGGTCTCCAATGGTGAATATGGCCTAATAATGTCCATGAATCAGGAACACACTATGTACTTAATATGTTCATTAAATTCCTGAGACCTACGAAGATCTCCTTATAACTCCCACGAGTTTAAAGAAAACTTTCAGTCCGGTTTCAAAATGTTACTGAATGAGTGTCTTTACTCTGCAACCTCTCTACAACCTATTGTTATGGTCACTCGACATAATCACAGTTACTTCACATCACTGTTATTCCACCTCTCTACCTAATATTGTCATTTTCTCTGGAGGTGTTAATAGTTTCATAAAAACTGCCCTGGGCACTCAATCTCTGCTACACTGGCCCTTTTCAGGATAACACTCCTGCTTTCTATGAGTCTATAATTTTTGGAACGATGTCCCATTTCCGAGGCCATTTAGTATAACTGCACTAAGTGTGATAGCCATTGTTTACACCTCTGTGTTGTCCATCAGCTCTTCTCTACAATGGAATTGCACTCAGTGTGACTGTCATTGTCCACACCTCTGAGTAATATTTCCCTTCTTTTACACTGTGGAACCTGTCAAAAGAGAATACTCTGTGAGAGAAAAACCCTATTCAGACCCATTATCTGCGAGTATAGGCCAATGGCCACACTTAGATATTTATCCTGGTTAACCTAGAACTACCCTCTGGCTTAAGGCAGAGTAGTTCATCACATTTGGTTGGTAAGGAAAAGGAAAGACCAAAAGGAAAAACACAGGAGCTCCAGTAGGCCTCCCTACCGGCATATCATACCATTAACATTTCCTTTATCCCCCCAGCCATCCCAAATCTCACTGAATAGCATCCCATTACATTAGTTTTACCCTGCCGAGTGAAATGATATATCACTCTACCTCGTTTAAGTTACGCATCAGCCAGCTGTGGCCGACGCTCCGAGACTACGTTCACACAACACACAATCACTAAGTTCAAGTCCTAACTCTATTTATAAATAAACTACCTTATGCTAGTGTTCCGAGTTGGGATTCACAATTCACAACATGAAAAAAATGTCCCTTGTTTCCAAACAACATGGGACACTGTGAATCCCTTCTCCATTCGAATTGGAACAAACAAACACTCCCGTTATCTGTAGTTCATCCACAGACTGATCACAAGTTTCGTCAACTTCCAAAAGCCGAAAAAGTTGCTCGAGTGACGTCATTCACGTGGCAAGAATTCAGGTCAAGACGGAACTCCCCTCTCCTTTATTCTCCCGAAAACAAAATGCCGACGTTTCTTTTGATGTCGGGGAATTCTCAAGGAAACCAGACTGCGCTTTGATCTGATGAAACACCCCTCAACAAAGCGTTTGGGCGGCCTAGAGACAATTGTCTCTGTCAATCCATCATCTGATCGTAAACTCAAGTGGTCTCGTGACACTAAGACTGCTCACTGTCTCAAAGAGTCAGCTAGTGAAGTTAGAGCGCATACAGAACGAAGCTATGCGTGTCACTCTGGGATGCACCAGAGACACCCCAGTAGTGTGTATGCGTTACATCCTTGGTTGCCGACGGTTGCAGGTAGGCTCAATGTGATACAGGCGAAGGCATACCTCAGAGTATCTGCAGACACAGATCACCCGTTGCACGAGGTGCTGGACGCAGTAAAGGGCCAGCGACTGATAAGATGGAAATCATGGATGGCTCAGGCGGAGGATACGATCAGACATGTGTGCATCTTGGAGAACATTAGGCGAGGAGAGGAGTGGGTCACAGTGCCAGCGGAGCAGTCAGATTGTGCAGAGTTATAATCACATTGAGCCGGGCGTGCAGGGAGTGGCCAGCAGTTGCCACAGAAGTGGAAATTCAGCAGCTAATTCAGGATAATGCTCGCTCGGGTGATGTGATTATCTACACAGATGGTTCGGTGTCGAGAGGTAGGAGAAGTGCCTGGGGGTTCACAGCTGTCAGAATCCCAGGGTTAAGAGTGAGAGAACATATGACAGGGACAGGACATAGATAGAGTGGACAGGACGTTACTACCAGTAAGAGACAGGACATTGGGGATTATAGACAGGACAGTGTCCTTGAATGACAGTACAACCTTGCACTGGACGACCAGAGACCTCAGTCGTCAACAGGCGGGTGAAGGCCAGGACGGTATCCAGAAGACGAGACTCCTACTCGCCACGACAATTACGGACAACACGAGATCAAGCACCACGTGACCATCGACCGAGAGAAGGGACAGACTGGACTGGACTGTGGTTGAGAGAGGATGTGGTTGCATAGTTGAGAGAGCGCGTACTGAATACCCGAGAGAGCTTGCTAATGCTAAGAAAGTGTGGCATTGATTAGCCTGTGTGCGAGAGGAATAGTGAAACGAGAGCGCATGAGTGTTTTGCTGTAGATTACGTGATATTATTGCTAAAACAATGTTTGAACAGAATTTGTTGTAATATATTTACGTTAATAAATTCTTGGACATGTATCTGTGTTTGACGGATTTTTTGTACATGTCTTAAATTTTGTCACAGCCCGGATTGACACGAAATTGAAACGTTGACAATAGCAAAAGCTAATGGCCGACGTTTGGTGCAGGAGAGCCTGGCGTATGATACCACAACATCTAGCTTAAGAATGGAGGTGGAAGCGGTCACTGCGGCTCTCCGCTGGATGGAGAATACGACACACACACACACACATCATCATTGTAACTGACTCAGAAAGCATGCTGAGGAAGGTGAGGACAGGCATGTTTCGTGCAGAGTGGCTTGCTTCGCTTCGGAGGTCACGGGTGGCAGGCATCGATTGGATCTTTTCTCCTGGGCATGCCGGTGTGCTGGGGAATGAGCAGGCGGACAGATTGGCTGCCTCTGCAGAACTTGGTGGAGTATTGATACATGACAAGGCAGACGTGGTAGCGGCCTTGTGGGAGCACCTGTACACCTCGGAGGAGAAGATGGATCATCATGGTCTGGCAACAATGAGGCAGCGAGGAGTGACGAGGGGATCTGGCCGACACTCGACGCTCAGAGGAAAGGCGAATCGGACATATAATCAGATTGCTACTGGTACTATTGGTGTTGGAACTCTTCGCTGGCTACTGAGGATGGGGACGGAGCGCCTATGGAAATATCCCGAATGCTGTGATGTCGGTTCCTAGATCAATTAATTAATCAATCAATCAGACAGCATAGAGTTGGTAGAAAGATCGTGTTATAGAGTGCTTTCTTAGTTACGATTGATACGTGTTTCTTTGTTAGTATTTATGCCATTTGACCAATGAGTTTGTTTGCCTTAGTGCATCTATTTTCGATCTCGTCTTCTGATTTGCCATTTGACGATATTATACTTCTAAGTACTTGAAACTCTTTACTTGTTTCAGATTGCGTTCTTTTAGATTGATCTTTGTTTTTTTTTTTACTTCTTTGGTTATAGTCATTACCCAGTAGTATATTTATTGAATTATACTCAATCTAAAAACTTGACATTTGCGCCGTTACATATTCATCCAATGAGACTGCACTTCAAAATTTAGCATAAGTGCTAAAGTATATGTTCCTTCAATTAGAATATACTGTAAGCCTTAGCATATATACTCTTTTATATGTTCATTCAAATAAACTGTACTGTAAACCATATCATATTTACTCATTTCAATAAATTATACAACAACACTGGGGAAAAAAAAAACCAATAAATTCAACGTAGGGGTAAAGAACAGATTTGATGCATTGTCTGATATGGAAATATTATTTCAAGACGTTAGTGACCAATGGGAAATATTAAAAAATCAGTCAACCAAGCTGCAAAAACAACCACCCCAAAAATAACGATAATAGGACGCAAGAAATGGATGACGGAAGATACATTAAAATTCATGGAAGTAAGAAGAAATAACAGAAATAACAAGGAAAAATATGAAGAGATTCACAGGAAAATTAGGAAGCTATGCAAAGAGGCAAAAGAAACATGACTTGAGGAAAATTGCAAGGAAATTGAAAAACAACACAACATCCTGAATACCAAATTGATGCACAAAAGAATTAATGACATCACTAACAAAAGAACATACACACCAACGGGTAGCCTAAAAACCAAAGATGGCAAATTCATAATAGAAGAAGATCAGATTTTATATGCATGGTAAGATTATGTGAAAGACCTTTATGATGATACAAGAGAAGAACAATATGATCATCGGAATAATAATGAAGGACCATCAATTTTGAAGATGGAAGTTCAGAATGCTCTTAACCATATGAAAACTGGCAAGACCCCGGGTACAGATAACATTACAATATAAACGATCATTTCCTTAGAAGAATATGGAATAGACCAAGTCACCAGACTGCTGAACGCAATATACGATACTGGAGATATACCTCCTGAAATATGTAATTCTATATTTATTGCAATCCCGAAGAAATCAGGAGTCTTGAAATGCGATCAACATCGAAAAATTAGTATAAAGAGCCACATCACGAAGATTCTGCTGAGAATTATCACGCAAAGAATTAGGAAGAAAATATAACCCGAATAAGGAGAAGAACAATGTGGGTTTGTAGAAGGCAAGGGCACAGTAAATGTTGTGTATATACTGAGAACAGTAATTGAACGTTCTATAGAAGTAAACAAAGATCTATATCTTTGCTTTATTGACTACACAAAGACTTTCGATAAAGTGAGACATGCCGACATGATAAGGATGCTTGAAGATCTACAAACTGATGGAAACGACACACTTGTAAAAAACATATATTGGAAACAACAAGCTGCCATCAGAATTGATAACGATGTAAGTCAATATCAGCCTATTAAAGGTGGTGTGAGACAGGGATGTGTAATGTCTCCAGATCTTTTTTCCCTGTACAGTGATAATATTTTCAGAAATATAGAAGATATGGAAGGAATCAACATTGGGTGACGATACATCAATAACATTAGATATGCAGATGATACAGTCTTGATTGTAGACAATAAACAGGACCTGCACAATTTAGTAGATGCCGTTGTTGCACACAGTGAAAACTAGAGTTAGAACTGAATATTAAGAAGACACAGATTATGGTCGTCACTGAGAAGAAGGAAATACCACAATGCGATATACGAGGGAGTGGCACCTTGCAGTCTTGACAGACCAAAGTATGTGTGTTGGAATGTGGCCAAAATTCCACCACAATGCCTAGGCAGAGTTTCAGAGAAACATGTGGTGCCCAAACGACATGTTCCCTCTCTCGGCCGTGCCTTGTGTTTTCCAGAGGAATGGGTAACCAATACGTCTGGCACAAGGCAGGATGCAGACGCTGGCGGCTCAGCGTCAAAACCTCCGAGACCTCGCCACCACGAGCAGGTGGCGAGTGGTGGCCAGACCATGGAACCCGAGGGACCCGACTTAGAGGCGTTCAGCCAAGTCCCACAGGTGAGGGCCTCGTACGCGCCTGAACCGTAGGGCGCGTATATCTGTCAACACAAGTGTCCGGACCTGTGTAAAGCGTGCACTATCGTCAGACTCCCCGCCTGACTTTTGCGGATCCCGCGACCACCGGGAATAGGCCCGCCGGAGATATCGCCAGAGATATTGCTCGTCTGTTGCGAGCAAATCTCCCATCCTTCCACTGTGTGGTTCTCGCAATGGGCATGTTCTTAAGCAAGTGAATCTATACAGTTATCTCAGCACAGTCATAACATCTGATGGGAGATGCCTTGAAGAGATTAGAACAAGAATTGCCATTGCGAAGGTAGCCTTTTGCAAGATGAAAAACATACTGACCGATAAAAATATATCAATTGAAACGAGAAAAAGAGTTTTGAAGTGCTAGATAGAACCTATACTTTTGTATGGCTGTGAAGCTTGGATAATAAGCAGTCAAGCTGAAAAACAGCTGATGGATGTGGAAATGTCGTTTCTGAGGAAAATGCAAAGAATACCATGGACAGACAGAAAAACCAATGAACAAGTCCTATAAGAAGCAAATGAAGATCGTAAACTGATTAGAGACATTAGACGTAGACAGTCAAACTTTTTTGGGCATGTTATGAGAAGAAATTACTTAGAGAATTTGGTGACGACTGGCAAGATCAAAGGGAAGAGACCAAGGGGAAGGCCGAGAAGTAAATACCTGGATGGCTTGGCCACGTGGCATGGCCGAGACAGGAACACGGAGCTGATCCACGACTCTGGTGATCGAGAGAGAGTGCAGAACATGACCGCCCACGCGTATAGGCATGGCACATGATGGATTGATTTACTTATTTATATGTTCGTTTGATTAGAATGTACTATAAACTCAAGAACATGCACTCGTATGCTGCACTGTAAACTATATCATATTTACTCATTTACATGTTCGTTTGATTAGAATGTACTGTAAACCCTAGCATATGTACTCATGTATAAGTTGATTCAGTTAACCGTCATTTCAAACAACGTGATATGTATTCAAGTGCATGATCCTTTAATCAGACACACTGTAAACTATTCCATGTATGCTCATTTATATATTTATTTAATTAAAATGCAATGTAAACCGTAACATGTGTAATCATTTATGTGTTTAGTCAATGAAACTACACTCTAAACGCATGTGCACTTATTCATATTTTCTTACATGTAGAATGAGCTGTAAACCCTATTATATGTGCTCATGCATATCTTCATTCAGTTAAACTACACTGTAAAACATGTTTTATATGCTCATTTATATGTTCACTCAATGAGATTGCGCTGTAAATCACACCATATGTACTCTTTATAGAAATGACAGTGAAATTCGTACCAAGACAAAATTGCAAATATTGATAAATTTCAAGCGAACGAAAAACGGAGTATGTCCATTAAATGAGAATACTCTGTAAACCCTGGCTTGTGCACTCATTCATATTTTCGTTTAATCAGACTAAACTGTAAACACTAGCATATGTACCCAACAATACACTCATTCAAGACGGCACTGCATGACCAGGCATATGTACCCAGCAATATAATCATAAACTCAGACGACACTGTGAAACCTGATATTTGTACCCGAAAATACAATCATCCACTCAGACGACACAGTGAGACCTGATATTTGTACCAAGGAATATAATCATTTACTCAGACGACACTGTGAGACCAGGCATATGTACCCATGAATATAATCATCCACTCAGACTACACTGTAAAACTTGGTGTATGTACCCAGAAATATAATCACCCACTCAGACTACACTGTGGGACCAGGCATTTGTACCTAGCAATATAATCATCCACTTAGACAACACTGTAAAACCTTGTATATGTCAAATGATATAATCATAAACTCAGATGACACTGTGAGACCTGATATTTGTACCTAGCAATATAATCATAATCCGAATACGGACTAATAATAGTAGTTTTTTCTAACATCGTCGTAGCCACACCAAAACCTGGTAAAAATAGAATGACATAGATCAAGCATCTCAAATTGACGGTATTCTACTTAGGAAATCAGACAGAAGACTACTATTGAATTCAAGAACTCTCACAAATACAGACTTTGCTACTCATTACAAACCAGTCATAATAAAAAAGATTTCAACATACAGGAAAATAAGAAACAAAAAGGTAACAACACATGTAATCAATTATAGGAGGCTTCAGGAAAATACAGTTAAAGACGAATTCAATCATGCAATCAAAAAACTACGTAAGAACATTCCTGATGAATACTCAAGCATAGATAAAGCATGGATAATTGTCAAGGCTGCCATGCTCGACACACTGGAAAATAAATGTGGAACAAAGAAAGTTGGGCAGGACAAAAGATTAAGAACAGCTTGATGGAACAATGGAGTTAAAGATAGCATATTCAAAGAGAAGGAAGCGTTCAAAAAATGGATCACAACTAAATCTGAACAAGACTATGTTACTTATAGAATAGCACGACGTAATGCCAAACGAACAATTAGAACATCTAAAGATGAATCCTAGAGAATATATGATGAAGAGATGGCGACCTTTAGCAAGGATTGCCTAAGAGAATTTTATAAACTTGTCAATACAATGGGAAACAGAAATGCATGCTACAACCCAACCACCATCATAAACAGCAAAATAGGTATACCAATATTTAATCCACAACAAAGACTAGCAAGTTGGGCAGAATACTTTCAAGAACTACTTAACCCCACACATAATAACATAGGAAACCCCACTTTTGTCCCTAAAAGTTAGGGACAACAAGAGCCGAATTTCATCCCTGCAGTGCCAAGCCGGTTTCCCTGGACTAGGAGTTAACGTCTGTCTCCGTAATCCCGTATATTCTTGTGAGTAACGTAACCTGCGCGAAAATCGGTAGCGGTTCTCGCTGCGTTGGTAACTTACGGGGTATGAGCCGGCCGCTCAGAAAGCGATGGCAAACTACTAAGCGTAATCTTGCCTAGTACATCAACAGTAGCTGAAAAATACTGATGTTGACTGCAGCGTCCTGTAAGGGATATGCAACAACAACAACAAAAAAAGTCAAATCAGTTATACAGAAAAGTCCTAAGAACAAATCACCGGGTCCAGATTGAATAACCACAGAAGCTATTCAGGCTTGTGGGGAAACAATAGTTAAATGCCTAATAAGACTTTTTTAAATATAGCATGGGAAGAAATAAATGTCCCAGATGATTGGCAGCAGACAATAATAGTACCAGTATGGAAGAAGAAAGGCAATATGGGAGAGTGCGAAACATACAGAGGTATATCACTCCTGAGCCATATAGAGAAACTGTACGCAAAATTATTGGAACAAAGAGCTAGACCCATAGTTGAACAACAGTTAAGCAAAGTACAATTCGGTTTTCTGAAAGGTAAAAGTTGCACTGATACACTATTTACACTTAGACAAATATGTGAAAAAACTATCGAATATAGTGACCAGCAGAATATTGTGTTTGTAGATCAAGCTTCGTGGCTTAGAGGTTATGACTTTTCTCCGTAATCTCGTATACTCTCGTCGGCAACGTGATGACGGTTCAAATCAGTAGTGGTTCGAATCACATCGATAACTTACGGGGTATGTGAGCCGGCCGCTCAGAAAGCAATGGCAAACTACTGAGCGTAATCTTGCCAAGAGATCAACATACAGCTGAAAGATGCTAGTGTTGACAGCTAAGCCCTGTAAAGGATATGCTAAAAAAAAAAAAAAAGGTCAGGAAAAGCCTTTCGGTAGAGTAGACAGATACAGATTATGGACCGTCCTTGAAGACTATGGGAAACAAGGGCAATTGCTAGAAAACATCATAGCCATATACCACTCGAGTAAGATATACACAAGAAGGTATATCAGATATGTTCACAGTCAATACAGGAGTGAGACAGGGATGTGTGCTCTCTCCTCTGCTATTTAATATCTACATGGACAAAATATCCAATGAAGCAAGCCTTGACAGAACAGATTTGGAACATTTAGAACTCTTTACTCCAGATGAAACAACTGATCCACAGGAAATTAATTTCTATTTGTTTGCAGACGATCAGTGCCTGTTTTACAGCGATGAGGGCAGACTACAAAATAATATTAATAATCTGAGTTCAACATGTAGCAGATACAATATGAGTATAAACACAGCCAATACCGAGGTAATGCAATTTAGTAGATCACCTGGTCCACCAACTATATAGATAAATAGCACAACTCTGAAACAAGTTAAAGAATTCAAATATCCTCGAAATATGATCCAGAAGATGGCAGTTGAACAGAGAAATCGAAATCAAATGTCAAAAAGCTAGTGCACTTACATATCAACTATCGCCCTTACTGAAACATCCAAACATACAGATATCTCCAAAACGACAGATAATAAACAACATATTCACACCAACCCTATGCTACCAATCTCAGACTTGGACTTTATCCAAATCACACTTTCACAAAGTCAACACCAGCGAGATGAGATGCCTGAGGAGAGCTGCCAACTTAACAATCCGAGACGGTGTAAGAAATGCTATTATCAGACAGACAGTGGGATCAACACCTGTGCCACGTTTATTGAAAGACAGAAGATCATGTGGTTTGGCCAACAACTACCATCACTGGCCTTACATCTAAGATCATCTGCGACGAGGCCAAGAGGACGTCCAAGAAGAAAATGGATTGACATCATAAAAGACATTGTACAATCACACGGAGTGACACTATCCAGAGTCGCCCTTCGGGCGCTGGAATGCATATTATTCCTCCCCACGACGCTGGACGGCAGAAGTGAAAGATGATGATGATGACGATGATGAATATAATCATCCACTCAGACGACACTGTGAGACCTGACATATGTACCCAACAATACTATCATCAACTCAGACGAAACTGTGAGACCTGGCATATATACCCAACAATACAATCATCCACTCAGACGACACTGTGAGACCTGGCATTTGTACCCAACAATATAATCATCCCCTCAGACCACACTGTAATTCCTGTCGAATGTACCCAACAATACAATCGTCCACTCAGACTAGACAGTGAGACCAGGCATGTGTTCCCAGCAATACACTCATCCACTCAGACTACACTGTGAGACCTGGCATGTCTATCCAGCAATATAATCATTCACTCAGGCGACACTGCGAGACCAGACATATGTACCGGAAGATAATCAGTTCAGCAAATCCACAGAGTAAGAACCAGACTTACACCGAAAACACGATTCTCTCAACCAAAGCGGATAGAAAAACCATGAACCTATAAGTGCTTCCTGTGTGACCGATACTAAATGCAACTTTTAAATTAACGGCAAACATTGGTAGCATGCTTAAAATACTTCAAACTATCAATCGTCAAGCTCTTTATCAATTTGCGATAATAAGGTCGAATAAGGAAAGTGATTTTCACCCACCAATACTCTCCCATAACAACAATGTTAGCATATACAAGCAAATTATGATTCCCATCTAAGTATATTTGTTCTTTCCATCCATATTTCCAGTCTCGGTTTCTTAATTTACATAAAACTATGTTCAATCACGACCTCGATGAGATTTCTGAGAAGCCAACGATGAAAAATGTGTCTCTAACTGCGAGGAATTAATGAATTGAAACGTTTCCAGGGCGCGTACGGCAAACAAGAGTTAATTTAAGTGCTGCGAGTTTGTTGAGGGATAAGTTGCATGGAGCAAATCCTCAATCTCGTGTCAACTTGAGGAACGCTGCTTGAAGAAAACTCGTTAACTGCATGAGTTTGATTTTTGCAGTTTCGTTTACAGAACCGATATGTATAAATTGTACATGATGTACACTTAGAGGGGTCTGTTTCGAAACACGTGATATATTCGTTGGCCTGAAAGTGGCTAATGAAAATAAAACATTATAAACAAAAATAATAAAGAGACAAACAGCTTCCTTTGGTCATGTGACGAGAAGAGAGGCATTGGAGTAAATCGTGACAACTGGAACAATCTAGTGGAAGAGGGGAGAGAAATGATGCTGGATTAATTGAGACGGCGGCATAGAGGAATATATCATCAGCAGAGTTGATCTAGAAAACCAAAGACCGTGATATGTAGAAAGTCTTGAAATAGATCACCGTGACTGCTTGGAGCAGGAATCCATATCCCACAAGTCAAGACAAGGGAGGGCAGACCAATTTTTCTGTTTCAGATTTACTACCACAGAGGATCTGCAGGAAAAATTACCTCCGAAATTACCTGTAGTATTAATCCTATGTGAGGAGGGGAGTCACTGCTGAAAATATAATGAAGTGTAAAGATCTTGATGTAAATGAACTTCTGTTTTTTATTCTTTCATGTATGTATTTGAGGTATTTGAATTGATTGTTTAAAAAAAAACAAAAAAACATCACTGTTCATTACTAACTGTATAGTTAATAAATGATGAAATAAAGAGGTCATTTCCTATCGTGAGTGTATTTCTTACTTGTCATAGTCAATTAGTTTAATCAAAACAACCCTAGATAATATTAGGTTAACTGAGAGAGGAGAGGCGAGGAACCACCAAAAGGAGATTTTGGGTATTAAGGGAAAATCTTGTAAATGTTTTCCTAGAGGTATTCCTTGGTTTTCTGAGACTATTTATGGACTCAAGCAACTGAGCCATTAAAGGTTAACATAATTAAACGGGCAGGATCACATTGGGAAAGAGGAACTTAGCATCCTTTCTCTCTTTGGGGTTGAGCCATCAACCATACTTCCGACACGGTCTCCGGCAAAGAATCAGTAGAATCAGTTATGTTGACGCTATTTCTCTATGCTACTATATTCTCTATAGCCAGTCCGATTCGGTGTCAAACCAATCGGTGAACTAGGGTATGCCAACCCAGCATATGAAGACAGGATTCGGCAGACTTCGCGGAAGAAATCATTGATGATTGAACGGGAAAGACGGCGTTTACCTGGAAAGCTTTGTGGAACGTAATAAGCATGGCATGGCACCTACAGCGCCCTGGTCATCCACTGCACCTGTATTTGTCTCCAGTCGTCTTGACTTTTCTTGCCACTGGATTCAGATGGACTCAGGCGAGAGAGTGTGGTCGACGAATTGAGCAACTCTTCCTCACTTTGATCCAATTTATCGCGCTAGTGATTCTCCATCCAACTTATCTATCTGCTGTTGGAATGTATCACGGCACTTGGGAGACTGCTGCCGAAGACCGAAATGCGTGGCTTACATCATTGCCCAAGGATGTAGTCACATGTAAAGCAAACAGGACTGCAAGAGCTGTGACAAAAAGGCTGTACAAAAACGACCACTGCAAGCGACCCTCCTCATGGAACGTCAAGCATTCTTAGCCCACATTGTCAAAGAACATTTCGAGCCAAAATAGGCCTTACCAGCCATCTTAGAACTCACGGCTCCATAGTTTCAATCCCACTGGATGAAATTAATGGTCATCATCATTCTTCATGTACATTGTCGAACTGTTATTTACTGTCAAAATGAATATAGTACCTTGCGGTGTATGACAGGGGGGGGGGGGGCCTTGAGCCTGAGGAATTAAGGCCGACTGGCCTGTGCAGTTGCTGCGAATTGTGCAGGTTAGAGTTTAGAGTTTTCATTTTGCCACACCATTAATTGTCTACTTTCTTGTGCTGCTCTCCTTAATCCCATGTATGTTTGCACATATACATCTGTCCATGTGTGTGTTATAAATGTTTTTCGTGGCCTACCCAATGTTCTCTCTCTCTCTCTCTCTCCCCCCCTCCCCCAGTACTCTCTTTGTTGTATATAAAGGTGTAACCACACATTGAGCGTCTTCCCATTTTGATCACTTTAAGAAATTTTAGCTCTTATGTTTGTTTTCCATAACATGTTCAAATGTTAATGTTTAAGTTCATAAATAAACACACACATATTGTTAGGCGCTCAAAGAAGTAGAAGAAAGAAGTAAAGAAAGAAGTAGAGGAAAGAAGTAGAAGAAAAAAGTAGAAGAAAGAAGAAAGGATTAGATTTCGCACTAGACCGCATACAAATTGAAAGCTATAGTTGTCGTCATTTGGAGGTGACAAGTTCGAATCCCAGTGGGTAACTAAAGCTTTCTATTTTTATGTTGTCTAGTGCGTCCTTTAATCCCTACTTCTGTCTTCTACTTCTATGAGCCCTAAACAATACATGCGTGTTTATTTATTAACTGTCTTAGTGACCTCAAATGGTTACATAATTGGCATCATTTTATCAGTCTTACGGATTCTTGTAGTCAACAAGGTGTAGACTGTGCCTGTCTTGCAATCAGCAGGGTTTGGATCGGCTAGTCTTAGTGATAAGTGACAATTAGTAGCCTGCCAATGACCCTCAGACTACACAAGTCAACCCACCTCCCTGTGGTGTAGACCGGGAATCCATGACCCAAAGTCATGGGCCAACGGGGCTTTGGTTCGCCAGAGGGAATGGCTACAGTTGGTCAAATGTTTTCGTCCTAAGCCTGCGATTGGCCTAGCAAGTAGGCAGGGGATTTTTCTTGCTGGACAAAATAATAAGAAGCGTATTCAGTCAGTACAATTTTCCTACCATCTCTATTCTACCAATGGCAATCCTGAACAAGACAGAAAAAGAGAAAAGAAAAATTACAACACCAGAAATGAGATTCCTGAGAAGAATAATCATTGTATCAAGAAGAGAGAAAATCGGAAATGAAGAAATCAAAAGTAAACTGTGGGTACTACCAATACTAGATTTCATCAGAAAACAACAAGCTATTGTTTAGCCATATAACTAGCCTACCAACTATTAGTACACCACAACTAGCAATGATGTAGAGACCAACGAGAACCAGAAAAATAAACAGACCATGTACACGATGGGCAGAATGAATAAAAAGAATTCGTTGGAATGATGATATATGAAGCCCATAAACGAGCACTCTCCAGCTATGTATGCTTCATCTCGACACCGCAATATCCCAGAAGAACAAGATGAGATGAGTTGATGATGATTATGATAATAACGACTTCTCATTTTACGATAACACCATATCTCTTAGGTCGGAATCTTCTATAATTACTTTTATATTTTAGCCCCATTACAGAAACCATATAGTGCTACGGAGGACCAGATGTGCACACGTTGAATTCTTAAACCATCAATCACTTGAGAGGTCACAGATAGTGAGAATTGTGTGGATATTTTGCCCTGGCCATGCTTGAGTGTGGGGGAATCAACAGGCTGATAGACTGGCAGGGAATGCACCTCTTGGTGATTGATTATCTATGGACAATGGAGACGTGGTCGAGCACCTGTGGGACCAAGTGGAGAAGGCGGGGGAACAGATTGTAATCCCGTATGTGGAAAGAATGATATTGTCTGGGGATCGGCATGGTTCTGGAAGAAAGTTAAAACTGAGAGGGATGACAAGAAAACTTTCAGTCAGATAGCGATGGGAACGATTAGTAGTGTGACTGTTCGCTGGCTGTTGAGCGAGGGACGGAGCGAGTGCTGGAATGTCCTGAGTGCAGTTATGCCAGTTCTTAGCTCAACTCAACTCACATTGTATATCCGGGCACTGCAGTTGCAGCCAGTCCATGACATTGTATGATTTAATGTTCAAATTAGCTGATATCCGTTATAGGAGGACGTCGTAATCAGCCTCAGCATTGTTTGGCTGTTTGTGATTCATTAGGCAGGCACTTTTATGTTTAGTAATTTGTCATTGCCTTCCGAACAACCGACTCTGATACCATTGTTAAAAATCAACATCAGGTGGTCAGCTTCCAAATTATGCGAAGATGATTTCGGACGTTGTATGCGGAGTTGCGAAGACCGTCAGGATTTACTCAACAATATAAACAGATAATGAGATTGACCAATTAGATGATAATCCATTCTCCTTTGGTGAATCCTATACCCTATCCTACTTTGGTGAAACCTCTAACCCACTCTCCATTGGTAAAGGCTGCAACCCACTCTCCCTTGGTGAAACCATTAACCCACTCTCCCTTGGTGAAATCTCTAACACACTCTCCATTGGTGAAGGCTCTAACCCACTCTCCACTGTTGAAACCGTTAACCCACTAGCCCTCGGTAACACCTCTAACCCACTCTCCATTGGTGAAGCACTAACCCACTCTCCCTTTGTGAAGGGTCTAACCCACTCTCCCTTGGTGAACGCTCTAACCCAAGTTTCTCTTGATAAAGGCTCTAACCCACTCTCCTTTGATCAGACCTCTAATCTACTCACCCCTGGTGAAACCTCTAACACTTTCTCAATCGGTTAAATCTCTCACCCACTCTCGCTTGGTGAAGCCTCTAACCCACTTTACCCTGTTAAAACCACTACCTTAATCTACCTTGGGGAAACCTCTAGACCACTTTCCCTTGGTAAAACCTCTAAACCACTTTCCCTTGAAGAAACCTCTAAACCACTTTCCCCTTGGAGAAACATCTAAACCACTTGCCTTTGGTGAAACCTCTAAACCACTTTCCCTTGGAGAAACCTCTAAACCAGTTGACTTTGGTGAAACCTCTAACCCACTCACCTTTGGTGAAATCTCTTACTTACCCTCCCTTGGTGAAACCTCTTATCTACTTTTCACCCTCTAACCCACTCACCATTGGTGAAACCTTTTGTTTAAAGAAACAACTACAATAATTAGTATCATCATAATCATCTGCCAGTTTTGCTGTCAAAGATCGTGTTATAAATAATTGATGTTCCAGCGAATTATGATGTCTAGGAATTGCGAAACTGTTTCTCTAATCCATAAGCTACAGACGTATATCTGGTAAAGGATAAAATAACGATCCATGCCAGAAATAAATGTGGGGAGGGGGGAAGGGGGAGTGCTGGTGTGGTGACGTTAATTTAACTAAATTTCTACATTAACGGTCACTTCTTGGCCTCGATTAGCCGGTTAAATCGGGCATTTACTCTATATTAATTGTAGATCGTGTTTAATCATGGCTGCTAGTACGTCGGACTTCAGGCTAGCCAAGTGTACCCCAGGAGTTCATAGACCTGTTGTTGAGGGGCTACAGTAAGGTACATTGTGAGCGTGAGCCAGTTTAAGTTTATTAAGTGAGAGACAAAATCAGAGTTGGAAATTCAGGGACAAGACATATTAAGCGAAAGAGAGAGAGACGGAGACAGGCAAATGGACAGAGAGAGGCAGGGACAGAGAAGAGACCCAAAAAAAAAGAAGATAAAAACAGATAAATATGTATAGCGACAGATAGAGAGAGGTAAAGAATGAAACCGATAGAGAGAGATAGATACCAAGAGAGACAGATGGAGACAGAGATACCTACAATTAGAGAGAGAGGGGGAGGACAGAGGGAGAGACAGAGCCAGACACAGCCATAGAGAGACATAGAGACAGAGCGAGAGATAGAGACAGGCACAGCCATAGAGAGACAGAGAGACAGAGCTAGAGATAGAGACAGACACAGCCATAGAGAGACAGAGAGACAGAGCTAGAGATAGAGACAGACACAGCCATAGAGAGACAGAGAGACAGAGCTAGAGATAGAGACAGACACAGCCATAGGTGGACAGAGAGACAGAGCGAAAGATAGAGCCAGACACAGCCATAGAGGGACAGAGAGACAGAGCTAGAGATAGAGACAGACACAACCATAGAGGGACAGACACAGCGAGAGATAGAGACAAATACAATCGTAGTGGGGCAGAGAGAGAGAGAGTGAGAGAGAGAGAGATAGAGGTAGAGACGGACACCGCCATAGATGGATAGGGAGACAGAGTGAGAGACATAAACAGACACAGCTAAAGAGTTATAGAGAAGCATAGCGAGAGATAGAGGCATACACAACCATAGAGGGACAGAAAGACAGAACGAGAGACATTGACAGACACACGCATAAAGGGATAGAGAGACAGAGATTTACAAAAAATAGATACAGAGACAGAGAGGGACAGTGACTGAGAAAGGCAGAGAAAGGTGGAGAGAGAGACAGGGAGAGGAAGACATAGAGGGGCAGTGACTGAGAAAGGCAGAGAGAGGTGGGGAGAGAGACAGGGAGAGGAAGACAGAGAGGGGCAGAGTGAAATAATGTTATAGATAAAAGAGATGGGAGAGAGAAAGCGCGAGAAAGAGAGAGAGAGAGAGAGAGACAGAGACAGAGAGACAGAGAGACAGAGAGACAGAGAGAGAGAGAGAGAGAGAGAGAGAGAGAGAGAGAGAGAGAGAGAGAGAGAGAGAGGTCTGAAGACAGAAACATACAGTTTTCCGAAACGTTGATAAATTAACTCCTATTGAGACAAATAAAATCTCATCTGTGGAGAAAGCTCGAATTATTCTTTATTATTCTCTGTCAGAATAATTTCTGCTGCAGATTCCGTTGTCTCTACCTCTGCTTTCAAGTGACACGATAATTGTTCAGTTGTCACTTCCCGTGTTGTCTTTGCTCTATTTTATCTTCAGGAGAATCCCATCTATTAAATCATGTTGTTGATCCTACTGTATATGCATGAATCTATATGCTGTTTGAACAATGTTCTATCAGGTTTACATCTTTCTGTTTCGCCATGAGCGTTCTTTCTTGTATACTATTATTATCATCATTGTATACCTTGCCAACTGCAGGAGGCATTCGTGTCTTTCCACAGAACTCAAACCTTAGTACTCTGGATCGACTCTGCTGACGATATTTGTCCATGGCAGCGTCTAAGTCCATCCAGAATTATTTCTCTTGGTCAGCCTCTGCCTCTTTTCCCTGACCTTCCAGTTGGCACGATGTTATCCGACGCCTCTCTTCTCATCACATGACCAGATAACGCTGTTTTATCTGTATTATTGTTATATATGAATGCTTTAGTTTCATTAGCTCTTCTTGACAATCATTGTTAGTTACTCCAAAATCCATGGGATTCGCAACATTCGTCTTTGGAACCACATCTCTGGTTCCTCCAAGCTTTTAGTAATTTGTTCATTAACGTTGCACGATTAGCTGCCAAAGTGCAACACATTATCTATAGAACATCGCAGCACTCTCTTTCTTATAATCGGTGAAACGGACTTAATGCATATGGTTCTTTTCATTTTCTGAAATGTAGCTTTTGTTTGACCTCTTTTGCTCTAAAATCTCTGTCACGCATCGTCCATCTGATATTATAATTGCCGCTAGATATTAAAATATATCAACTTGGTTAAACGTTTTCTCTTCTATTTTTATGTCAACTTGTGTATCTTTTTTTAATTTTTATATGATTATTGTTTCTGTGTTCTGTATATTAAAGATAAACAATTATAAAGTCACACAATAAAATATCCTAGTTCCTCAATAAACAATTATACGGATTATTCAACAAAAGTTAGATGCAGAATTGGTATAGCAAATCAGAGGTTACAGAGTATTAGGAACCTATGGTAGACCTATAGCAATAAGTCAGAAGGAACTACAAGAAATGAAAGATAACAGTGGTTGGAGAAAGCGAAATAAAAATTGACCTTAGCTTGAATAATAGAAAGACATAAGTCACGGTGATACCAACGAAACAGATGGTGCTTAAATGTGCAATTAAGGTAAACCATGTTATTTTGGAGCAGGTGCAGAAATTCAGATATCTAGGCACATGGATAACATCAGATGGAAGATGCATCACTGAGATAAAGAACAGAATAGGACAAGCAAAAACTGCATTCTATCAAATGAAGAACATTGTGTGCAATATATGCTTTTCATTGAAAGTTAGAAAAAGAGTTCTTGCGTGTTACATAGAATCCTGGACAATTAGTAAACCAGAGAAAAAATCCATAGAAGCATTGAAGATGTGGTTTTATAGAAGAATATTGAAAATTAATTAGACAGCCAAATTGAGCAATCCAGACATTGTAAAGGTAGCTTAGTCGCAACGACAACGTTTTACAAACATCAGACTGAAACAGTCATTGGTTTTGACCACCTTATGATAAGAAATAAGAACTTGAACATTTTGTAACAACAGGAAAGATTTGTGGAAAGTGAGATAGGGAAAAACAGCCTAAAAAAATTATCGACAGTCTTGTTGCGTAGCACAGAAAGGAATCAACACACGAAATAATTCATGCCATCGGAGATCGCAATTTGTGGAGAAACATGATCGCCCACGCCAGCCGGCATGGCACTGGTTGATGATTGTGACAGCCCACCAGCGCACAGAGTAATCTAACATTTGTGAGAACATAAATCTGCCCTTACAGGTGTGATTCATTGAACATGTGGCAATCACTAAAGAATAACATCAGCGCTGAACTTCAATCTTTCAGAAAAGTTCTTGAAATATCGTGGAGGAAAATAAAATAATACTGAACTACTACAAGATCAAAGAAAACTGGCGCATAAATAGCGCCAATGTCTTGGAAACTGGCATATTTTGCCCGTGAAGAACAGTGATTGAAGGCACACTAACTGGGAGAATAGGCAATTGTCGTAACGCACGAAGTGGGACACAAGACACTGCAGACATCTTAGGCATGGGTATGCACGTGTGACGGGATGAGTCTAGATCACTATGCAAACACCACCACTACTGCGTTAGTGGAATTACTATTTACATTCTGGATTCAGTAGGCAGCTAAATTACTAATAATGACGTCAGAATGGCGACGCAGACATTTGCTGCACTAAAACTACACACTGTACTATTGGGGACAGCACATAGTTTCACGTCATCATCAAATAATGCCACAAGGGAAATCCCCTGTCTTCAACCCTTATTAATATCAAGTCTACGGACTGGGGACATAGGTCCGTCACTCCCTAGCAACGGGAATACGGCGATATGCTATTAGTACGGCTGCACCGGAAATTGTGACTAACAACTTCCGTCCGGTTCACAACGACCATAGCTGCTGTGTTAAGCAGACCTTATATGAAGTGAGCTGCCATATCCAATTGCATCCTTGGTAGATTATACCAAAACCTATCTTAAGTGCTGCACTAAGACTGGGGGTGAGTGTAGTAACATAATAATTATGATTATAGTAAGGAGTGTGTACACATTTATATTCTGATATTGGGAAAACCCAAAACTTTCCCGACCATGTATATTTATGAAACATGGTATTTGAAAGGGGAGACATTGAGAGAAAACATGTGAGGCCTAGATATATTTATAGATAAAAATATATAGATATAATGTATAAACCTTACTGATTATTTTTCATATGCATTTTGTGAATGTATTTACGTGTATATTTTGTTGAAAATATGATAACATGATTTTGCTATGTGGGCAGAAGTAGAAGAGACATGTGGAACATGATTCTCACATGCCAGCAATATTACTAGGTGATATATATTCAAACATAAATTTGCTTACCCCTGATTCACCGCCATGCCGAACTACACGACACTGACGGTCATAAGTTCAAAGCAAATACCATGTGGTGAGGAATCAGAATTTGGGGAGTAAATAACTCAACAAGGGATAACTGAGACATCCTAAAGCCCAATGCCTGGAATATCTCAGCCCCCTTGCTTGCCTGCTGGCCTTCTTCTTATCTTTTAGCTCGTATATTCTGTGGGGTATACCTCACGACTTCATGGCGACACTTGATTGCTTTATGATTAATGACTGATGTGGGATTAGGTTGAATTATTGTTGGCCTTTCCTTAGCTATCTAGGGAAACATCCTGGCTGCCCAGGAATGCCTCACCATGGTGTTAAGGAATACACCAGTAATTATTGCATATGAGTCACTTCAAGTTTTACAACCATGTACATTTTGTAATGCCTTTTTCAAACAAAGATTTGTCTACATGTTCTACTCCAATGGACCATGTGGTCTTAGAATGTGTCCACTTCTGGACCCTTTTTCACCTTGTATCATCATGTCATACAAGGTATAGCCAAGCTGATAAGAACTATTGGCCTTTGCGTTTGATACAGAATAGCAGAGAGGAATTGTTTTATTCCTGTTCTGCATCTGACACATACACAACAGACACACAACACCAACACTCAGACACATTGTTATTGTCAAGACACTAAGGAGTCTGCAACTGTTTGTTTGATTTAAGGAGCCTCGCTGCTGATACTGCTGACACCTAACTGGTCCGGTTACCGAAACTTTGAGCCACCAACTAGTGGAGACGGAACCTGGAATCCGGAGGAGCATCGTACACCTGTAGAATGCCAGGGTCGACTCCAAGACATAATCCAAACGAAAGCCAGCACTATTCCGAAACGAGATCAGATTATCTCAGGTGACTCTGTGTCTACATGTGTTCTGAGTGTGTCACTGTCTGGATGGTGTGAATGATGATATGCGATCTAGCTAAGCATCAGAAAACTGTTTTATTTTTGTACCTGTAACATAATTGTAACTGTCATAGTTCACCACTTGAACGACAATTTTCATTATCTCTTTTACTATTAATGAGTATTATTGTTTTATACTTGTACCCACGTACTCCCTTCGTGATCATTTTAACGCAAGGTGTGCGCGTGAGTGCGTGAAAGTATTTAAAACAAGGGGCTCCATCAATTGACGAAGGATCACCGACAGATAAACTAGACATTCGTGTTAGGTCTTCCTACATACACGAGTGTTCTTCACCTTCTGCCTTTGTCTACCAAGTGAATCCCAGTCTCTCCTATCGGGACTATCCCTTTAGACATTCTGATAACGAGCCATACTTTCTAGAGACTGTCGGCAAACTCTTGGATAGGGATTTCTGTCTATTTCAATAGAAACACCCTAACGGTCGTTGACAATTGGGGGCTCGTCCGGGATCTACCCAGCTAATTAGAAACAATATTTCTAATAAATTATGTTACTTGGTACAAAAATTTTTTTTTCTCATTTCAGTAAAGGGTAGAGTAGTTTAGGAAACTCTGTAATTAGTTGTTTCCATTCGATTGAGAGAGTGAAAGTGTGTTTTGTATCATTGTTTGTACTAACCATTTTTGTGTATGTACTAATAAGATTTGTAAATTATTGCAATTGTATTAGTATAACTTGAATTGGGAAGTAGTATAATATTGATATAGAAATTGTAGTCCACTGATCACTCACCCTCTCAGTCAAAACTCAGTCATGAGTTCATCAGCAGATTTGCACGCAGCAGCGGTAGCTATGGCGTTATCGGAGGCCGAAGCAGCCAAATATGTCCATGATATGGAGAGGGAGTTAAGGAAAGAAGACAGGGAAGATAAAATACGTAGACATGAACTCGAGCTTAAGAAACTGGAAGCAGAGACAGAGCTTAAGAAAATCGAGGCTGAGAAAGAACTTAGGCAGTTACAGGAAAAAGAAAAAATCCGACAGCATGAGTTTAGGATGAAAGAGCTAGAAAACCAAGCTCTATCAGCAACCTGTTCTAACGCCAGCTCTCCGGCACCCAGCATTGAAACCCAGCTACATTCGACTTCTCATGTGGGTCCTATGAGTTTTCCTTTGATGCCGTTCGAGGAAAATCAGGAACAATTGGATAGTTACCTTCAGAAATTCGAGAAATTAGCTGAGTCATTTGGGTTGGCTAGGGAACACTGGAACTTGAAGCTTTCTCAGGCACTGAGAGGACAAGCGTATGTAGTCTTTCAGGGACTACCTCCAGGCCATGAACATTCTTATGAATGTTTGAAATCGGCTTTATTGAAGAGATATGAGTTAAACTCAGCTGCTTATCAGCGGAAATTCCGAACCGCAAGACGTCTGAAGGGTGAGTCATTCTCACAATTGTCCGCTCGTCTGCAGAGTTATCTCTGTAAATGGGAGACATTGGGAGAGTATGAACACTCCTATGCGGGCTTGCGGGAGATGGTTTTGTGTGAGCAGCTGAGGAACTGTATGTCGAAGCCGATGGAAACTTTCATCGTTGAACAAGGGGCACAAACACTGGAGGAAATGATAGTCTTGGCTGAAAGATATCTGACTGCCCATGGGGACTCAGTCCCAACGCAACCTCCCCAACCTCAACAGAACCCACCTCCAACCAATCAGGGACAAACCCTTAGCAATATACCAGCAGACCAGAGGCAACCTCAGCAGCAGCATAACAAAAAACAAACCACATCTGGGGCTAGAAAACCATACTGCATGAATTGTCATAATAATTCCCACAGTACGGCAGACTGCAAGCGCAGAGCAAAACCCCAGATTGCGGCTTGCTTCTCGATAGGGAAGAAAACCACTACACTACCACCGCCTCCCGAAATGAGAGGACATCGAGTGGTAGAGAAGATCAATGTCAATGGACAGTTGGTCGAGTGTCTGCATGATACGGGTTTAACGTATGATGCCATAATAGCATCACACTTAGTAAAACCTGGTCAGTTGACGCAAAACATGGTTGAAGTTATGGGTGCGACAAGAAGTTCGCCTACCCTAACTTTACCAATAGCCCAAGTGTTAGTTAACTCTAGATTTGTAAAGGGAACTATATCGGCAGCAGTGATGACTGATCCTATATATGACATGATACTGGGAACTAAATATGTTTATTTAGGGGAACCATCCACTCCCATGATAGTAGGGAGTGCACTGACCCATGTCCCAACTCTAACACCTGGCTGTAACCAACTTCCTAGTGCTAGGAAGACACCCCAGAGAGGGAAATTTTTTTCCTCAAAACGTTCGCTAGCGGTAGGGGACAAAGTGTTACTCTTAAGATCTAGTGGGACTAATAAGGAGACTGAGTGGCACGGACCATTCCCCATAATGGAGAAAGTGTCCAACACCAAATATAAAATCTTCATGAAAGGTAAGATGAAAATCTACCACATTAAATTGCTCCGCAAATATTATGACAGAGCAAAAGAACGACCAGTACATCTGGTAGCTCTAAATGTTGTTCAGAAAGTAGGGAGGAGGGAAGAACCTCTTAGGTTTCCATACCCACCTCTGACTGGATCCTCACTAAACTTATCTGGAGAAACGCCAGGTCATACCAAAGTACCAAGCCAGCCCCGGAGTCGAAAGAAGTCTAATAGATCCTTCTCTAGAGGGGAACAATTGGTTCAGATATAATCTGGTGAGAATGCATAGTCGATCTAGGCTCATCCACCCTAAAAGTTCGCTGAGGCGTACTTTTCTCTAGGGACGGCATATGTGACGGGATGAGTCTAGATCACTATGCAAACACCACCACTACTGCGTTAGTGGAATTACTATTTACATTCTGGATTCAGTAGGCAGCTAAATTACTAATAATGACGTCAGAATGGCGGCGCAGACATTTGCTGCACTAAAACTACACACTGTACTATTGGGGACAGCACATAGTTTCACGTCATAATCAAATGATGTCACAAGGGAAATCCCCTGTCTTCAACCCTTATTAATATCAAGTCTACGGACTGGGGACATAGGTCCGTCACTCCCTAGCAACGGGAATACGGCGATATGCTATTAGTACGGCTGCACCGGAAATTGTGACTAACAACTTCCGTCCGGTTCACAACGACCATAGCTGCTGTGCTAAGCAGACCTTATATGAAGTGAGCTGCCATATCCAATTGCATCCTTGGTAGATTATACCAAAACCTATCTTAAGTGCTGCACTAAGACTGGGGGTGAGTGTAGTAACATAATAATTATGATTATAGTAAGGAGTGTGTACACATTTATATTCTGATATTGGGAAAACCCAAAACTTTCCCGACCATGTATATTTATGAAACATGGTATTTGAAAGGGGAGACATTGAGAGAAAACATGTGAGGCCTAGATATATTTATAGATAAAAATATATAGATATAATGTATAAACCTTACTGATTATTTTTCATATGCATTTTGTGAATGTATTTACGTGTATATTTTGTTGAAAATATGATAACATGATTTTGCCATGTGGGCAGAAGTAGAAGAGACATGTGGAACATGATTCTCACATGCCAGCAATATTACTAGGTGATATATATTCAAACATAAATTTGCTTACCCCTGATTCACCGCCATGCCGAACTACACGACACTGACGGTCATAAGTTCAAAGCAAATACCATGTGGTGAGGAATCAGAATTTGGGGAGTAAATAACTCAACAAGGGATAACTGAGACATCCTAAAGCCCAATGCCTGGAATATCTCAGCCCCCTTGCTTGCCTGCTGGCCTTCTTCTGATCTTTTAGCTCGTATATTCTGTGGGGTATACCTCACGACTTCATGGCGACACTTGATTGCTTTATGCCTAATGACTGATGTGGGATTAGGTTGAATTATTGTTGGCCTTTCCTTAGCTATCTAGGGAAACATCCTGGCTGCCCAGGAATGCCTCACCATGGTGTTAAGGAATACACCAGTAATTATTGCATATGAGTCACTTCAAGTTTTACAACCATGTACATTTTGTAATGCCTTTTTCAAACAAAGATTTGTCTACATGTTCTACTCCAATGGACCATGGGATCTTAGAATGTGTCCACTTCTGGACCCTTTTTCACCTTGTATCATCATGTCATACAAGGTATTGCCAAGCTGATAAGAACTATTGGCCTTTGCTTTTGATACAGAATAGCAGAGAGGAATTGTTTTATTCCTGTTCTGCATCTGACACATACACAACAGACACACAACACCAACACTCAGACACATTGTTATTGTCAAGACACTAAGGAGTCTGCAACTGTTTGTTTGATTTAAGGAGCCTCGCTGCTGATACTGCTGACACCTAACTGGTCCGGTTACCGAAACTTTGAGCCACCAACTAGTGGAGACGGAACCTGGAATCCGGAGGAGCATCGTACACCTGTCGAATGCCAGGGTCGACTCCAAGACATAATCCAAACGAAAGCCAGCACTATTCCGAAACGAGATCAGATTATCTCAGGTGACTCTGTGTCTACATGTGTTCTGAGTGTGTCACTGTCTGGATGGTGTGAATGATGATATGCGATCTAGCTAAGCATCAGAAAACTGTTTTATTTTTGTACCGTAACATAATTGTAACTGTCATAGTTCACCACTTGAACGACAATTTTCATTATCTCTTTTACTATTAAAGAGTATTATTGTTTTATACTTGTACCCACGTACTCCCTTCGTGATCATTTGAACGCAAGGTGTGCGCGTGAGTGCGTGAAAGTATTTAAAACAAGGGGCTCCATCAATTGACGAAGGATCACCGACAGATAAACTAGACATTCGTGTTAGGTCTTCCTACATACACGAGTGTTCTTCACCTTCTGCCTTTGTCTACCAAGTGAATCCCAGTCTCTCCTATCGGGACTATCCCTTTAGACATTCTGATAACGAGCCATACTTTCTAGAGACTGTCGGCAAACTCTTGGATAGGGATTTCTGTCTATTTCAATAGAAACACCCTAACGGTCGGTGACAGCACGTGTCATTGGAGTTGGCACAGAACCAAGCAGCTCTTCCTCGAGCAGTAAGTGATATGAGCGATTATCTGCAGAGATCCTGCAGTGTTATGATGAACGTAAAGGCATCACATCTAGACGTAACTTTAGAATCCCTGCTCTCTATACAGGGATGCAATTTAAGCAGCTAAGTATCTTCATAACACTGTTCTTGATACTACTGATGTCACAGTCCCTTGACTGCATATGTAAGTATGAAAGAGACACAACCACTGCTGAAACTGAAACACTCAAGCACATTCTTACATTCAAGTATGCTTATCAAGTTCCATAAAACAGCCAGCTATAATTAGATTGGCGCCATCAGGAAGCTCATACTTGACAGTTTCGTGTCATTTATGATACATCCCTGGCATATATGGCACAATACTCCGATAGAAAGACCACAATCACTTTGCAATTTATGCCCCATGTACAGATGCGTTATGTATTCATGCAGACATATTGACGGATTGGGAAATGATCGTGTTTGGCACGTTGTTTGCAGATACATGATTGTGTCTATGTTTGTGTGTATGTATGTATATACATTTAACATACATTCACAAAAACCTATATATCCACTGTCTGTCTGTCTGTCTGTCTGTCTGTCTGTCTGTCTGTCTGTCTGTCTGTCTGTCTGTCTGTCTGTCTGTCTGTCTGTCTGTCTCTCTGTCTGTCTGTCGGTCTGTCTGTCTGTCTGTCTGTCTGTCTGTCGGTCTGTCTGTATGTCTACTTGTGTGTGTGTGTGTGTGTGTGTATGTGTGTGTGTGTATATGGTTCAGAACAACCCTTTTGTCACGGCAGGTACAGAAGTCAGCGCAGTAATTGATACATATTGGTGGAGACTACACGTTTTAGAGAAGTTCGATCGCCCACGCCTCTGCGTGGAACTTGGTGATTAGTGATAGCTTTACATTTCTCAATGAATCGAAGTCAAGATTGTCTTTCTTTTCTTGTCTCGTGTCTCTCATTGTCTTTGATCTTATTGGTTTTCTGTAAGTTCCAGTTATTTGTGTTTTCTTACTATGGCGAAAGTGTTAAAAAGTGGCTATCTGAAGGTATTATCAGTTATTCTATGTCTGAGCTATTTCCAAAACATTCAGACTTCTCATTTTAGTTGTCCGTGGTATTTTAGTAAACTTTTATAAAACCACACATGTTGGTTGTCCGTGGTAGTTTATCATCATCATCATCATTGGCACCTTGCCGTCTTGGCAGACGATAGTTTGTAAGGGATGGAGTTATAGCCTCTCCATAGCACAAAGCATGGGCTAAAATATAGAGATCATGTGTTGCCCATGCAGCATGATCCCTCTCTCGGCCTGCCTAGTTCACTCCAGAGGAAAGGTAACACCTCTACACCTGGAACAAGACAAGCTGCAGAAGCTGCCGGATCAGCAAAGCAATGCTCTAATTGTCCGTCTGTCGGAGCTTCGATCCTAGACCAGCCGCCAACCAAGGCTTAGGGCCTGGTCTGCCCTGCCATGACACTGTCTTTAGGTTGCATTTCCTCGCACCAGGGTAAGGCTTGTACCCTCCCAATTGCGCTCTTCCGCCCGAACAGTTGGAACAATGTGCGGTGTAGGATTTGGTAAGCGCCGCCCAACGTTCGGCGCTAACAGAAAGCAGGTAGTACCGTCTACTGTTATACGGTAGCTCAGTCAGGTAGTTTATCACAACTCTGTTAAACCCCCAGTTTGGGTGTTCATGATATTTTCACATATTTATGTAAAATCATGTTCATGGTATTGATATATCTCAACATAATTCTGTAAAACCGCATTTCTTCAGGGTATTCTCTTGCATGTTTACATGTTTTAATTAACATAATTCTGTAAAACCACATTTCTTCCGGAATTTTGTTGCATGCTTACTAATTGTCCAGAAATTTCATCCACATGTAAAAGTTGTTTCTACATAATATTATTTGTCTAACTTCCACTAAGCCGGTCTCCCTGACGCAGGAGTTAAGGGCATAGTTCGTAATCCGGTATACTCTCGTACGAAACATAGCTGCGCGGGATTCGGTAGCGGATCGCGTCGCGTTGGTTACGTACGGGGCTATGTGAGCCGGTCGTTCAGAAAGCAATGGCAAATTACTGAACGTAAAACTTACCAAGACATCAACAGCAGCTGAAAAATGCTGGTGTTGACTGCAATGTCCTGTAAAGGACGTGCGGGGGAAAATACATTTCATTGAGCAGGATTTATTATTGATCATTTCTACAGTTCCGCGCCCGTTCATGTTCTAAATATGTTTGGGCAAAGTATGAGAAGAAATAAACTAGAAGATTTAGCGTCAACTGGCAAAATTGTTTGCAAATGAGCAAGGGAAAGGCAGAAAGTCAAATATCTGGATAGCTTGGTCACAAGTCGTAATCCGAACAAGAACGCAAACCTGATACGTGACTCTCTGATGACCGTTTGAGATGGCGAACCATGATCACCCACGTCTATCCCCACGGTGCAAGCGAATGATGAGTATGTTCTTTATGGAGGCGTCGGTACTATAACAGTAAACGTAAAGTGAAGAATAACAGTACAAGTAAAGCAAAGAATACAAGCAAATGTAAAGTAAAGAATAACAATAAAATTAAAGTGAGGAATAACAGCATTAGTAAAGCAAAGAATAACAGTAAAGATAAAGTAAAGAACAACAGTAAAAGTAAGGATAAGAATAATAGTAAAATAAGGCAAAGAATAACAGTAAAAGTAAAATTTAAATTTTAAAAAAAAAAAACAGTAAAAGTTAAGTAAAGAATACAATTAAAAGTAAAGTAAAGAATAAAAGTAAAAGTAAAGTAAAGAATTCTGAGTATGTTCTTGCGTCCGTACCACTGATCATGCATTCGAATTATCTTGAGGTTGGATTTAATCGCATTGACTTACATTACCGGGTTGACCTTGTCTAAAAATAGGACCAGAAAATAAACTGGGAAATGAAAGTGTTCGGTCAGATACTGACCACCCAGCGAGTGCCACGTGGTTCAAAACTATGAGGTTACAACCATCTAACCATGTACCCTATTTCGATGAAATGTCTTCGTTTACTTTGTTTCTCTTTTGTTACTACTCTCTTCTTCTGCCTGCGGTGCGTTCACATAAGTTAACTCCTTTTCCATGCAGATACTATTTAAAGATTGTTTGTTTTGCGTATCCTTTTACAGGACTTAGCTGTCAACAGCAGCATCTTTCAGCTGTCTGTTGATCTCTTGGCAAGATTACGCTCAGTAGTTTGCCATTGCTTTCTGAGCGGCCGGCTCAGTATCCGCAAGTCACGAGCGGGGGTCGAACCACCTCAGTTCTCGCTCCGCTGCGAGACTCTGCGTGATAAACGGGATTACAGAGAGAAAGTGTTGTAACCCCACAGCCAGAGAGACCGGCATTTAAAGATTAGAAGCATAGAAATAAAGTAAAACTAAAGCAAAGAATAAAAGTAAAAATAAAGTCACGAGTAACAATAAATGTAAAGAAAAAAAGTTAAAGTAAAGTAAAGAAATACAGTAAAAGTAAAGTAAAAAATAACAATAAAAGTAAAGTAAAGAATAAAAGTAAAAGTAAACTAAAGATTAACAGTAAAAGTTAAATAAAGAATAAAGTAACAATAAAGTAAAGAATAATTGTAATAGTGCTAAAATAAAATAAAAAAATTAAAAAAAAACACAGCAAAATTAAAGTAATGAATAACAGTAACAGTAAAGAAAGATATAACAGTAAAATTACAGTAAAGAAAAACAGTAAAGGTAAAGTAAAGAAAGCAGTAAAATTTAAGTAAATAATAACAGTACAAATAAAGTAAAGAATACAAGTAAAAGTAAAGTAAATAATAAAGTAAAAGTACAGAAAAGAACAACAGTAAAAGTTAAGTAAACAATACAAGTAAAAGTAAAGAAAAGAATAAAAGTAAAAGTAAAATAAAGAATAAGTAAAGGTACAAAAATTATTAACAGTAAAAGTAAAGCACAGAATAAAAGTAAAAGTAACGAAAAGAATAACAGTAAAAGTAACGAATAAGAGTATACGTAAAGTTAATAATAATAGTAAACGTAAATTACAGAATATCATTGGCACCTTGCCGTCTTGACAGACGATAGTTTGTGCTTTAAAAAGGCATAATAACTTTTACCTATGGCGGTAGCGAATGTGACTGATAAGGCCAATTTGCGCTGTAAATGTCCGTTCACCGTGGGTGCATGTGAACACGTGGTCATTTCCACCATCACGCACCATCTTACGAGTCAAACGCTCGGTGGGTGACTTATCTGCAATAATTTTCTCCTTTGTCTTTATTCCATTTCTGACGTTTGCCCTCCATGCAACACGTTCAGCGGCGACTTGCTCCCAATGTGCATTATCAATGTCTGTATCAATCATGTCCTGCTTACACACATCTTTGTATCGTAGTAGAGGCCGACCCTGAGATCTCTTACCCATCTGTAATTCACAAAAAAAAGATGTCCTTTGGTATTCTACCATCATCCATCCTCCTAAGATGTCCCATCCATCTGAGTCTACGAAGACTAAGCATGGAACAAACCATCACACAACCTGATCATTCCAATACTTCAGTATTTGTGATTTTGTCTTGCCACTTAATACCAAGAATTCTTCGCAGACACCGCATATGAAAGCTGTTTAAATGTTTCTCTTGGTGTGAGTAAGTTGTCCAGGTTTCACTGCCATAAAGAAGAGTACTAAGGATGCAGGCTTGATAGACAAGGACTTTTGTTTTGGCAGTAAGCTTTCTGTTCTCCCAGACTCTTTTTGTTAACCTGTTCATTGTTGTTGCTGCCTTACCAATCCGGATGTTGATTTCCTGATCTAGGGATAATTTGCTATTTACCACTGATGATATTTACCACTGGATTACAGAATAACAGTAAAGGTAAAGTAAAGAGAAACTTTACAATTAAAGTAAAGAATAACAGTAGTGCATTTATAATAAAGATCAGCACAAAATAATATGTGGGACAGAGCATCTTAAGTAAAATACAATATCTGCCCCAATATGCATTATGTGATAAATGTACTGAAATGTGTTTTTAAAGAATAAAACGTTATGGGTAGTGCATTTGAAGTGTTTAAAAGTTGAACAATATATGGGTAAGTACATGTGCAGATTTAAAAAACCCATTAAGATAATGCTTTTAACGTAATGAAATTCCCTCTACAAAACATTTAAGGTATTGAAACTGTATGCTACAGTGCATTCGAGGTAATAACACTGTGTGCGAAAGTGTATTTGGGTTATATCACTGTGCGAAAATGCATTTGAGGTAATAACGCTATGTACGAAAGCGCATTTGAGGTAACAACACTGTGTGCGAATGTGCATTTGCGGTAATGAACACATTGTACGAAAGCGCATTTGATGTCATTAAAAACTGCATGCAACAGGGCACTTATAGTAAAATAAAAATTCAGTTGCTTACCCTTTACAGCCACGTCGCATTCACGCCCAGCATTGTTTGGCTGATTTCTCGGCAAGTTTATGTTCAGTAGTTTGCCATTGCCTTTTGAACAACCATTGTATTAAAACCAGTGACATGAGGTCTGCTTCCAAATCCCATGCAACTATATTTCGTAAGGGGTATGAGAGATTGCGAATTGCGTTCATAACCACTTTACCACAGCGAAGGCATTGATAGTAAACAAAGAAATAAAAACCGTCCCGGGACATTGTTGTTGTAGTAAGCAAAACTGTCACGGGACATTGTTGTTGTAGTAAGCAAAACTGTCACGGGACATTGTTGTTGTAGTAAGCAAAACTGTCACGGGACATTGTTGTTGTAGTAAGCAAAACTGTGTCTAGCATTATACTGGCAGATATAACACATGTTTCGAAATAGTGCATTTGAAGTAGTATATACCGTATAGAACCGTGCATTTGAAATAACAAATTGTGAATTAAAAGGTGCATTTGAAGTAACAAATTGTGTATTAAAAGGTGCATTTGAAGTAATAAATATTGTATAGAACAGTGCATTTGAAGTAATAAGTACTGTACTAAATGGTGCGTTTGAAGTGATAAATACTGGAAAGAATGGTGCGCTTGATGTAATGTACACTGCATATAACGGTTCATTTGAAGTAATATATACCGTATATAACAATGCATTTGAAGTAATATAAACTGTATAGAATTGTGCAATTGAAGAAATACATACCGTATAGAACAGTGCACTTGAAGTAACACATACAATATAGAACAGTGCATTTGAGATAATAAAAACTGTATGAAACAGTGCATTTGAAGTAATACGAACTGTATGGAACAGTATACTTTTAGTAATAAAATAATGTACAGAATAGCATATGTAAAGTAATGTAAATTTTAAAAAAAAGTTACTTGCAAATCCTTTAAAGGACTTTGCAGTCAACACCAGCATTTGTTTCTGTTGTGATCTCTTGGCAAGTTTACTTTCAGTAGTTTGCCATAGCTTTCAAAACGACCGGCATCCTTACCATTTCGTAAAAAACCATCGCAACGTGGTCTGCTGCCAAATCGTTCGCAGCTGTGTTTCGAACGCGAGTATGCAGGATCACGAACTGCACCCGTATCGCCTTCCCCACGGAGCCGGCATTATAAAAGTAAACTACATGGAAAAGCGCATTCTAAGTACTAAGTTAACGAAAAGAGACAGACTATTAAAATATTCTATGGAAAAACGCATTTGGAGTAAAAGGAAATACAGAATAGAATATTCCAACACATTTCTAACACTAACAAGCACAAAGAACGATTAAGAGATGGACAATAAAGAAAAGAAAGATATTAAAAACAGGACTCACCTTGTGCTTTTGTAAATTGGTGAAGTTATTTACGACAGAACCTGAAGCCTACACAACAACCAACGAGACTCGCAGTCAACAAGGTGAAATGCTGGAAGAAATTCACAAGTGTTAGTACAACACTGCTGCTGCAACTATCTGAGGTTCACAGGAGTAAATTAATACAGTCTATATATGCACATACATCCCACCCCATCCACCCGCTCACACACCCACCCATCACCCACTCAGCACCCACTCACGGGCTAGGAAAACAACATAATCGGACAATGTATGTTATATATTATCATAGCTTTTTCTCCATAGAGATCATTTTAAAACGGTTGTTCAGGGGAGTTAATCGCAATTTGCTCTCCCAAACGATTAAGGGGACCCTATTTGCAAATACTGCTGTAAGGCATGTTAAATGATGAAACTTCACTATGTCACGACATGCGAGGGTCGTGTCATCAGTTCTCTTGCTCAATTATCGTTTCCTGTTTAGTAGAACTTGTTGGTTTCCGTGTTTGCTTGTTGAGTCGATACATCAGTAGGGAGGGAATACAAATTATCAGTTATGTTTCATAAAGTAGTGGGTTCAAACGGGATGCTCCGTGGCGAAGTGGTCAAGCCATTTGACTTGGGCTCCGAAGGTTGTGGGTTCGATTCTAGGCCGAGTCCTGTCACGAGTTAAATTTTTCGGAGACTCCTGTGGGTCCGTCGCTAGAGCTTCGGAGTTCGTGCTTGGTGCGACGCTTTCCGCGCTGCGGAAAGAGACCGAGCCATATGGGATAAAACCCGGTGCAATGAAGTAGACCCTGTCGACTTTTAAGCGACTTTTAGTGGGTTCAAATCCTACGTCGGTAGGCTGTACTAAAATATTGATTTCTCGTTCCTGACTTGGGGACGTGCAATACAAGCACCCCAGAAGTTGGAGTGAGGTGACCTTTTGGCGAGGGAAACTGGTAATAGGGAAAAATTATTTGTATAGTTGCACATCCTTTACAGGACGTTTGCAGTCAACACCAGCATTTTTTTTTTTTTTTTTTTTTTTTGCTGTTATTGATGTCTTGGCAAGTTTTCATTCAGTAGTTTGCCATTGCTTTCTGAACGACCGGCACCCATACTATTTCGTTAATAAACAGCGCAACGCGATGCTACTTTTCCTTTGGCTATTGAACATTTCACTGCTTTAATCATCATCATCATAATCTTCCACTTTTGCCGTCATGTGTCGTGGGGAGAAGTGGCTGAAGCTGAATTCCCAGCACCCGATGGGTGGCATTGGAAAGTGTCATTCCATGTAATTGTATAATATCTTTGATGTCGTCAATCCATGTTCTTTTCGGGCATAATCTTACTCTCGTATCAAACGTTGTTTGATGAAGCGCCAGTGTTGGTAGTTTATGGTGTTTCATTCTAACGAGATGGTCACACCATTTGATCTTCTGCCTTTCAACCGCCAGACATGGGGAGCCATGATTTCTGCCCTATGCTCCGCTTAGGCTCAAGAGGAAAGACTAGAACTAACTAACTTTCAACATATGTGGCACAGGGTGTTGATCCCGCTGTCTGTCTTATATAATTTCTGATTCGGTTTCGGATAGTTAAGCTGGCAGCTCTGCTCAAGCATCTCATGTCGTAGATGTTGATTTTCTGTTAAGTGTCATTTAGAATAATGTCCGAGTTTAACATTAGTAGCATAAGGTTGGTGGTATTTATTATTTGTCGTCTTGCGGACATGGGTATATGTTTGGATCTTTCAGTATGGCCTTAATACATCTCCCACTTCCTAATTATCAAAGACATGACGGTCACACTTTGTATACAAAATAGGAACTCAGTTACGTATAGTTTCGTATCATCTACCCTCACTGGTATATCTATCATCATCATCATCATCATCATCATCATCATCATCATCATCAAGCGCCACGCTAGCTGGCATACTCGTTATTGCCTCTCCACATTCCTCTGTCTCTGGTTTTCTGGATCAACTCTGCTGTTGATATTCTTTCACGCCACCGCACCGTCTCAATCAATTCAATGTAATTTCTCTTGGTCTGCCTCTGCCCCTCTTCCCCTCTATCTTTCTAGTTTTCACGATGTTCTCCAATGCCTCTCTTCTCATCACATGACCAAAGAAAGCTGTTTGTCTCTTTCTTATTATTGTACGTAATGTTTTAGTTTCATTAGCCTCTTTCAGTCAATCGTTGTTAGTTACTTTGACGGTCCACGGAATTCCCAACATTCGTCTCAGAAACCACATCTCTGTTGCTTCCAAGTGCTTCCTTATTTGTTCATTTATTTATATAACAATCAAATAATTATGTGTTCACTTGTATGTAGTGTATGGTAGGTCAACATTCAAAATATGCTTTTTCATATAGTTCACGCTGTGTCGTGTTGGTGATCACATTAACTCACAACGCCCTGCCGTGCGTGCTGCCAGTCATTTCTGTTACTGTTGTAACTACATGTATTGAGCTTCTTGTGTTTCCCATGACTCTCCTTCCCTCCACCTTTTCTGTTGTGACGGCATACTTCAGCTTTCTCCTTGTCACAACATGGCCGAAGAACGTGAACTGTCTTCTTCTGACATAATCAGTTCTTTTTATGAATTAACTTGTCTTTAAGATAACCTCATTATTCGTTCTAACCGCCCATGATGTTCTCATCAGTCTTCTACAACAACACATCTTCGAAGCTTCTCCATAATTCCTCGTTTGTAAGCTAATTAATTGTCCATTCATGGCTTCTGAACATCAGAATTAGCTTTATATAGTTTTAAGAAATCATTCCTTCATCTCCCGTGACAACTATACATGCAACAAACACACTCTTTGGGTACATATTGAAAATATTCACTGTATTGGATATTAGATATTGGATATTAGATCATAAATATATATTCATAAACAAATGTAGTCTTAGAGCAGGTATTGCCAAAGTTGTATGAAGTGTCAGGTGTTCATATATTCCAGGTCATTGCATAATGTGCTGAGTAGTTGCCTATTCGCCAACTTTAGTTTCTAGAAAATTACCAGAACATTCACACAATTGACGGCACCCATATTTATCATACTGGATAGCCCCTAGAGCCGTACCCATGTTTATCAGACTGAGTCCACCCTATAGCCGTATCCATGTTTATCAGACTAGGTCCACCCTAAAGCAGTACCCATGTTTAGCAGAATGGGTCCACCCTAGAGCCGTACACATATTTATCAGACTGGATCCACCCTAGTGCCGTACCGATGTTTATCAGACTAGATCCACACTATAGCCGTACGCATGTTTATCAGACTTGGTTCACCTTATAGCTGTACTCGCTTTGAACTGAATCCCGCCACTGTTAAGGATCGAACCCAGGTTCACTGCATTCGGAAGTAAGCATCTGATCACTACAACACCGTTCTTTCATTATTTCGGATAGTTGACCACCATCTGTTTTCTGAACATAGAATCGTAACAATCGTTTTTGTGTAAGGGATCAAGATTTAAGATCAAAATTTTGTTTTTACCGTTCTTCCGTTTGTCTATCTGGTTGCCCCTCTGTATGCCTGTTGGACTGTCTGCCTATGTGTCTATCTATTCCTGCATGTCTACTATGTGTTTGCCTGCCTACCTGTCCACCTGTCTGTCCGCACAGCTGCCCGTGCTGCTACCTATCTGTTGACTATCTGTCTGCTTGTCTTACTGTCTGTTTGTCTCTCTACTGTCTGCCTTTTCTCTGCCTTATTGTCCGTAACATTCACACAACCCCACTAAAACATTAAAATCTCTTGTAGACACATCAATATTCTCTATAGACAAAGTAGTGGCCTGCACTGAAAGGTTTTTTTGTGTGTGCAGAGATCACAACACTTCATTGTCGTAAATATGTAATTATCGTAAAGTTGCATTAACACCCCATTAGACAGAGGTTTTCAAACGTGTATGAGGGCCTTAGGAAAACTACATCATTTCTTCCGCTTCTATGTAAGATAGAGGGTGCATTTTTAATGACTTCAGTTTTTAAAAAATATTGCCGTTCCAAGTTTTGTATTTACCTAGTATGTTGCATTGTGTTGCATGAACTCCACAGCAAGTAAATACAAAACTTGGAAGGGCAATATTTTCAAAAACTGCACAGTCAGTAAAAATACACCCTATAAATGGCAAAAAGACTAGCGATATTTCCACATTTAGCCTAACCTCTTTTTTTTTTTTTGGATTAATTGATTGATTAACTGATTGACAGACTTATTCTATCAATCATTCAAGAATCGATATCATAACAGTCCGAGTAAATACAAAGAACCAACATCTACCACAGCTAATGTCGCAAAATGTAGGCGCTGTCGTTGTTAGTTACTCTGAGAGTCCAAGTGTGTGCGTTTGTGTGTGTGCATGTTTACATGTGCACAAAGTAAACGACCTCTTATAGTGTCATGGAGTCAATTGGACATATATTTCTTGCAACAAATTCTTCTACCGTTCGGCAATTGATGAGCGATTTGTTAGTAATATTTTAGGCAGTGTCGACTTATGTCAGCCCAGGTCAACGGATCAGTTCCCGCCTCCGTGGGTTTCGAACACATGGCCACAGGATGGACAGGCAAACATACTAGACGCAAGCAAACTGCCGTTGGAACACCCTCACTAGATAATGAAATTAGCACAGATAAACCAGTCTTAGTTTACAGAATGTATGTTTAATGACTGAGGGGGTTTTGTATTCACCCTCTGTGGGGTTCATGCTACATAAAAGGTAAATACAAACCTTGGAACGGCAATATTTTCAAAAACCCCACAGTAATTAAAAATACACCCTGGAGAAAAACTTCACGTGCCTGGGGAGAGAACGGATATGTGCACCAGGTTAAAGCTCAGTAGGGCACCAACCCGCACGGATTGAAAACCAGTGCATTAAGACACGTGTTGATTATTTATTTGTATTTAATGTTGCATGTCCTGTACAAGGTATTGCAATAAACCCCGGATTGATTTCCTAAGCAACTGTACGTTTTGTAGTTTGCCATTGCTTTCCGAAGGAGAAGTCAACGCGTAAGTCAAAATGAATGCCGGTGTAGAGGGTTGAACTGCCTATCTCGCAATGAGCGCACCAGAAGCTTAAGAATGAACGTTCTTACTATTTCGACAAAGCCCATGATAACGGTCAAATTAGTCAAGTTTGATATATCCTTCTACCACATTGCTCCGTGGCGAAGGTATTACGAGCGTAGTGTGTAATCCCGCATACCGCGTTCGAAACACAGCTGCGGGCGATTTGCTAGCACACCGCCTTGTGTTAGTTATTTTCTGAATATGATACGGGTGGTGGTCGTTCAGAAAGCAATGGCAAACTACTGACAATAAACTTGCCAAGGGTATAACAACAGCAACAAATGCTGGCGTTGACTGCAACGTCCTGTAATGGATATGCAACTAACTTTTAACTCATGTGGTTGCTTCTATATGGGTTGATCACACAAGAAACAGTTATATGATTATTACCGTAAACTCGCATCTGGTCGCTAGTAAATCAACCAATGATAGAGGTTGATCTAAAACAGGACTTGGAACAGTTATTTGGTTATTACTGTAAACTTTCATATGGTCGCTAGTATGTCAACTTGGGTTAGGGGTTTATCTAACAAGGGCATGGCATAGTTATTTGATTACTACCGTAAACGCCTATGTGGGAGCATGGTTGAAATGTTACGATTCTACCTCAGGTACAGAAGGTACTAAGTTCGATATCTGCATCGTTCTGGACAGTTTTCCAGGAACCACTGGTGTCTAGTGATATCACACACCCCCTCTTCTCTTCGGTAGTGAGGCCGGATACCTAGTCTTTTCGGTTCAGCATCATCATCATCAAGTGCCATGCCAGCTGGCGTAGGCGTTCATGTCTCTACACATATCTCGGTCTTTGGTGATCTGGATAAAATATGCTGCTGATATTTCCAGTCGTCGCGATGTTCACCAATGCATCTCTTCTCATCGCATGACCAAACAAGGCTGTTTGTCTCTTTCTTATTGTCGCGTATAATGTTCTAGTGTCATTAGCCTCATTCTGGCAATCGTCGTCATTTCCATTACGTCAAACAAGGATATCCTGTGTGCAAGTTGTCATTATTATAATCATCTTCCAATTGTGTCGACGTTCCAGCACCCGATGGGTGGCGCTGGATAGTGTCATTCCGTGTACAATATCAATACAATACAATATCACTTCATTGTATTCTCCGAAGCCTTCTTGCTCTCGTATCCGATCTTCTTTGATGTAGCGCCAGTGCTGGTGGTTGATGGTGTTGCATTCTAACGAGATGACCGAACCTTTTGATCTTCTGCCTCTCAGTATATGTTGATTCCACTGTGTGGTAACATCGTTTCTTACTCTATGCAATTTGTGCATGTTAAACATCACACGACAGTTGATACACCTCAAGGGGCAGTGGGTATACGGCATATAGTAGGTGATGGAAAGCGATTGTCGGGTCTTAGTCAGATATTACTGAGCTATCGTATAACAGTAGACGGTACTACCTGCTTTCTGTTAGCGCCGAATATTGGGAGGCGCTCACCAAACCCAACACCCCACATTGTGGCAACGGCTTCGAGCAGATAAGTGCAATTGGGAGGGCACAAGCCATACACTAGTGTGAGAATTGCAACCTAAAGACTAAATGTCATGACAGGGCAGACCAGGCCATAAACCTTGGTCGACAACTGATCTAGGATGGAAGCTCCGATAGGCGGACAGTTAGAGCATTGCCTGGCTGACCCGGCATCTTCTGCAGCCTTGTCTTGTTCCAGACGTATTGGTGTTACCTTTTCTCTGGAGTAAATAGGCAGGCCGAGAGAGGCAGAACGGGCAACACATGGTCTCTAAACTCAGCCCAGGCTTTGCGTTATAGAGAGGTATAACTCCATTTTACAAACAATCGTCTGTCAAGACAGCAAGGTGCCAGTCAGTCAGCCAGTCTGTCAGTTAGTTAATCGGTAAGTAAAGTCAGAACAGGACTCATTGACATGCCTCAAAGGGTATTGGGTATATGATGCTATACCATTTGTGTATACATCAATTGGAACTCGGGGCAATTTGGGATGAGGCCATCTTCACGCCGGTCGAGTTTCTAGCCATAGAACTACAGCAGCCTCTAAGCAACAGACAGCATAACTCAGCTAATTGAAAGCGCTCAACCTGGTCAAGGAGATACAAGTTCTCGCTCTTGAACTCGCTGATGGCGAGGTAGAGCTTTCAAGTCCTACACCGGCATTAAGTCGGACTTACATATTGACTTCTCTTTCAGAAAGCAATGGCAAACATATCCATCCAGTAGCATGTCCTTTGCAGAACCTCGCTCCCTTAACAACCTTCCGTTCATAAGCCAAATGTCCCGCGTGCGATATACCCTTCTGGAGATCGTCTGCTACATCACGCACCAATCTTATCTTTGGCCTTCCTCTTCCTCTCTTCCCGGGCACATACCACTTCATTATAGTTCTCTCCAAACTTTAATGACGTTTCAAGTGACAAAAATATTTCACTTTTCCTTGCATTATCGTTTTTAGTAGCCAACCTTCTTCATATTTAGATCTTGTCGTATGGACGCATTTGGTCTTTTCTGTATCCAAGATATTCTTAGCACCTGTGTATAACTACTGAATGTAAATGTGCCCAGTAGTTGGACATGAGGTTGAAGATGATCGCAGCGCGCTGCGCATGACACGCAACCTTTTTTGTAAAATATTTCATAGTGACGTCACGTGACACATATAAGCAAAACAGGAGATCGTATCGACAGAGTTGCAAAACTATGACAGCTATGATAATGATTTTTAGTTCGATAGCTCGTAGGGCATCGTGATCGCGCTAGTTTACCAAACACTAAACTTACACCCCAAAACATTTACATTGTAAGATACTACTTCTATCACAGTTGCAAAAACAATGAATATTAACATAAAATGAAATATACATTTTTGCAAATATTTTACACTATTCACAAAAAGAGTAAAATCACAACATTATTACAACAATACTATTCAATATATATATATATATATATATATATATATATATATATATATATATATATATATATATATATATATATATATATATTATAATCCTGTTCACGGTTATTACTAAGCATCTACCTCAAGTCCTCAAGTCAACCTACTTTCCACAAACTCCCTGGCACTGTAACAATCACCGCCTGATTCACAAAAGAAAGCTGTAATCTTTAAGTCCTCAAATGAGCCCGTCTCTATATCAGCGCGTGGATTGGCCGCAGATATGACAATGGTCAAATGTACCCAGCCGCCACTGAACAATGAAACATTCTAGTGCTGAAGTGTAACTCCAGACTGCGAGTTGCTGCAAGACTACTGCTGTGTGCGAGTGAGTGTAGTCCGTGACTGAAGCTGGAACTGCATTTTTTTGTCATGTATGGAAGCAACCGATGAACTGAACTTGTAGGTAAAGGGTAGTACTATGGTATGTGGTGCTGCCCGTGTTATGTTACACCTTCATATATACTAGATATAACAAACGCTATAACAGAAAGACGAATATCTATTACTCTTCACAAACTAAAACAACTAAATAAATTGTGGCTTGGGACAGATAGACCTATAAAAATTAGATTTTTAAGAGCATACATCTTTCCCATTGCAACGTACGCCAGGGAGACCTGGTCTCTTACTAACAAACTGAACTGCGCATAAATGCCATTGAATATAAATGTTATAGTCAGGTTCTAAGAATATTTTGGATACAGAAAAGAACGAATTGATCCATTCGACAATATCTTAATATTGAAGACGGTTGGCTACTAAAGACGATAAAACAAATAAAACTGAATTACTGTGGTCACTCCAAACGTCATGGAAGTTAGAAGAGAACAATCATTGAGGGGTATATGCCCGGGAAAAGAGGAAGAGGAACACCAAAGATAAGATGGGTGCAGGATGTGGCAGATGACCTTCAAGTGTATCGGACGCGGGACATATTGCTTATGATCGAGAAGTTTTCCGGATGATTTTTATGGGAGCGAGGTTCTGTGTGCATTTTGTTCTGAATGAACAAAAACAGAGAAGCGCGGTAGAGACGTGGTCAGACTCACGCCTGTCGACCTAGTGTTCATGGGTTTGAATCCGCATCAGAGTCAGGTATACCCAGCCTATGATGGGGAAAAGGAAATGTTTGAGGATGTAAAAGCAGCCAGTGTGTTACTGACTATATTACCTACAGAGTGTCCATGCGTCTATAAAATATGTTACTGACTATATTACCTACCGAGTGCCCATGCGTCTATAAAATATGTTAGTTAGTTAGTTAGCTGCATATCCTTTACAGGACAGCGCAGTCAACCCCAGCCCTTTTGTGGCTGTTTGTGATCTCTTGGCAAGTTTACATGCAGTAGTTTTCCATTGTTTTATGAACCACCGGCACTAATACCATTTTATAATTAAACCCAAACCCAAGGCGGTCTGCTGCCAATTAACCCGCAGCTGTGTTTCGAACGTGGTACGTGGCATTACGAACTGCATCTGTAACATCTTCACCACGGAGCGGGAATAAAATATGTGCCTATATAAAAAATATGCACACGTACTTAAAATTGGTAACGGGTAATTTCTTGGGCTGTGAAGGAGGCCGATGTAACACAGACCACATCACCCAAGGGGTAGAGAATAGTCTATAAAAATGTTGGTGTAACAATTTACGTGACGATTAGTCTATATTTATGTTGGTGTAACAATGTATGTGACGATTAGTCTATATAAATGTTGGTGTAACAATATATGTGACGATTAGTCTATATAAAAGTTGGTGTGACAATGTATGTGACGATTAGTCTATATGAAAGTTGGTGTAACAATAGATGTGACGATTAGTCTACATAAATGTTGGTGTAACAATTTATATGACGATTAGTCTATATAAATGTTGGTGTAACAATGTATGTGACGATTCGTCTATATAAATGTTGGTGTAACAATGTATGTGACGATTAGTCTATATAAAAGTTGCTGTGACAATATATGTGACGATTAGTCTATATAAATGTTGGTGTAACAATATATGTGAAGATTAGTCTATATAAAAGTTGGTGTGACAATATATGTGACGATTAGTCTGTATGAAAGTTGGTGTAACAATATATGTGACGATTAGTCTATATGAAAGTTGGTGTAACAATATATGTGACGATTAGTCTATATGAAAGTTGGTGTAACAATATATGTGACGATTAGTCTATATGAAAGTTGGTGTAACAATATATGTGACGATTAGTCTATATGAAAGTTGGTGTAACAATATATGTGACGATAGGTCTATCTTGCTTGCTTGCTTGTGTTCGCTGGCTGTGAACTCCAGCGTGAAGTCCTTTATGTCGGATGAATACATTCTGTTGTCCAACATCAATGTGATGTCATACCGGACCTGAGGTTTGCGTAAGTATCCGTTGTCCCATGTCTGGCTTATTGGTGCGCAGACTAGTGGTTCCTCGCCATGCAGGCAGATACTCTCCGGGTTCGGAGAAAGATTCGTCTATCTAAAAGTTTAAAAGTTGATGTAACAATATGTGTGAAGATTAGTCTATATAAAAGTTGGTGAACAATATATGTGACGATTAGTCTATATAAATGTTGGTGTAACAATATATGTGACGATTAGTCTATATAAATGTTGGTGTAACAATGTATGTGATGATAAGTCTATACAAAAATTTGGTGTTAAAATATATGTGACGATTAGTCTATACATGTGTTGATGTTTCAATATATGTGACAATTAGTCTATATAAATGTTGGTGTAACAATATATGTGACGATTAGTCTATATAAATGTTGGTGTAACAATATAAGTTACGAATAGTGTATACAAATGTTGTTTTAACAATATGTGTGACGATTAGTCTATACAAATGTTAGTGTAACAATATATGTGACGATTAGTCTATACAAATGTTGGTGTAACGATGTGTGTGACGATTAAAAAAAAATGTTAGCACATCCTTTACAGGATATCGCTGTCAACATCAGCATCTTTCAGCTGATTGTTGATTTCTTGGCAAGATTACGCTCAGTAGCTTGCCATTGCCTTCTGAGCGACTAGCTCACATACCCCGTAAGTTACCGACGCGGTTAGAACCGCTACCGATTCTCGCCGTCGTCACGTTACTCACGAGAGTATACGGGATTACGGAGAAAGTCGCTAACACCTAGGCCAGGGAGACGTGTGACGATTAGTCTATACAAATTTTGGTATAACAATAAATGTGAAAATTAGTCTATACAAATGTTGGTGTTACAATATATGTCCATTACATATGAAGCCGTGTGAAATGGCATTTTACAGTACTTTAAATGAGATGTGTCGGTGAAATGAATGTTGGAAATATGTCGGTGAAAGCTATCTCGGAAAGGTGTCGATAAAAGGGATATGGGAAAGGTTTTGAGGAAAGGGATCTGGGGAAGGTGTCGATGAAAGGGTTCAGGGGACGGTGTTGATGAAAGGGTTCAGGGAAACGTGTTGATGAAAGGAATCTGGTAAAGGTGTCGATGAAAGGAATCTGGGAAAGATGTCGATGAAAGGGTTCAGGGAAAAGTGTCGATGAAAGGGATCTGGGGAAGGTGTCGATGAAAGGGATCTGGGTAAGGTGTGGATGAAAGGGTTCAGAGGAAGATGACAATGAAGGGATCTCGGAAATGTGTCGATGAAAAGGATGTGTGAAAGTTGTCGATAAGCGAGATCTGGGAAAGGTGTTGATGGAGGGGTCTGAGAAAGATGTCGATTAAAGAAATCTGCTAAAGGTGTCGACGAAAGAGATCTGGGAACGGTGTCGATGAAAGGGATCTGGGAAAGGTGTCGATGAAAGGGATATGGGAAAGATATTTATGAAAGGGAGCAGGGAGAGGTGTCAATGAAAGGGATCTGGGAAAGGTGTTGATGACAAGGATCAGCTATCGAGCTGATTCTAAAATACGACCATTCCTGTATTATCAAGTATTTCTTGGGATGTACCTAAGTGTTTTGTTCATGTGAGTTTGATATTTTAATCTGCATATCTACATTTTCCTCTGCTTTAGGAAGCTATTGAAGTTTAAATCGCAAGACAAGATCCCAGACGCTGAACTCCTGGAAAGAGCGTCCATGCTGAGTATAACAGTGTAACTGTTATAGTGATTATACGGCTAAAGGTCGGGGTTCAAAAACAAAGCATGCCCGAGTCTGGAATTAGAATTAAATACTGTGCAATGTAAATATTGGTAAGCAGTGCACGGGTGAGCACTGTCGCTTGATGATGCGATGAGCGTGTCGTAGGTGGACGACAAGATAGATACGGTACAGAAGCCATTTCACCATCGTTTAGATAAGACGCTTAGTCCTTGTGGGGTTCCATCTGGTATAGTTAAAGTCAGTAATGCTTAAGCTTTGAAATAGGTAGAAGGAAAACTACAAAGAAAATGTTATCTTTTGTACAGCAACTGAAAGACTTGGATATATTTGTTATGCCAATTTTTTATGCCTTATTGGAACTGCCCATTTGTATCAAAGGACAATAAAGACTGACGAAATCTGGATTCTACAGGCTTTTGTATATGTCGTTTTCAAGATTCATTTTAATTTGAGAGTAAATTCTGCCGTTTGCTGAGTTAAGAATGTATATCGACACGCTATACGACACGGCTGCCTTTGGCCCCTCTGAGGCGGTTGGCCACAATGGTTGGCGACTCTGCTAAACGAGTATCAATACTCTACTAAAGAAGCATCAGATTCGGTGGGCTGGTCACTTGGCTCGCATGCCAGATCACGGGCTCTTTCAATGAAATTTTTACGATGTGCTGCGCAGTGGTAAACGATCCCAGCGTGGCCAGAGGAAACGCTTTAAAGACACTCTGAAAATTTCACTGAAAGCTTTTGGAATTTATCATGATACTTGGGAGACTGCTGCCAAAGACCGAAGGTCGTGGCATTTATCATAACACAGGGGTGTAGTCACTTGTGAAGCAAACAGGACTGCAAGAGCTGTGAAAAAAGAGGCTGGACAAAATATAACCACAGCAGAAGATCCTCCTCATGGAATGTTAAGCATTCTTTGCTCACACTGACAAAGATTATTTCGAGACTGGATTTCCCAGCCATCTTAGAATTCACGGCTCCTAACTTTCAATCCCACTGGATGAAATGAATGATCATCAACATTTCATTTGCTCATATTGATACAGAATACGTCGAAAAGTGCGACTATTTGGTTTTATAGTTCCTTTTTATTTTTCAACCGTGGAACTTCGTGGTCATTGTGTGTGTTCTGTTCGTACTCTCGATTGGGAAAGGAGACTGGCACTGGATAGAATAGATGTTGAGAAACCTAACTAGAGTATTGGATGTGACATATTTTGAGAACACCCAGATAACAGTTCAAGTCATCATAATAATTAAGTGGCTTGATTACTGGCGTGAGCGACTATGTTTCTGTGCCGTACACTCCCCCTCCCCCCTCCCCCAACCTTTTCGTACTATGACATGAGGCTGACAATTGTTATAGTCTTCCACAGTTTTTCTTCCACAAATCTTTTAAGCTGTCATAGTGTGTTCTACTTTTGTCTTCTCGTAATGTTGCAAAAGTGGTGATTGCTCTGTCTGATGTTTGTTGTATGTTATATTTGTATTGTAACCTCTTTCAAAATGTTTCATTCATTCAGTAGCATTTCCTTTACAGAACCTCGATCCCATCCCAACCTTCCGGAAACGTCTCGGTCACATGCAAGATGTCCCGCGTCCGATACATCCAGCTAGAAATCATCTGCCACTTCCTGCACCTATCTTCATATACCGCTCCATTATTGATTTCTCCAAACATTCAAGACGTTTCAAGTGACCAAGAAATTTCAATTTTCTTTGCTTTATCGTCATTAGCAGCCAACCTTCTTCAATATTCAGATCATGTAGAAACAAATGAAGATCGTAAACTGATTAGAGATATTAGACGCAGACAGTCAAAATTCTTTGGGCATGTTATGAGAAGAAATGAATTGGAGAACTTGGTGACAACTGGTAAGATCGAAGGGAACAGACCAAGAGGAAGACATAGAAGCAAATACCTGGATGGCTTGGCCTCATGGCATGGTCGAGACAGAAACACTGAGCTCATCCACGACTCTGGTGATCGAGTGAGATGGCAAAACATGACCGCCCACACTTACCGGCATGGCACATGATGGATGGATGGGTAGTACGGATCCATTTGTTCTTTTCTGTATCCAAGATATTCTTAGAACTCGTCAGTAACATTTTTATTAAACATGTTTACATTACTCAATATGACTGTTCAATGAATGTCAAGCATTCTTCTGAAAAATAGCATAGCCGAAGCTTCCGTTGATTATTTTGCATTGTTTATTAACAGTATTCAAAAATAATATTGAAGAAGGTTGGCTGCTAAAGATGATAAACCAAAGAAAATTGAAATATTTTGGTCACTTGAAACGTCTGAAAGTTTGGAGAGGAAGGCCAAAGAGAAGACGTGTGCAGGATATGGTGGATGATCTCCAGATGGGTATATCGGACACGGGACATCTTGCTTATGACCGAGAGGTTTTCCGGGAAGTTGTTGTGGGAGCGAGTTTCTGCAACGTGCATGCTATTGATTGAATACATGAAAGAATAAGATTAGTGAATATACACAACATACTACAAAATGTATTATCTACATATTTTGCTGCATCTATACAAGTCTCAACTGCCAAAATCGCTCACCGTAAAATAAAAAAAAAAAAGGGGGGGGGGGGGGAGTGAATCCTTCAAGCTGAAGGGAACCTTACACATATTCTCAGGGTAATTTAACATATTCTGTGCCAGATAGAAAATAAAAATGGATGGCGGAAAAGGGAAGTAAGGGTGTGTCACAACTTAAAAGTTCTTACTATGGTAGCAGACATGTTGTTTTATATATCAAATTAAAGGTGGTTGCTTAGGTAAAACTACTGTATTGCTATTTTAAATGAGAGAACATTTTGCAATGACTATATTTCGGCGATATATAAGTCCAATGTATATTTGGGAAGTCGCTTAGGACGATTAAACATCCCATAGCATTGAATCGGTTAAATTGTCTACTATTTTAATTTCTTTTCTTTTCTTTTCGTTTTTTTTTTTTTTTTGGGGGGGGGGGGGCGCTCGCTCGCTTTGAACATAAGCGTAGTCCATTCACATTACTTCAGTAGCACTGGACAGAAGTTTGAGTATGAATTAGTTTTCCCTATAACCGGTGTTCGCCGAAATCAGGCGAGCCCACTCCGACTTCATAGGTACTTGTAATTTATGTCTACAAGTCAAGGACGAGAAGTCAACATTTTAGTCCAGCTGTGCGGTGAAGTGGTTGAACCCCTTACCTTGGTATCATCTCACCGGATGTTTAAGAACACGCTGTCTTATTCATTCGGCCATGCTGACTTCCTGACAATCTTGTCCGTATGTTTACATAACAATGGCTTCTCTATGCGGATTGCAGCAGTTTCAACATATTTTTACATTCCTCTATTTTTAAACAATACACGATACGCATTATGTCTGTGACGAAATCAGCCACTCTCGGGTTAACTGAATTACCCCCATGTCATTTTTCCATGTTAGAACATCACGATATATACAAAATCATATTGTATGTAGTTTATAATTACCTAATTATGATATAGATATGTACACATTATACAGGGATATTCGGAGGCTACTCTGCAGTTTATTAGAATAGGGGAATGTCCAATGTGTCCGTATTTTCTTTACGGTTTTGTTGGTACTCGGATAAAACGCTATATGCGTGACGTCAGGGTTATCAAGAATTATCTTCCTTTTTATCAGTTGCATTCGAACCTTCCTACAAGGCAGACGGTTTCATCGTTTAGCACCTGTGTGAAAGAGTATTTGAAACAGATTGCCCTTTCTTGGTAGGAGAGTTGTTCTAGAGAAATACGCTTATAATCGCCGATTCTGTTTCGTTGTTCCAATCGGGAAGTCGTTGTTGTATGTGAAAAGAAGTGTTGTTGTTTCAATTCTGCCTTTCAAGGTTAACTGTCAGTTAGGTGAGTTGAAATATGGACTGTATATCATGCTATTCAGGTAGTTTCCTTAGTTTCCTTTTAAAGGTCCTGAAGTAGAGATAGATAGTTAGTTAGTCGACCGATCATCTTCCTTGCACATCGAACCATTCAGTCCATAAGTGCTCGGATCCCCTCCTCAGTAAATCTCGCAGCGTATAGTGGCTATCGACACCAGTTTTGTGTTGGTTTATTAATCTTCTATTGCTTCCTGCGTTGTGTTCCTGTTTGGCTACACCTCTTTTAATCGTCCAGACCATAGCTGAAGATTCACTGTCATCACTTGGTTTATGCGAACGACTTACTTCTCGTAGAGCATTCAGAATGTCAGCCTGGTCCATGGCGCGTCCACCTTCCACAGTAGCCTTACCTGCGAGCTTGTCAGCCAGCTTATTTCCCTGTACACCCGCATGCCCTGGCACGAACATGAAACTAATCTTTGTCAGCCGAGATCGCCCCAGAGACAGCAATCACTCGCTTTTCGGATCCACCCCATCTCTATCTTCTTGAACATGCTCATTGAGACATTATGGAAACATGCCCTAGTGAATGCCTGTGTCTCGAGTGATGTTATTGATTTACTTACTGCCATGACTTCCATAGTCAAGCTACTTATGGTCAAAGCAAAAGCACCAAAATCTTACGTCCCAATTCTGCCTCCGGCCTGAGCCATAAAGGTCATTGAACTTCTCACTCGTCGAACGACCGACCCATCTGTGTAAATGACAGCATCACTGTCTAGCGAATTCTGACACTTGTAACCACTCCTCGAAAGGATTTAAGGCCTCAAGTGAACACACCTGTTGAAGAATGTCTTCGGCTTGACCCATCCACGACCTTCCTCTTTTTAACCTGCTGCCCTTTACCTTCTTAATTTCACTATGCAGTGGATGTTGTGTATTTGCATTGACTCTGAGGTAGGCACATGCTTTGAAAATTTGCATTCTGTCTCCAATGGTTGGAAAAGAAAGAAGGTAGCGCATCGCCCTGCATGTTGTATCTCTTGTACATCCAAGAATAATACTCATAGCTTCGTTCTGTATCCTTTCCATCCTTTCCATCTGCTTACGGCTGAGTGTCAGGATCGCCATCGCATACTCAAAAACAGACATGACCAGACCCTCGTATAGAAGACATACATAGCGCTGCTCACAGTTTACTGCTACGATCACCCGCATCGCAGCCAAACCCCTCTTGACGTTTGTTATCACCTGGTTTATGTGCTCATTATAAGCAAGGCTTCGATGAAAACGTATCCCCAGTTAATTATTTGCCTGCTTTCTTTCTACAGTCTCTGAACACAGATTTACAGCTGGTGTTGGAGTGTTGCAAATAGGTTATTCTAAGAGAACCATGTCACTGCTGCCTGCGTTGGGTTGATCATTGCTCCAGATTCCACACACCAAGTGCTTATGCGATTTAGTTATGTTTGTAGTTCCACAGCAACCCGATCTCTATCCTTATCCTGACGATACACTAACACATCGTTAGCATATGGCAATGTCCTCCCCGGTCCAGTGATCTGCTCGCTGATAATTCTCACAGTGTAGGCGTTGAAAAGCACCGGAGATAATGGTGATCTGTGACAGGCCCGGATATATTGTTGTTGGTTCAGAAGTCCAACTGCCACATCTAAAAACTACTTTCCGTTGGAAGAGGGCTGCAGTGATCCAACTAAGGAGGAATGGACTTATCTTGAGTTCAAGAACTGAAACATTAAGAAATCCAATTGTACTCTATAGTACACATCCTTTAGATCAGGGGTATCAAACCCAATCGCTCAGTGGACCAAAACTCAAATCACACGTAAGGTTGCGGGCCAAACAGGATAAATATTTAATAAGCCAAAATTTAAACCTTTTTTAAACATTAATATAAATTAAAACAGAAAAATTAATAATAAAAAAAAAAAACATTGGGATACATATTTTCACTCTTTTTTTTTCCAGATTGTCAGAGCACGATGTTTGGCATCTTTTCTTGGCTACAAGTTCGTTTATGTTGAGAGTAATGTTCTGTGTCATTAAGATTCTCATAATGGACTGCAAGTGTTCATCAGTGAGACGACCCCTGTGTGATATTTTGTTAATCTTCATCACACACAAAAAAGCTGCTCATACAGATATGTGCTACCAAACATGCTCAAGGTTCGAGCCGCATGTAGACGACGCCGGGGCATCTTTTCAGGAATTAAACGAGTGAACTGTGCAGGCCCCACAGTGTCGTACTTTGCCTTTTAACTCCATCTGCAAATTTACAGGTGTAGATACCATATGTACAGCAAATGGATTACGAAACAGCCCGAAATTACTGTTATGTGCTTCAAAGTGACTAAAGCGCCGCGCGAACTCGGCGCGGAGTAAGCTGAGTTCTTCAGCAAAGTGTGCATTGGGAAATACCACAGCGTTGACTTGGTGTAACATTGCTTGGCAACAAGACAAGTTAGACAGGTTGCATTGGTGCATTTATGTCTCCCATAAGCACAGTTTCACTTGAAATGCCTTCCTGCATCATGCATATCAGTGATAAAGCGATGCCGTCCCTGGTGCTGCAGGTTCAAGTCGCTGAGATGAGTGGTTATATCAGACAGAAACGCCAACTCACATTTCCACATTTGTATCCCGAAAAACTGTGGAATCTTTTCCTTTACTGTCCATGAATTGACAGATTTCCTCGACCAGCTGGAAAAATCTACTGAGAACTTTTCCCCGACTTAGCCATCGCACCTCTGTATAAGGCATGTCGCCGAACGTTGACACTATTTACTGCTAAAAAGACTGAAATTAGCGGTGATTTAAATCTTTGGATCTGATAAAGTTGACAGTTTGTGTTACAGTGCTCATTACATCTTCCACGTTGAGGACTTTATCACACAACGATCCTTCGTGTATGATGCAGTGATATGCTATCAATTCACCAGTACAGTTCTCCTGCATCTTTATGAGGGGTTCCAGAGTAGACAAGAAACGATGACGGCGGCGCTTGATCTCGAGGATGCGTACAATAGAGTTCGATATGATATTTTGATGACCGCATTGATGTAGAAGGGGGTCAGTCCCTGGTTGATGAACTGGATAGCGGCCGTCCTACATTCTCGTCGGATTGCTCTCCGTCTGGGTGGATGGACCTCAGAGCCACATATTTTAACCCCGAGACTGCTACAGGGATCCGCAATCTCACCGGTGCTCTTTAACGTGTATAAGAGCAAAATTGCAAACCTAGAAGCACCAGGGGTTGGAAGGATACTAACATTTGCAGATGATATTCTTGCATATAGGGAGGGGAGAGATAGGGAGAAAACATCCCAGGAGCTACAGGCGACAGTAGACAAAGTGATTGACCGGTGCACTGAAATGGGTGCTGTCATCCACCCGGAAAAGGCAGCTGTTTTGTGGTGCTCTCTGGACAACAGGATTGTGAGAGCTGATGTTCCAAGCCTCACGATAGATGGTGGAAGCGTCAACAGAGAGAACAAATTGAAGTATCTGGGAATCACATTTGACAGGAGCCTGTCCTTCAAGGATCATGTGGAGACGGTTGTGACAAGATTGCAAAAGGGACTCAATGCACTTAAAATTATGGCTGCAATGGACACAGAGCAGAGAATGCTTTTCAGACTATACCAGCACTTGATCCTCTCAGCGGTTGATTCTGGACTAGGACTGCTCACTGTCTCAAAGAGTCAGCTCGTGAGATTGGAGCGCATACAGAACGAGGCTATGCTGGTCATTCTGGGATGCACCAGAGACACCCCAGTGGTGTTTATGCAGTACATCCTTGGTTTGCCGACTGTTACTGGTAGGCTCAGGGTAATGCAGGCGAAGGCATACCTCAGAGTAGCTGCTGACACAGATCACCCGTTGCATGAGGCGCTGGACGCAGTTAAGGGCCAGCGACTGATAAGAGGGAAATCATGGATGGCTCAGGCGGAGGATACGATCAGTCAGGTGTGCCCCTTGGAGAACATTAGGCGAGGGGAGGAGTGGGTCAGAGTGCCAGCGGAGCAGTCAGGCTTGTGCAGAGTTATAATCACATTGAGCCGGGAGTGCAGGGAGTGGCAAGCAGGGGCCATGGAAGTGGAAGTCCAGCAACTAATTCAGGATAATGCTCGCCCGGTTGATGTGATTATCTACACAGATGGTTCGGTGTTGAGAGATAGTAGACGTGCCTGGGGTTTCTTGGCAAAGGCTAATGGTCGGCTTACCTATACAAGCATCTGCTTTTTGTCTGAACACAAGACGTCACACACTTTCATCATGCAGCGCTTCAGAAACTCTCCTTCTGTAAATGGTCGGCCTGATTTTGCGATCTCCTCCGCCACAATAATACTTGCATTCACAGTAGCTTCAGTTTGTGATTTTGCTTTGTTGAAAAACATCTGCTGTGTTTTTAGATGCCTCTTCAAATCTTCTACCTTCTGTAGATTCTGCTCTGCATCCAAGCCATTTAATTTGTTTGATGTTTAGAGACGTAGTGCCGTCTCAGATTATATTCGTTGATCACAGCCACATTATCTCCACAAATTAGACACACAAGTTTACCGCAAATATCAGTAAACATATATTCAGCCTCCCAGCGGCTTTGAAAGGCTCTGTTTTCAGAATCGACTTTTCTCTCGGTTTATTTTAAAGGCTAGCTTTGATTTTCAAAAAAGAAAAAAAACATTGTGCATCTACCGACATCCGTTTGATTGATATCAGGTTAGCTGTAGCGGAAAAAGGTGATGTAATATCCGGGCACTACACTACTTTCATTTCTCATGCGCTAATACAAAACGAGCAACTTAACGTTGCTAGGTCACTATAACGACGAACAACCACTCACTACACTACATTTATTTTCCCTTATTCTGATCGAAGGGAGAACGCTCTCAGGTAGCCTATCATTCGGCAGAGCTGCTAATTAGGGAATTTGATTTGCACTTTATATCGTGGCCATCAAAAAATTGTTTTGCCTAAAATTATATTTCGGGTCGAATATATGTGTACGTCGGTTGAGACCTCTCGAACCTGATATGATTGTACGCCGGGCTTGATGTGGACCGCGGGTCTTGGGTTTGACACATGTGCTCTAGATCAATCGCCGCAGCACATGTTTCAATGCCTGCGTGGAAACCTTCATAGACATCATGGTCAAAAACTGCTGTGTTGGTCCAGGTTTCTCTGTTTGGAAGGTACCCTCCGAGGGTAGGTGGGAAGCAACCTTGCCTGTCTAGCTGGCTTGATATTTTTATGGCAGTTAACTTCTCCAGCAACTTGCCTGTTGTATTTTGCATCATTATTACCCGATATCCCTGAATTTTTGTGTGGTCTTTGCCAGGCTTCGGCAAGGGAATCAGATAGCTGTGTAGCCACTCCTAGATGCTAGCACTCCCTGTGCTGTTGTTGTACATATCTGCTAGTTCCTCTAGCCCGTTGTCGGTACAAATAATGATGTCGTCATACTTTAGAGATAGATAATCACATGGGAAACCTTGAATTATACCTCGGCAGGCGAACAGAAATCGTTGAACTCCTTTCTCTGAGATTTTAGTGAAATTTCGTTCCATCATCCAGTTGCGTGCCGTACTATAGAGTGTACTGTACTTTCTAGGAGGGCTGATTTGGAGAGGAGGATGAAGTACTATCACTATCACTATTCTATGTAGGAGTCTTATTAAAAGCCATGATTCTTCCTCGGGAATCTTTCTTAAGAAAACTATCTAGTGTCACAATGGACAGTGGCGTCACTGGGGTTGGTGTGACCCAGTGCGGTAAACTCTTGGTGTCGCCCCTCTAGACATTCACCATGGTCTTCTTCCGAGTGTTCCTGTACCATATATAATCGCATATAGTAATGTTTGTAAAATAAGTCAAAAAAGTTAATAAGGACATAAGAAAGAAAACAAATTGAACAATATAACTTCAATACTTCAGGTAAAACATAAATAAAGAACTTCGACAAACTCGGACAAAGTTAAATTTTTGTTATTTAACATTAAAATTTCTAAAATTAACAATGAACGGTTATGAAACCCGACTAGATAGAGCTATGTCTGCTTTGTCAAATTTGCAATTTTTTTATTTTGGTGTCACCCCTTGATGGTGTCACCCGGTGCGGCCCGCACCCCCCGCACCCCCCTAGTGACGCCCCTGACAATGGATACGGCCTGAATTAAGAGTGAGACGAGTGATAACTAATAGGTGTAGATAAACAGTGGGATATAGCTGGGATTCTCACCAGATTCTCTTTTTGTCTATTTTCCAGAACCCCCTTTTTGTTCGTAATATAATTCTACACACGATGGGAAGTTAACACCGAATGACTGTATCATATCAAGTGCGAATGAGAGCTGAAAACCCGATATCCCAACACTGGAGGAATCATTCAACTAGTGCCCATTTGAAACCTGTGTTGTGCCTTTAATCGACGTCGTCTTTGTTTTCATCTTCATTATCATCATCATACGAAGGGAGAGAAGAGTTTCCATGTGAAATTCGTTTTGATAGTCTTTCCGCGTTCTAAACAGCAGTCAGTCGCTTAAATCACATTACTTTTCAAACTCCTAATGATGAATTCCGCAAGCAGTCAACACCTCACCTACCTCTAACTGATCTCTTCGAGAACTTTACCATTTCATCTCATATCATCTCATCTTGTTCCTCTTGTACCTTGCGGTGTCGAGGTGAAGTATAAACAGCGGGAGACATCCCGTTTATGGGCTTCGTGTATCGATATTCCCATGGACTCCGACTATTCCCTCCGTCCATCGCTAACTTTGTTGCCCTCTGCCTCTGCTTCCATCTGGTCAGTACATAATTGCTTGTTGTGGTATACTGTTAGTTGCTAACCTTGTTGCATGGCCAAACCATTTGACTTGCTGCCTTCTAGTCCTGATTTCTTCATTTCTGATCTTCTCTCTTCTTGTTACATTGAATATTCTTCTCAGGAATCTCATTTCTATTGTTGCGATTTTTCTTTTCTCTTTTTCTATTATTGTCCATGGTTGGCATTGGTAGCATAGAGTTGGTAGGAAGATTGTGTTGTAGAGTGCTTTCTGAGTAACTATTGATGTATGTTTGTTCTTTAGTATTGGTGTCATTTGTCCAATGAGTTGGTTTGCCTTATTGCAACTATTTTCGATCTCGTCTTCTGATTTGCCATTCGATGATATTACATTTCCTAGCTACATGAAGCTGTTTACTTGTTTCAAGGGGTGTTTGTTTAGGTGAATCGTTGCTGTGTTTTCTTCTTAAAAAGTCGCTTAAAAGTCGACAGGGTCGACTTCATTGCACCGGGTTTTATCCCATATGGCTCAGTCTCTTTCCGCAGCACGGAAAGCGTCGCACAAAGCACGAACTCCGTAGCTTTTAGCGACGGCCCACAGGAGTCTCCGAAACATTTAACTCGTAAACCGAAAGGCGCGGCCCGGAATCGAACCCACAACCTTCGGAGCACGACTCAAACGGCTTGACCATTTCGCCACAGAGACTCCCGTTTCTTCTATGATTATAGTTATTATCTCTTTTTCACTTGTGCTAATTTTCATGGTATATTCCTTACAGATTTTGTTTAGGAGCTTTACTGATAGAATATTTACCACACGACACATACATTTCAAGTATTTCTAAATTAATCATTGTTCTGTTAGACTTTTGATACAGTTACTAGTAACTGACTGAGTGAATGGGAATTTCTATTACTATAAATTAGCTCCAAGTCTGATTCTGATTCCGATGTTTGTGATTCTTTGAGTTTTCTGTCTATCGCTCTTTTCTCATAGTCATATCATACCTCTAGGTGTTGTCGTTGTGTTTGTGGTTGTCCAGAAAGAGTGAAAGATAGCTAAGTGTATCCTTCTTCTTCTTCTTCTTCTTCTTCTTCTTCTTCTTCTTCTTCTTCTTCTTCTTCTTCTTCTTCTTCTTCTTCTTCTTCTTCTTCTTCTTCTTCTTCTTCTTCTTCTTCTTCTTCTTCTTCTTATTCTTCTTCTTCTTCTTCTTCTTCTTCTTCTTCTTCTTCTTCTTCTTCTTCTTCTTCTTCTTCTTCTTCTTCTTCTTCTTCTTCTTCTTCTTCTTCTTCTGCTGCTGCTGCTGCTGCTGCTGCTGCTGCTGCTGCTGCTGCTGCTACTTTTTTTTTTTTACATTACATTGGCACCTTGCCATCTTGATAGACGATAGTTTGTGCTTTAAAAAGGCATAACTTTTACCTATGGCGGTAGCGAATGAGACTTATAAGGCCAATTTGCGCTGTAAATGTCCGTTCACAGTAGGTGCATGTGAATACGTGGTCATTTCCACCATCATGCACCATCTTAGTCTCACACGCTCGGTGTGTGACTTATCTGCAATAATTTTCTCCTTTGTCTGTATTCCATTTCTGATGTTTGCCCCCCATGCATCACGTTCAGCGGTGACTTGCTCCCAATGTGCATTATCAATGCCTGTATCAATCATGCCCCGCTTACACACATCTTTGTATCGTAGTAGAGGCCGACCCTGAGATCTCTTACCCATCTGTAATTCACCAAAAAAGATGTCCTTTGGTATTTACCAGCATCCATCCTCCTAACATGTCCTATCCATCTAAGTCTACGAAGACTGAACATGGAATAAACAGTCACACAACCTGATCTTTCCAATACTTCAGTATTTGTGATTTTGTCTTGCCACTTAATACCAAGAATTCTTCGCAGACACCGCATATGATAGCTGTTTAAACGTTTCTCTTGGTGTGAGTAAGTTGTCCAGGTTTCACTGCCATAAAGAAGAGTATTAAGGACACAGGCTTGATAGACAAGGACTTTTGTTTTGGCAGTAAGCTTCCTGTTCTCCCAGACTTTTTCTTAACTTGTTCATTGTTGTTGCTGCCTTACCAATCCGGATATTGATTTCCTGATCTAGGGATAATATGCTATTTACCACTGATCCTAGATATGTAAAATGGTCTACCATCTCTAGTTCGGCATCGTCAATAAACATTGATGGTACCCCATGTGCACCTTGTGACATAATCTGTGTCTTCTTTTTGCTAATTGTTATACCAAATTTAGAACAAGCATTGGAGAATGCAGATAGTAGACATTGCAATTCTTCCTCAGAGTGGGTGTAACAAGCTACGTGGAGGGTCCCAATTATTCCTGTCACAATGCTTCGATAATATTATATAGCTCTGGCTGGGATAGGTCTTTGCTTGCCAACCCTCCTCCGTTCCCTGGACTCACTGTCACTCTCTCTCTTTCGACCTCGGGGCCTATTCCCTGCAGTGTCTTTCTGGCTGACCCATAGATAACATGGCGATTGTCAGAGTAAACTATAAAGTAATTTTAATAACTTAATAAAGGACAGCACAGGATAACATCAAGGCAGTTAAAACAGATAGTTCACTACAGATAAACAGGGGTAATGTTTGTAGTCCAGGCACAGAGCCTCAAGGTTTTCCATCATCGACCAAGCCTAAAAGAATGTCCGTTCCGTCCACATACAGCTCACCGAATGTGTCTTCAGTTCTTTCATTCCAGGTATGTTGTTCGAACAACAGGCCGCTGTAGAATCAAGCTTCCAAGTTTCCATGGACCACAGTCTATAGTAATCAAATGTTCTAGGAAAGTGCCATGGAATCACTTGGCACAATGTCGGGTAGGAAATAATATCATGGAGAACAGTTCTTATATAATAATGGGTGTGTCTGAGTGATTGGCGGGGTCCAGCCAAGAATACAAAAGGACTCGATCCTAGCGTATCGAGATGACTGGTGATGTGTCAGAAAGGCTGATGGTCATTCTTTCAAGGTCAGCAGTGGCTCTATCTTGTAGAGATCATACCCTTAGACCTGGCATAGCCCAAAACTTGACATGGCCTCGTCTTAAACATACTTTCTGCGTAGAGGCCCTGTCGATACCTTCAGCTCGATTCCCTTCCAAAAGAAGGATCCTGGAGATGATAAATATTGGTGAAAGCCTCCAGCTTAAACTTCATGTACAGTCTACAAGGAGACTTCTAATGGTCTCAGCATATCAATTTGCATTCACAAAATCTATAATAGTAATAGATATATAACTATTTAGTAGACCTGATTGAATTGGCCTGACCTGACAAGAGGTCCTGGATTGGCGGCGTATTTCCTAGACTAGGACTTCAGCTTGTCAAGGTCATGTCGTTTGACCCTATGAACTCTTTGCACACAAGATTCACTCTTCACTCTCATACCATGCCTTTATTATTACTGGGCACATTCTGTTCCAGGCTTCCCTCTTACTTGCAAACCCTGCCTTTCTCACGACAAAGCTCCTGTAGTGTTGTGTGGGTAATTATGTGTGTTTTCCCCGCTTATAGTAGTAAGTTTGTAGGGAACGAAGTGTAGTTCCCTATCCCTAGCAAGAATAAGAAAGAAGAAACTACCCCTTCCGGCCGCTGCTCTTGTCTGAGCTGTTGCCGCAATGCACCGGCAGTACCTCACATTACACGTAGATCTAGATGATCTTATCGACCAGTAACTATTCAGTCCACCTGGCCACCCTATCCGCTAAAAGACGAAAGATTTAACACAGTGTCTATCCTCCTCCGCTTAAAGAAGACAGAACATAGATGGGTGGAACCCGTCCCCACGGAGCGCTCCCCTCTTTCCGGCATTCCGTGGATATTTTATGTTTATATTCAAATGAAAGATGACACTATGCAGAGTTCAGGCCGTAGGAAGAAAGATAGCCCCCGCCCATCTGCTGCCAAGAACCAGCGAAGTTATCTGGAGCAATATATTGCTCAGATTCGTTCCCAGGCCATGCCAAGAACAAGACGCTTAGCTAGGTTGGCCAACGGTAAACCCACTCCCAATATGGCATGACTGGCTTTTCGCCAATTCGTCTCACCAATCGAGACAACAGAGAGTTATAGGCCAAGGTTTGGCAGGATTAATTAAAACCCAAGTTTACCTTTCCATTCACCAGCAGGATGCGGCACTTAATTTGTAAAATCTTTAAATTTTCAATACATGGTGCCGACAACACCCGATAGTGGTTTAAACAGACATTCATGGCCCAAGAAATTACACTAGTGCGTATTTGGTGCAAGGCGCGTCATCGGGTTTTCCCCAAGAAACGTCAGACTTCCAATCATTCTATTAAGAAGATCGGGTTGTAGAGGTAACCCAGAGAACTATCCTTCAGGGGAATTGATCGGACAAGAGAACTGAGAGTTCCCGAAAGCCATTTCCCACTGTTTTCCCAAACCCAAAGAAGTCATGAGGCCATGGGCCACTGGCGTTCTGCCTCAGTGGGTCGTAACTGCAGCATCATCTGCAATAAGCAACTCTCTGATCAGTACCCTCCTAATTTTAGTCTTGGCCTTCAATCTCTGAGCATTGTAGAGGCCACCATCTGAGCGTGAGTAAATGTATATACCACCATCCTGATCACGAAAGGCATATTTAAGTAGAAGTTAAAAGTATATTCCAAAGAGGGTGGGAGCTAGTACACAACCTTGCTTAACTCCACTCTTGATTTCAAACTCTTCAGAAGTTGCACCATCAAACTTGATTATACCCTTCATGCCTGTGTGGAACGATTCCACAATGGACAGAAGAGTTGGTGGGCAGCCAATCTTCTTTAGTGCCTTGAACAGACCCTCACGACTGAACAAATCAAATGCCTTTGTGAGGTCGAAGAAGGCAATAAACAGTGGTTGATTCTGTTCACGGCATTTTTCTTTCATTTGTCGCAATGAGAATATCATATCTATGGTAGACCGGTTCTGCCGAAAGCCACACTGTGATTCGGGGTAGACTTGATCTCCTAGGACTTGAAGTCTGCGCAGAACAATTCTGGCAAATACTTTTCCAACAATACACAGAAGTGAGATACCCCTATAGTTGTTGCAGTCGCTCCGATCGCCCTTGTTCTTGTACAGTGTTATGATGCTTGAATCTTTGAAATCCTGTGGGACTTGTCCTTCTCGCCAGCATAGCTCTATTAGCTGGTGGATCTGTAGAGTGAGTGTGTCTTGCCCACTCCTGATAACCTCTATTGGAATCCCATCCTTACCTGGAGCCTTGCCAGATGCAAGTTCATTTATAGCACACTTAACTTCTGTTATGGTGGGAAGTGTGTCCAGATGGTCAAGAGTTGGTAGAGCCTCTATGGCATTGAGGGCATCATCCGCTAGTTTGGTCTCACTTGAGTAAAGCTCCAAATAGTGCTCTACCCATCTGTCCATCTGCTGTTTCTTATCAGTGATGATTTCTCCAGTCAAGTTTTCAATGGTGCACTTCTTTTGATCACTGGACCACAGGCTTTCTTTATTCCTTCATACATGATTCTTATCATTCCCTTATCACTTGCGATTTGAATGGACTCACATAACTTGATCCAATAATCATTTGCACAGTGCCTGGCAGCCTTTTGCACATCCTTCCTTGCTTGCCTTAGCTCACTCAGAGTGTTACGCGATGGTCTTTCCTTGTTTCTTAAGAGAGCTATCTTCTTCTTATCAATCAGCGGCTGCAGAGTCTCGGTGTTTGCCGCAAACCAGTCCTTCCTCTTATTATCCACAGTGCCGTAAACCCCTATGGCTGTTTTATAAAGAGTTTCCTTAATTTGACCCCACTTTTCATTTACTGTACAATTTTCTGGTGTATCAGTGAAAGCGTCCTCAAGTTGCTGTTGAAACTGAAAGCACTTTTCAGGATCGTGAGTGTTAATAATATTAATCCTGGGGCTAGATTTGTGTTTACCTGTGTAGATTCTCTTTGGTCTCAGTCTAACCCTTGCAACAACCAAAGAGTGATCCGTATCACAGTCAGCACTGTGGTAACTTCGAGTCAATGATATATAGTTCAGATGTTGTCTCCGTGTGATGATGAAGTCCAGCTGGTGCCAATGGCCGGATCTTGGATGTTTCCATGTGACCTTATGCATCTCTTTTGTTTTAAAAAAGGAGTTTATAATACATAGGTCATTACTGGTGCAATACTCCAGCAGGCTTTGCCCATTTTCATTCATGCGACCGATGTTGTATTTTCCAAGGCACACTGGCCATGAACTCGAGTCCTTGCCCACACGGGCATTGAAATCACCGAGCATATAAATGTAGTCAGATTTTGGATATGCCTTGATCACGGAGTCTAACTCCTCATAGAACGAATCCTTCACATCATCAGAGGAATCGAGTGTCGGTGCATATGCAGTAATAATGGTGGCAAAACCACAAGAGGTTGCCAAGAGCAGGGGTAATAGTCTTTCATTTCCTCGTGCTGGAATTTCAATCATTCCCAGTAGCGAATTCTTCACTGCAAAGCCCACACCGTGTTGCATTTTTTCTGCCTGCCCTCTACCCTTCCAAAAAAAGGTGTAATTGTTTTCCCTGAGTGACCCTTCCTCAGCGAGGCGAGTCTCCTGCAGGCCAGCAATATCAATGTTAAGACTATTGAGTTCGGCATCAATCACAGCCGTTTTTCTCACATCGTCAATATTGGTCAAGTCAGTGGAAAATCCTGGGCACATGGTTCTCACGTTCCAGGTTGCAAGCCGTAGCTTGAGGTTTCTATTTTTATTTTTATTTGTACCTGGTGCATTGGTTTTACAGCCTGTGATTCAGATTTTGTCCTAGCCCCAAGCACCCATTGAAGCAGGCAGGCTGTGGCGGATCAGCACCCAATTGGCCGGGGGCTGCCCAGCTAGAGGCGGGCGATAGCTGATCAGTGACACCTGTAGGTGTCTCCTACCGTCAGAGGCAACGCGTGGCGCCCCATGTCTACGCCAATTGACAGGGACTTATAACCCGTAACAGTTGCCTCTCGCTTTGATTCCAAGACCAGTTAAGACTAGGGATGGAGTTATTGCCTCTCCATAGCGCAAAGCCTGGGCTAAAATATAGAGATCATGTGTTGCCCTTGCAGCATGATCCCTCTCTCGGCCTGCCTAGTTCACTCCAGAGGAAAGGTAACACCCCTACATCTGGAACAAGACAAGTTGCAGACGCTGCCGGGTCAGCAAAGCAATGCTCTAACTGTCCGCCTGTCAGAGCTTCGATCCTAGACCAGCCGCCAACCAATGCTTAGGGCCTGGTCTGCCCTGCCATGACATTTTGTCTTTAGCTTGCATTTCCTCGCACCAGGGTAAGGCTTGTGCCCTCCCAATTGCGCTCCTCCACCCGAAGCCGTTGGCACAATGTGGGGTGTCGGGTTTGGTAAGTGCCGCCCAACGTTCTGAGCTAACAGAAAGCAGGTAGTACCGTCTACTGTTATACGGTAGCTCAGTCATATCTTACTAAGACCTGACACAAGTCAGGTAGCTGCTGCTATTACTGTTTCTTCTTCTGTGTAAGACTGGACATATCATCAATCTTTGCCACAAACAATAACTATTTGTTAATCGCTATATTTTATAAACTTGGAGTCTTTCCATGGCAGTGGTGTTGTTTTTCATGTTTGTGTTGTTAATGTACTAACCCCGCCGTTCGAGTTATTCCCTGTTATACCGCATAAGGCACAATAACAGTCTGAAGACTTAGTAACCTTGTTTTCATCACTGTTGTTCAACAGCACATTCATTCCGATCCCGCATGATATGGGACATGAATGTCTACATGCACTAAGAGATTTGCATCGACTCAATGTGTCTCAAGGCGTGAGTGCAATGCTTGGGTACTGAATGCCTGTTATCATCTAGGAGATTTGCTGTGAAGTGCTTTATGCCTCAGATAGTGTATGGTGTATGATCCTGGACAGGTTTCCTAACATTGGATAGCGTGGACTCAAGGGAGGTGAGAATAAATCAGCTCATCTCTACGCCTTTTGTCATCTAGGAGTATATTGAAATCGTTATATCCGAATACTTTTCACTGGCTTGGAATGTCCGTATTTGGGAAATACCTCATGCATAAATTTGAGACAGCGATCGACTGTAATGGCGACGACTCCTTAGTCGCCTCTAGGTGTTTGCCATTATCCGTTAAGACAAAGTAATCTATCCATTACCCATGGTATTTGGAATTTACCAATGAGACAACGAGAAGTGACACAACCCTGTCTTCTTTACAAATCGCCCTGATAAAGTTGCCATGATCTGGATATTACCCAGCACTTTCCGACCTAAAGTCGAAAGCCATTCGTCTAGGCCACCCTAACCACTATTCTTTTTGCTGTACATGAAATCTGCTAAATTGTATGGAATAGAAAGAAAAAGCAGCGGCTGCAGCAGGATATAACAATATGAAATGGAAACAAATAGGTATTTTAAACTCCTGCGAGAAAAAACGTACTGAACATCACAACGTTGCACATACCTTACAAGGAGATCCACGTGTCACGAAATACAGGTGAAAAATCCGAAATCAGAAGCACTCAATAAATATAAAAAATGAATAATAAAATAAAATAAGATAAAATACACACGAACGCGTACAATACGACACACAGACGTTTCGATTCTCAGAATCTTTGTCAATGACAACACAGATAGTTAACGACAAACAACGACACAACACAAACACACGACCTATCACTTATGATGCACAACCTGATATTTACATGTGAGGCACAAAAGGTGACTTGGCCAGCCGGGAAGACGCTTGTGGCGCAGAATTGAAAATGGGTTGCCAAAAAGGATTTGAGTAGCCAAAAATATGTGAACAGTCTTCTATGAAAATATAGAAATGTGGGGACAATTAAGTCTAGATATCGGGGGGGGGGGGGGGAACAGCACGGTAATAGGTAGTGTAGACAATTGAGGAAGATGCCACAGTTAAACGAGATGCTAAATGCTAAATGTTAAAATGCTAAATTGTAACAACCGAAAGGAACATTAGTAGCAAATACTTGAAAGCCCACAAACATAAACATTACAGACAAAAACAACCGATACACCGAAAGTATACGAAGCATAACAGTGCTACCCGGCAACTAATGTAGGATAAAGATAACCACATAATAAATATTACTGTTGGGGCATGAAGTGTTAAATGTTCTCACACTCTAAGTCGTGATATATAAAGTCAGTTTGCTTCTTGTCGCGTTTCCTTCCCAGATAGTTGAACCAAGAATTCTGACAATTGTCTGACACCTCTTATTAAGAGGGTATGATGACCCAGAGTTGTGCTTTTCGGAATACTAATCCTCGCTTGCTTAAGAGTAGAATGCTTTTAAGTGCATTGCTTGAGAACAAATCAAAATTGAAACCCCCACCACATGTGGACGAACAGATTACCATAAGTGACTTGAAAATAATGCTGGTGTGGATTAGGAACTGTCTATTTCATGTAATATGAACTTGTATAAATTCAAAGAAGAGACGATCCATTCTAAGTGGTGTGTGCTAACGTTAATGCCACATAAAGGACATTCAGTAAAGTTAATTCCAAGGCAAATTATACCGTTGGATTACGGTTGGATACCCAGAGCCCCGAAGTGCTCATCTATACAGATGGATCTGTTGTAAAGCAGCAGAGAAGTGCGTGGGCATTTACAGCCCGTTCAGCGGGCCTAACCGTTCAAGAATCCAGTGGTGCCCACTCTATGACCACGAGCAGCATGACGATGGAGGTGATGGTAGTTACACAGGCTTTCATATGGCTGGAATCACAGCATTATACCAACGTGTGTGTACTAAGTGATTCAATGAGCATGATTCAGAAGGTCGAAGCTGGATCTGTACGTAGACAGTGGACTGAGTCGCTGCGGAAGTCCGTTGTCCGCAAAGTCACCTTCATCTTCGTCCCGGGACATGCGGGTGTCGAGGGAAATGAACGAGCTGATAAATTGGCTGGCTCTGCACCCCCTGTAGATGGCCAGCCCATGGATCGTGCCGATGTTATTAACGCCCTTAAAGATATGGCGAGAACAGAGGATTTTGACGCCAATGATTCCACATCGCTTTCCAGGATGAAAGACCTGGGAGTAAGAATCGGCACAGCCAGACGCGAGAGGTACATCGGGAAAACAAAGCGCCTCGTCAACCAACACAGAACTGGCACTATTAGCCACCGGACGCTGATGCATATGCTGGGGGGAGGATCTGAGCACCTATGGACATGTCCGGAGTGCAAGGAAGATACCCCAACTGATAACTAACTAACTAACCGTTGGATTAGGTGTTATAGTCAGATCCCTTTCTCTTCTTAATTAGTTTAGTTTAGTTTAGTCGACGGATCAACATTACGGCACACGGGTGTAACCCATTATTGCTCCGTTCTACTCCTAACTCAAGCCTGAGGTCGGAGAATCTCAGCTCAGTGAACGAACTCCGTAGTACCGGCAGGGATCCTGAAATACTTTGGGTACATTTTTTACCCCAAATTTTACTTGTGAAGGGCTACTCTTTTTCGATTTCCAACTGCCAAGGGATTTTTTACGAACGCAGCAATACACACAGGCGTCCGATCTCACTACCCAGAGACCCAGGGAAATGTTGTTATAGTGCATTCACATTTGTTTGCCTCCATATACAAATCCATATTTCAGTAACCAAATGAGGGAAAACTATAAGATTTAGCAAATAAACTTATCATCATGTCAATCCAACGAAAAATTGTTTGTTCTGCAGATTGTACAGCAGATTTCAATGTTTGTTTATATGCGGTATATAATTTACTGGTCAGAAATTAAGTTCATAATTTTAAATGTATTACACCGTGGTCAGACAATCAGCGTTCAATGTTGAATATTCTACGTGTTTCACGGGATTATCCTTATGCCAAGAACCCCGCGCTGTTTAAACTGGGAGTGTTCATAGGTGTCATCAAAATGTGGGTTATGTCATGAAACCTGTGATTATTATTATTTTTTTTTTTTAAATCTTACCATTTATCGTTAACATTGAAATGTGTGAATATTTTTCAATGGGATTGAATGCGAAATTGTGTATACACTTCAAAGCATCGCTATGAAGTTGTACACATATTTTTGTATAGAAGCTGATCGCAGGAAACTGTTTTATACTATTACAAATTTCGAAAAAAGAACAGTGCATGCATTTGGTTTGAGTAAACGGTCATTTCGTGGATGGGTGCAAGAATCTGGAATTAAACCACCACGGTAGGTAGAAAGGTTATTGTAGACAGCTTTGACAAAGATGTCATAAGGCGAGCTATTATAAAAATGCTTTAAAAAGTCGCTTAAAGTCGACAGGGTCGACTTCATTGCACCGGGTTCTATCCCATATGGCTGGGTCTCTTTCCGCAGCGCAAAAAGCATCGCGCAAAGCACGAACTCAGCAGCTCTAGCGACAATCCACAGAAGTCTCCGAAAAATTAAACTCGTGAACCGAAGGATGCGGAATCGAACCCACAATCTTTTAAACCCGAGTCAAAAGGCTTGACAACTTCGCCACGGAGACGCCTAACATTATAAAAATTTTGGATTTTATATCCAGGATTATCCAGCCTTATAAAAATGCTGGATGCCAAAGAAATAGTGACTGTAAGAAAACTTAGGGTTTGGTTGAGAAAGAACAATAACATGGAGCTATCCAAAACAACTTTGTGGAAAATTATAAGGTCATTATCTTCACTTTTAGAAAGTACAAGGGAGGTAGAAATATTCTTTGCGAGCAACCGCATTTAGGAGCCATGAGAAACAGATACCTACGTGAAATAAGGGAAATGCGCAAAGAAAATTATGGCATAGTGTATTTGGATGAAATGTGGATCAATGCGCACCACACAAGTGATAAGGAATGGCAATCAGTGGATGGACAGATAAAGCGATATGTGCCCAGTAGTATAGGACAGCTATTGGTCATAGCCCATGCTGGTAATACGCATCATGGATTACAACAGAATGCTAGGCTCGTGTTCGTATCAAAGCATACAGACATTAGGGATTATCATAATAAGATGATTTGTAATGTATTTAGAGATTGGCTCTAGAATACAGTGCTTCCATCCCTAGATAGACCGTCTCGTCCAATTATGAACAATACATGATATCAATGTTGTTGCCCAAGAGGACAAAATACCTACAGCATCGAGCACAAAGGGAGCAATAAAGATATGGCTCCGAATGGAACACATACCATTTTCAGAAACGTATTTCTAACTAGAATTGTTGTCCCTTGTAAAACAGACGCCAAAAAGCAAGAAATATCAAATCGACAAGTTGATAGAAGAGCATCGTCATGGGTGCTTGAGACTTCCGCTTACCATTCTCATTTGAACACTATAAAACTTGTGTGGGCTTAAATTAAAGGACAGGTGGCAGTTGACAATACTATATTCAAATTGTCTGACGTTAAGATACTTATCCAGTCCGGACTATTAAATATTGACAAAGTTACTGGAAAAAAATGTGAGGACCATGTGTTGAAAGAGGAAGAGGACTATTGGAGAAAGAATGGATTGAATTTTATGCAACCGAGAGCAGTAATCAACCTACTGGAACCGTCCGACACAGATTAAGGTCTGAGCAGATCGCAGACCTTAATCCACGTGCACGCTTACTTGGATATTTTGCTCCAACTATTCAGACAAATTGCAGGCCCTAAACATTACAGCATCAGCACAATGTCAATGGCAACAGTTTGTATTCCACAGTGATGAATTTCCAATTCCGCAAGCCCTCAGCTGTGACAAACAACTGGTATTGAAACAAACAAAAAAAAAAACACACACACACACTAAACGCATTGAATACTAACAGAAGAGTAATATTGCGGTGGAAACTGACATATTGTGACATAACAAGAAACGTGAGCGCAAACACGTTGTCAAATTAGGGGACAACACACGTGCATACGAATCAATCTATAAACTTCTATGAAAAGAGGACCAACATCCTGGTCGTTAAGAAGAAAGCCCACTACAGAGACACTGACAACTATTTTCATAGTGCAAAACAGGTAATCATGTTCCGTTTCTGAATAGTAAACAGCAGAGTAGACAATCTTTCACGAAGACTCAAAGCGGGCCTGTCACCCATGTGTACGTGTGAACAAACTACACAGACAGCTGAACAGATCCTTAAAAATGGACACATGATGACTAAATTGCGGTATCATTTCTGGTCACTCTATACGCACATTAACGCACAGCTATTTGGAAGCTTTCACGAACTCAATATAAAAAGCTAAATGCATCCTAATAACATGAATACTTTTTTACAATTATTAACCAGAAGCTGAAGAAACAAGAAGGAAGTGAAAAAAATAAGGTAAGAAATATATTCCTTCTACTTTCCTGTCAATTTATACATTATTTACCCCATGCCTCTGGAAATTCTCTGTCTTTACTAATATTACACATTGCACCCCTCTTGGGAGTCTCCGTGGTGAAGTGGTCAAGCCGACTGACTCCGAAGGTTTATGTTCGATTCCGGGTCGCGTCTTTCATTTCACGAGTGCATTTTTTCGGAGATTCCCGAGGGTCGTAGCTGGAGCTACGAAGTTCGTGCTTTGTGTGACGCTTTCCGCGCTGCGGAAAGAGATTGAGCCATATGGGATAAAAACCCGGTTCAATGCAGTCGACCCTGTCGACTTTTAAGCTACTTCTTTTATTGCACCCACTACCATGCGAATCCGGATACGCCTTGTATCGTCATCTGAATTGGCGGGGCATTCATTACTGTAAAACAAGTTTGTTAGCGAGAAATCACTAGTTTTTCACCAAAACATCAAAGAAATGTCTCCGCTTTCCTTGATTTAAGTTGTTTTTGGACCTATCAAAGACATATTCCTTGGGTGGGGGTAAATATAAGACGGCAGGAAAAAATTTCATAACAGTGCAATAGACAGTTTTCAAAATATTTGATCGCGAATGACGGCATTCATTTCCGGACAGACTATAGTAGAAGTCCACGTGAAGGAATCCCGATTCTCATCGGGGCGTGAACTCGGGACCTCCAGCACACCATACCTCATGACCAGTCAACCCCCCCCCCCCCTCCCCCCTTTTCTCTTCTTAAACAATGAAAGGCATTCTGAAAACTACCAGGTCCCCATTTTATAAAGCTAAACTAACATCACAGCCGTGTTTGTCTGAACAAGTAATTACACTTTTGGGGAATGTACTCCCGTCAGTGTCTTGTTACGTAAAGGCACTAAACACTATACCGACTATAAACAACTGTAAACGTTCGGCGTCTAGTATGTGTGGCCAGAAATCATAGCGACATTAAGTTGCATTTA
>OY992876.1:245937600-246020100 GCA_963921405.1 Cepaea hortensis | reverse complement strand
AAACAACAACAGTTTATGTGGAGCTGTGTTTATTGATTTTAGAAAAGCATTTAATATGATAGACCATGTCATTTTAATTTGAAAAAAAAAAAAAAAAAAACTAGAGACAATGAAAATTAGCACTGATGTAGTTACTCTGTCACACAGAAAGCAAGTAGTATCACACAGTAATTCTCTGTCTCAAATCACTACCTTCAATATTGGAGTACCACAAGGCTCTATTCTTGGCTGTCTATTATTTGCCATCTATATTAACGATCTACCTTTCCATCTTTCGTCGCCCTGCGATCTATTTGCAGACGAATGTACAGTGTATACAAACGCTGGAAGCTGTAATTTGTTGTAGTCATCTTTGCAAAAAGAATTAAATAATGCAGTTAGGGGGAGCTATGCAAACCGTATAGAAATTAACATCACTATAACAAAATCAATGTTATTAACAACCAGACAAAGGCTTAAAACTCTAAATTTACATAGATCACTTCAACTTCACATCGATGACATGCCAGTAGAAAGTGTAATTGAGCACAAAACATTAGGCCTCATCATTGATAGAAACCTAACCTTTAATTCCCACGTTCAAGCGCTCGTTAAACAAACAGCGAAAAAGATCTACCAACTCGCCAAAAGTAAAACTTTCCTTGATGAGGACACAAGGAAAATATTCTATACTTCTCACATTCAGACACATTTTGACTACTGCTCTACAATCTGGGACGGTTGTTCCAATTCAAGTACCAAGCGATTTTACTAGCTCCAGAAACGGGCCATGAGTTTAATTTATAGCAAACAATTATCTGTCAATCGTAGCCTGCATAAACGCCTTCAGGTACTACCACTCCACAAACACCTGCTTTTCAATAAGGCTAAACTGATTCACACAATCCTACATCGAAATGCTCCAAATTACCTTTGGCCATTGTTTAAATATAATGCTAGACACAGTCAACGATTAAATATATTACACATTCCGAAGCCCATGATTGACTTATACAAAACAAGCTTAACGTTCTCTGCAGTTCAGCTGTGTAATTATCTTCCACAAGAAATCAAAGACATCACCAATCTCTATACATATAATCGCACATTATTTGAACACTATCTCAGTACTGACTACCTTCCCCCTTAATAATTGAAATAATAATAATAAAACCCCAGTATAACAGTCAGTCCCCTTTTGGTAGACTAGTATAATCCACACAGCTAATAATAAATGCCACACCATTATTTAATATTACTGAGTCGTGCAGTATTAATTTTTGCATTTTCTCCATGCCTTTATAATGCATATCTTTTATATTGTTGCTGTTTTCAGTTAGCCTTGAATTATGTGTGAATGAAATAATGTATGAAAGAGAGTGATAGAAGAGAAGCATGTTAGACGGGCCCGCGTGTTCATTTCTTAACCTTTTTAAAATAAAGTTTGGTCGTTCGTTCTTCGTTCTTTTATTATCAGCATGAGCCCTACCAGCTGGCTTTGGTTTTCTGAATCGACTCTGCTGATGATAAATCTCTATGCCACTGTCTCAGTACATCGAGCATCAATTTACTTTGTCTACATCTGGTTCTTATCCCAAATGATATTTCCAGTTGTCACGATATTCTCTGGTGCCTCTCTTCTCATCACTTGATAAAAGAATTATATTTGTCTCTTTCTTACAGTTGTATATAATGCTCTAGCTTAATTAGCCTCTTCGGGGGAGTCGTTGTTAGTTACACTGGCAGTCCTAGGTATTCGAAACGTTCGTCTCAAGATAAAAAATTTTCCGTTGCTTCCAAGCTCTCCCTAATGTGATCATCCACTTTCCTTGATTTGCCGCCATTTAGCAAAACACCTTCTTTATACCCTTTCAGTACTCTTCTTTTTGGCATTCAATGATTGTGACTTATTGCATCATATACTTTTAATTTTCTGAAATGAATTCTTTCCTTGACCTAGGCTGCTCTTAATCTCTGTCGTGCTTCTTTCATCTTTTGTTTTAATTGCCAAAGGGTTTTTTGGATTTCTCTACTTGGTTAAGCATTTTCCCTCCAATTGTTATCTCATATTTCATTGTCATCATTTTCTTTTAAATAACCATTGTTTCTGTTTTCTTTATATTAAAGGACATTCGTTATTTTGTACCTCATGTTACTACAAAGTCCAACAATTGTAGATCTGTTGCATGTATTACCTCTACAGATAAGCTGTATAAATACGTTGAGTTTGGCAGAGAGATACTTCGAAATATGCCAGGCAATAAATTGTCCAACATATTGTTTGTGTCGTCGTTATTCAAATTCACTAAGGGAACGCACTGTTTTGAATTTATGTTTACTAATGGTCAAGAGTGCATAGCCATGTGTTAAAACGGGTTTTATGTAACAACATGCACGAATTCTTGCTCTAACATCCAATGACACGGATTTATTGGATCAGATGTTCTTCATTTTATGGAATGCAGTTTTTACGTCTCCTTTTCTGTTCGTTACCCCGGTGGTACAGCATCTTCCATCTGATGTTATCCACGTGCCTAAACATGTTAATTTGTCCATTTGTTCCAAACGACACAATTTGCGTGAATTGTACATTTAGGTATAATATGCTACTGTCATAATGACTTCAGTCTTCCTATGATTCAAGCTAAGTCCCATGTTTATCCCTTCATTGTGTCTACCATTTTCTATAGTTCCTTCTGACCTGTTTGCTATCACGACGTTGTCAGCATAACATAAGTTATTTATAGTATGATGACAAGCTCACTGAATAATGAAAACAAATCAGGAGACAGTATAATCATTGTCTGACACCTTTTTTCATGAACTGACATGTTCCTAATTAGCTGTTGTTTATTTTAGTCCTATTTGCTGCCAATATATGTCCTGTATTATTTGCAGTATTTTGCCATTAATATTTAATGGTTCAAGAAATTTGATTATTTCCTTATGTTTCATACTATCAAACCTTGTTGTGAAGCTTACGAAGTACGGATCTCTTTTATGTTTATAAAAGTTTCCCGAGAATGTATATGACATTGTCTATGCCTTTCCCTCTACCAAATCACATTATTCATCATTAATGTGTGATTCCATCATGTTTCTCACCCGTCACATAATTATTCTCAGTAAAAGCATAGCCATATGTCTAATAAAACTCACTGGACGATGATCTTAACACATTAAAGGGTCTGATTTATTTAGCAGAGCTATAAATATGAGATGTATTGGGTCACAAAATGTACCTATAATTGTAAACGTCATTTGCGCTTCAAAAGTCTCAATTAACCTCCATTTCATTCAATGTACTGTTGATAGTCCCGGTGTCTTTCCTGTCTTCGTGTAATGTAGTGCATTCTCATTTTCTGCAGCAAGTGTAGATGGACTTCACGATTGTCTTGCATACTTGCAACCCAGTTCTTACCATCATGTGTATTGTTTCAGTCGTTTAACTGTATCACCTTGCCCGATTAATATTGCACCACTCCTAACTTTAAACATACAATGGTTGTTTGCATTTCTTATCTGTTAAAATATGTGTTTGTTTGTATATGAACTGTGAGTCTCCTTCTTGATTTGTCATATCTCTGTGCATCTTTTATTCAGCCAGAGTTCTTTGGCAACTTTGCATTTGTTCACTATTTGTTTGTGTTGTTATTGTATTCTTCTATATCTTATTGTTTCCTTTTTCCTTCATCCATTATCAAGAGATTTTTCTGCCATGTATCCCTCCTGGGACATAGTCCCTCAACCAAATCACACCAAGCCGTCGTATCTTTTGCTGTCTCCTGCAGTTTCTTCATGTCCTCCCAGTATTATTCATCTTTGTTTTAACTCTCTTCTCCATGTGGATCTAGGTCTCTCGCTAATTACGTTTGCCTTGTGGGTTCCAAACAAGCGAGTTTCTAATTATATTGTCCTCATATTTTCTCATTGTGTGTTCTATCTAGCGAGGAGCGGCTGGAAAGTCGATAGAATGCCGGATTCTCCTTCGAGAGGCCCTGTTTCGAATCCTCGGTAAGGTGTGGAGTTGTTTTTGTTTTTTTCTTTTTTTTTTTCTATCGGGGGCAAAAAGAAACCAGCGCCAGCGTCTGTTCCTCACCTCTTATTTCTGGTAAGTGTTTACTTCTCTTCATGAGCTCTACATTAGTGATTCTGTCATACCATTTTATTCCCACTATTCTGCGCATGCACCAATTAGTGAATGTTTGTATCTGTTTGTGTTGTTTGTAATGCTGTTAGTTGTTCTCCATGTTTCTGGCCCATACAGTAGCACTGATTTAACACTGGAGTTAACAAGTGTAAGTTTAGTGCTAGGTGTAACTTCCTTTGACTCCCAAAATTTGTCTAGTGTTATGAAAGCTTCCGTTATCTGTGGGAGATCGGGTTGTTATTTGCATGGTTTAATGGCATTATCGATGCTTATCTGTATGAAGGTTTAGACATAATGGGTGTTACATCTCTTCATGCGAGATTAGTTTATCATGCATTTTATTTTATTACGTGTGTGCGCGCGCGCGTGTGTGTGTGTGTGTGTGTGTTATGTGTGTTTGTATATATATATATATATATATGTATGCGTGTGTGTGTGTGTGTGTGTGTGTGTGTGTGTGTGTGTGTGTGTGTGTGTGTAATTCGCAACTGCGGAGCCGTATCGAGATGAATTTACCCAACTGTTCAAGAAGCCGGATACAGAAGAATGACACATTCCAAGCCTAATACAAGAAGACACTCGATGTTCAAGATGAGCAGCGTAGATGCCACTAAGACCGCAAAGAAGTCGAGAGGAGAGAACCTGCCTGCGAGTTAAGCCAAGCACCAGAACCCACAATAATCTCAAATGAAGAGACCACTAGGAAGTGCGACGACAAACCACCTCAGACAAGACCAAAATATACTGAGAAGCAGAGTGAGGAGAAAGACGCCAGACTCGGAAACACCGACTTACAGACGATCAGATGGGTTATCAAATGCATCCAAGTGGAGCTTACAGATGATCCAGATACAGAAGCAGCTACAACAGGAAACTCCTCACATCCGAATCTTGAAGGCGGAGCAGCTTCTGGCCTAATCCAAGATTCCTACTACCCTAGTAGTGGTAACAACAGAGGGAAGCGAGATGCCAATACTGTAACAGTATCGATAAACAAGAAAGTTCAACAGCCTAAACGATTCATTCCAAGAATCATACAATGCTCAAGGTGCCAGAGGGCCGGCCACAGCAGAACATCGTGTCGCAGGAAGACAGAGATCTGCCGATACTAAGCCAAACACCATGCTTTCAAGGAATGTCCGCTGGCCAAACAGGACAAGGACTTCCAAAAGCCCAACGAGAATAGAAAGTGTGCCAACTTCCTTGACAAACACGGAGCAAGATACATGGGCTGCCTGTAACCCCAAAGACACTGAGACGACCTAAAGATCGCCATAATCACTACCACTCCATTCAAGAAAGCACGGCGAAGGTACGGAGACAGCAACAGGCATATCACAAGCTAAAAAGAACTCAGCTCCAAGGGCAGATTGAAGTGCTGAAGAAGCAAGTCAATGCACTTCTGACACCGACACCAACCAGCGACAAGAAAACACTACTGGATGACATGAAGGGAATCCAGCGCAGCATCCAGCAAGAGGTGAAACGCATGGCACAGATGAAAAGGTGAAAAAAGGTAGAATAAAGACATTCTACGAGCAATCAAAACAGAGAAAGAACTGCTAAAAGCTGAAAGGGAGCTAACCAAAAACAAGCCAGCAGAAGCCACTCGAAAGACTACAGCGAAGCCGCAAGCCGAAGACAAACCACAGACTAATCAGAAATCGCAAGCCAAGGCCAGCAGTCCTAACACGAGGTCCAAGAAACCCAAGGGAAAACCAGCATCCTACCAGACATCTGAAGAAAGCCTAGTGGAGGATTCCAACAGTGACTTCGAAAGATGGTGCAAAGACTATGACATGAAAAATAATCTCGCCGAAGAAAACGATCTCAAAGAACACAAAGAAGCTGAGGCAAAGAAAGCTAGCCAGCAATCAAAGAGTCCTTATAAGTGTCACAGACTCCCGATACTACCTAGTATAACCGAGGGCAGTACTGATTAGACACTGGGCAGGAGAGTAAGGTAGTAGCGACAGGTAGACAGGTGTACTAAGAAAGGTCAGGGTTGTTTACGTCTCATCATCATCAAGTGCCGTGCCGGCTGGTGTAGGCGTTCATGGCTCTCCACAGATCTCGGTACTTGGTGTTCTGGATCAACTCTGATGATATTCCTCCATGCCAGCGTCTCATTCCGTCCAGCATCATTTCTCTTGGTCTGCCTCTGCCTCTCTTCCCCTCGATCTTTCCAGTTGTCACGATGTTCTCCAATGCCTGTCTTCTCATCACATGACCAAAGAAAACTGTTTGTCTGTTTCTTATTGTTGTATATAGTGTTCTAGTTTCATTAGCCTCTTTCAGGCAATCGTTGTTAGTTACTCTGGCAGTCCAAGGAATTCGCAACATTCGTCTTAAAAACCACATCCCTGTTGCTTCTAAGTTCTTCCTAATTTGTTCATTTACATTCCAAGATTCGCTGCCATACAGCAAAACTATAGGTTCTATATAGCATTTTAGCACTCTCTGTCTTACATTCATTGATAGCGACTTATTGCATAAGATACTCTTCATTTTCTGAAATGCGGCTTTTGACTGCTCTATTCTGCTCTTAATCTCTATTGTACATCTTCCATCTGACATTATAAGTACCCCCAGGTATTTAAAATTATCCACTTGGTTGAGAATTTCCCCTTCTATTTCTATGTCACATTTTGGTGTCCCCATTTTCTTTGATATCACCATTGTTACTGTTTTCTTGATATTCAAGGAGAGTCCTTTCTATGCACTCTCTGATACTACAATGTCCAATAATTGTTGTAGGTCTGTTGCATTATCCGCCACCAATACTGTGTCATCTGCATAGCGTATATTGTTTATATTATATCCTCCGATTAGTATTCCTGGCTTCTCTTTGAACTCTCTCATTATTACTTCGCTATATAGGGAGAAGAGATCGGGTGACAAGACACACCCTTGTCGTACTCCTAGCTTTATCTGTTCGTAACTACCCTCTTTATTTCCCATTTTAATTGCTACTACTTGGTTCCAGTATATATTCTTTATTATTCTTAAATCTTTCCCATCAATGTTGATATCTTCCAACATTTTAATCAGCTCATCATGTTTTACTTTATCAAATGCCTTAGTATAATCTATGAAAAATAAATATATGTCTCTCTGTTTCTCTATTGACCTTTCTATTAGTGTTCGTAATATATATATTGCATTGCTTGTACCCTTTCATTCCATAAAACCATACTGTTCTTCACTAATTTTCATTTTCTTTCTTGTTCTTCTCATTATAATTCTGAGTAGAAGCTTAGTGATATGGTTTATGAGGTTAATTGTGCGAAAATATTCACATTCAATTGCTCCTGGTCTGTTTGGTATTGCTATAAATACAGATTTTAGCATATCGCTTGGTAAATATCCACTGTTGTAAATATCATTCAGCATTTTGGTTAATATATCTACCCCAAATTCTCCCAATACTTCTAATTCGTCTACTGTGATTTCATCTGGCCCAGCTGTTTTTTCTTTCCTCATATGGTTCATAGCGTCAGCGACTTCTTCTTTTAGTATAGGTGGGCCTTCCAAGTTACTTTCTTCTGTTAATTCTTCCCTTTGTCCATTATATAATTCTCTTATATACTCATTCCACCTCTTCCTTATAGCACCTCCCTCCATTAATATCTTTCCTATTTTTGATTTCAGACACCCTGCATTTATTCTTATTTTCCTTCCTGTGAGCTCACTGATTGTCTGTGCATACTTTTTTTTTATCTTTAATTGAATTTAATTCAATATTGTTTTATTTTTTTAAATTTTGTGTGTGTGTGTGCATTGCTCGTTTAACCAACTTTCTTTTGCCTTCACATATTTATATCTTATTTCTTTATTTATCTGAGCATACTCTTGTTTGTCATTTTTATTCTGTTTCCTTTTGTCCATCAGCATTAAGATTTCTTCATTCATTCATTTTTTCTTAGGTTTTTGGCTTCTCTCCGGTAATATTTCTTTGCTATTTGATGAATGGAGTCCCTTAAAATTTCCCATTGTTCATTTATACTCTGTATTTTAGCTATTGCATTGTACCTATTTTTCACAGTCACTCTGTATTGCTCTTGAATTTCTTTATATACTTTCAGAACCTCTTTATTAAGTCTCGAGTTCTTAACCATTGTTTTCCCTCTCTTTAATCTTACTTTTATTTGTCCACATAGTGATGCATGATCACTATTACCGTCAGCACCAGGCATTGTCTTTACATTAATTATGCATTTCTAAATCTTTTATTAATAAGTTTGTAGTCAATTTGGTTGCGTACTTTCATATCATGGCTTTTCCTTGTGTATAGTCGTCTTTTATGGTGGTTAAACCATGTGTTTCCAATTATCATATCATTAATACTTGCCCATTCTATTAGTTTCTCTCCTCGTTCATTTCTTGTACCTAAACCATAATTCTCCACTATATCCTCAATTTTTCCCTTCCCTACTTTTGCATTAAAATCTAACAGTATTATTTTTATTTCTTGTGATCCAGTTTGAGCTATTGCCATTTTTATTTCTTCGTAAAAGTGTTGTATTTCTTCATCACTACTGCTTGTTGTTGGTGCATCTACTTGTATAATATTTATATCTATTGGTTTGCCTTTGATTTTAACCATTATACCTCTGTCTGAAATACATCAGTATCCATTCATAGATTTGGCTGTTTTTTTTAATCAAATATTATTCCTACACCTTTTTCATGTATGTCCCCTCCAGAATAAAGTATTGTGTCTCACGATGTTCTTAATGATAATCGAGTGAGATGGTCGTTGTCTAGGTTACAATGCTCCTTATATGTCACTATGGAGTGTAAGTTGAGCTAGCTACCTGTCTCACAATATAACTCACCCCCACAAGACACATCCGCCAGTCAGTGAACAAGATTGAGTTGGCGCACATAATCTTTTAATGCAGAAGGAACACGGACACACGTAACATATTTCCATATCCAGAAAACAATATAATCCACAGAATATATATATATATACAATCCTCACAACTTAACACGCACACATCACTGCCTTCGTCAGGCCTTCTTCATTTCAAATTTATAAGACAGTTATCCAGCTACTATCCACGGCTGGACCTCACACCATACAACCCACACACTGGGTCTAAGCCTCTGCAAACTTTCCGACCCTCTCTAGGGCTAGGCTTCAATACACTAGGTCTGCTGATAACCGGGCTCAGTCTTTAATCCTTAGTCTCAGAATTTCCATCACTGAAAACCCACAGGGCAGAGTTCTATCACTAACTCCCCTATCATTCACTTTGCAGACCACGGACCTACACTTCTCTGGCCCTGACACTCCACTGTCCAAAGCGACCCGACCCTCAGTCAGTCTCAGCTTCATCTGCCCCCTTCAAGTCTCCTGACTTCACACAAAACTAATTGTCTCTCACCCCATCCACCCTGGGGGTCTGCACTCACCCTCACCATTATTTCTCATGGCTGATTGTTTTTTCTCGTAGTCCCGCTACAACAAAAGGTCACTCACCTCACTGTCAATGACCCAGGCATATGTCTGTGTGTTTGTCGGTTATAATTTTGCAAGATCCCTTCCATCTCATCTCACTTATGCCTTGGATAATAATTTTCATGTTTTCCATTTCTCTTAGAACATTGTTTAACTTTCCTAGCTCATTTAATGTCCTAACATTCCATGTTCCTACTCTAAATTTATTTAGTTTAGTTATAGTTTGTTTTGCCATCATTAGCTGGATGACGGTCTGGTGTCACCTATGGCTCATGACTGTCCCTACCGGACGAGGATGTCCTAATATTTAGTCGTTAGATCATCCTCATTGCACATCGAACCATTCAGTCCATAAGTGCTCGGATCCCCTCCTCAGCAAATCCCGCAGCGTGTAGCGGCTAACGACGCCATTTCTGTGTTGGTTTATCAATCTTCTTTGGCTTCCTGCGTAGTGTTCTTGTTTGGCCACCCCTCTTTCAATTTGCTGTTCTCGCAGTCTGGCCATGGTTGTAGATTCCCAGTCATCACTTGGTTCACGCAAGAGTCTTACTTCTCGTAGAGCATTCAGAATGTCAGCCTGGTCCATGGCGCGTCCGCCCTCCACAGTAGCCTCACCTGCGAGCTTGTCAGCCCGCTCATTTCCCTGTACTCCCGCATGCCCTGGCGCGAAGATGAAACTAATCTTTGTCAGCCGAGACCGCTCCAGAGGCAGCAACCATTCTCTTCGGATCGACCCCTCCTCTATCCTCTTGATCATGTTCATTGAGTCGCTAAGGAAACATGCCCTAGTGAATGCCTGTGTCTCGAGCCATGTTATTGCTTTACTTACTGCCATGACTTCCATAGTCAGGCTACTTGTGATTTCAGTGAAAGGACCAGAGTCCTCCTTCACAATTCTCCCTCCAGCCCGAGCTGTAAAGGCCCATGAGCTTCTCACATGTCGGACGACCGACCCATCTGTGTAGATGACCGCATCACAGTCTAGCGAATTCTAGAAAATCAACGCTTGTACTTCAGCCTCCACAGCAGCCGGATTTTGTCTGCATTTTCTATCTAGTTGGATGCAAACTGAAAAGGATGTGCAGAAATCTGTTGGCAGATCCCTGTTGGGAGGATGTCCTAAGACAGCCATTAACGTCGTTCACTATTTCTGAAATGTGTGTCGCCATGAAATCTTGGGAAGATAATGTGATGGTTTCCCCTTGCCTTCCACATGCACATAGTGGTCTTTTAACTCTGCCTTTGACAGCGATTTCCGACTGTCAGGAGAAATGTGTGCCCTGCTCTGCTCAGCTGCAGAGTTGTCCACTTATTCCGGTGGATACTCTGTCCCCAGAGCTGTGTTTGCCACACCGTAGTGTGTTTCCATCCTCTACCACGTGGAGGCGCAATTGGGATTTTCCCTTCCTAAAGTTAAGGTCTATGACCAAAGCTCTCCAGTACTTTTAAAGGATGTTTGCGTCTAGTGCAAGTAAACCTGTACTCTGGCCAGATCCGTGTCCATCGGACCACACCAAGTAACACCGAATTCACGGTATGTAGGAATCCGTGGTCCGGATGAGCGTACCTGAATTAGACAGACGGGTTAAGAGACTGCGACACGGACGGACGTAGGGTTGTGGCTGTGATTCCCGAATGTATCGTTTTGATAGCAGGATTGAATGAGCTTGTAGATTGAACTGTGATTGAGATGGCGAGTATGAACCGCTAGTGTGTACTGGTAGTCAGTGAGGGCTGTGATAACGATGTTACGATATTCACTGTGAATGTTACGTGGTGATGAAACGCAATCCCTGGGAGATTGCGCACGTGTACATTATCATCGATTAAAAGTATCTTAAATTGCAACGACTGTTCGTACGAGTGCTATCTTGTATGCGTGCAATTGTTTACCTCTGTCCCAGACTTCGAGCCAAGCGTAATAAGTATGTAAGAACATGACAATAAGGAGTGCACCCTATCAAAATAGACGAGCCAGAAGCCATCACTGACAAACAGAAACGTAGAAAGAAACTGACATAAAGGAGAACCCGCCGGTCAATCTCCCGCTTGACGTCACAGCCATAAACTCTTCGAGATCAAAAAGTCATCTAACACTGACTCAGACAACGAGAGAAACTAAACCGAAACTTTGAACCACCACAACTATAACCGACGCAATGAGACTGATTGAACGAGGTGAACAGTTCTGTTTTTCTTTTTCTACAGATTGAATCGGATCCGATGTGTGTGATAGTAGCGCAATGTCTTCTGGTTCATTTTATATTTGGTGACAACAATTTAAAGAGCCTAGGAAAGCTAAAGAAACTTAGATGGTTGAGTGGAAAAGCCTGCTAAAGTAGAACAGCATACACAACTCAAAGAAATAGACAAACAGCGTTCTTTGCACAAACAATCAGAGAGGAGCATCGGAGAACGTCGCGACGACTGGACAGATAAACGGTAGACGGGGCAGAGGTCTACCAAGAAAACGATGATTGATGGTCGAAGACGATGATACAGAGAAATAGCATCAACAGAACTGACCTAGGGCACTAAGAACCTAGATCTGTGGAGTGACATGAAAGCCTAACGCCTCTTTGCAAAACGCGTGGTTATGATCATGATAGTAAAGTCATCTCGCTCCCAGAGTTCACTTCCAGTGTGTATTAATCCCTGTTGAAAGCCAGGGAAAGATGAAATCGCATACTGGTGATTCGCCCTTCCCTCCATCCCTTTGTTGTGGCATAAGCCTCTATACTTCAGGGAGTGAAAACTTTAAGCCCCGAATCAGTAAGAATGTGAAAAATGAGCACAGTTAAACCACAAATGAGTAAATATTTTATAAGTTCGGACCCAGTGAAGGCTTAAACCGGTAATGCTTTAAAAAAGTCAGGCAAAGATAAAATATAATCAATGAATATCTGAGAGAGGCAGACAAAGAATACGTAACGACAGATGGCATAATGTCATCATCAGCATGTGCCCTGCCAACTGGCGTAGCGTTCATGTCTCTCCATAGATGTCAGTTCTTAGTGTTGTGGATCAACTCTGCTAAAGATATTGCTACATGCCACAGTCTCAGTTCATCCATCATCATTTCTCTTGATCTGCCTCTGCCTCTTTCCTACTGATCTTTGCAGTTGTCACGATATTCGCCAATGCCGATCTTCTCATCACATGCCCAGAAAAAGCTGTTAGTCTTTTTATTATAGTTGAATGTAATGTTCTAGTTTCATTTCCCTCTCCCAAGCAATCGTTGTTAGCTACTCTCCAGTTCAGGCTATTACAGTGGTTCTCAACCGGTGAGGAATGCCCCCTCCCCCACCAGGGGGGAATTTTAGGGTTTCCGGGGGGGGGGGGGGGGGGATGTAGATAATTTCAAGATCGCGTTAATACAAGAACCGATTACTTAATATTGTTTCTCCCTTCATACTTTACGGTTCTGTACGTCTCACCCCTTCTAAAATTCATTTTATAAAGTAAGTAGACCCACAAAACACGTTTTATGTGGACGTCTAGACTTATTTTGGTATGTGCTTCCATTATTACGTAAACTGTGTAGGGGCAGGAGCGGGAGGGTGGGGATTTTAGGTAGGAAATACGAAAGGGGGGAGGGGGAATGACGTTGTGAAAATATGGTGAAGGGGGGCATGGGCCAAATTTTTAGGTAGGAAATACAAAAGGGGGAATGACGTTATGAAAATATGGTGAAGGGGGGCACGGGCCAAAAAAATGCTGAGAACCACTGGGCTATTAGCAATGTTAACAGTGTACTAACTGGTATGTTTAGCGGTATCTATTAAAAAAAAAATAAAAACAGGTATGTGTAATTCCTGCCAAAAAGTAAGCGATAATTAATATGTACACAGTTACATTCCTTACAATGAAATCCAAAAATGACAAACGTAAATCACAGGGGGAAATAAATCATGGGTAATATCCGCAAAATATAATCAGATAAAAATAAGTTATGCAAAGTCACAACGAATCGACGTTTCAGTTATATTAATCTGTCCCAGGAAAAACACAATCATATCTAAGCATGAAATTAGAACACGTAATAACATTCAAACATAAACAGAACTAAGTCTACTTATGACCTGTTGCTACGGCGTAGCACATACGCGGGCTAGTTAATAAGTAAGTCACACAGTTCTGTGGGATGGCAGGTAAATGTAGTTGGTGTTTTCTACATGTGTCATTGGGTGATAGCAATATCGAACTTTATATTCGCGTTCGTCAGGTGGCGCTAGGTGTATCATGCGCTTGCGTATCGCATAAACAAAATGGCGACTGTACTTACGGAGTGTACAACCAAAGAGCAACGTACTATTGCGCATTTTTTGTGGGCAAAAGGACTGCCTGTAAAGGATATTCATAAGGAAATGCTTACTGTTTATGCTGACAAATGTTTCTCACGTAAAGTGGTGCAAAGCTGGATAGAAATTTTTTTCTCAAGGACGCTCTAAAATTGTTGATGAAATCCGACCTGGTCGTCCTGTTGAGATTGCATCAGAAGCATCCGTGCAACGAGTGGAGGAGATGATTAGAGGTGACAGGCGAGTAACGATAGACTCTGTAGCATCTGCAATAGGGTGATCACATGGTTCAGCATACAGCATAATGCATGATCGATTGAAATTTCCAGGACTGCTGACTAGAGGAGTGTTGCTTCTTCATGGCAACGCCAGACCACATACGGCTCGATTAACTGAGGAGAAAATTAACCAACTAAGGTGGGACGTTCTGGAACACCCACCTTACAGCCCCTACTTAGCCCCCTAGCGATTTCCACCTTTCTGGTCCACTGAAAATCCACCTTGGCGGGAGAAATTTCGTGAATGACGCCGACGTTGAATGTGAAGTGAAAACGAGGTTTAGAAAACAGAGCACGCAGTTCTATGCAGCCGGTTTGGGAGGACTGCTAAAACTATGGGAGAAGTGCATCAATGATGGTGGCAATTATATTGAGAAATAAAGGGACAATGTATGTATAAAAATAAACTAGTTTCAAGTTGTTATCATATTTAGTTATTTTTCTAAAGCCATTTGTGACTTACTTATTGACTTCCCCTCGTACTTCGTTGCTAGAAAGGGAGCTCAGAAGTTCAGTTGTGAAGGGTGCCAAATAATAAAATGTGTGGTTGGCTGTGTCACCGGGACAGCAAGTCGTCCAGGTGAGGATTACGGTGTTATTGATCAGACGCTGGTTTCTCCTTTACTCACTTCAGTATGTAGATGGGGTGTCCTAGGGTACCACGGCAGCGACCACCACCATTGCAGCTTATTGGTGGAGAAAGGCAGAACCAGGCAGTACAAGTCAACAGTCAAGGCTTTCCAGTATGACAGTACAAGGCAAGATGTGGTGAGTAAAATAAGGCACGACACGCGCAGAATGCGTCAGGGCAGGAAACAAAAGCTGGAAGTAGCCACCTTGGTGGAATTTTGAGGTGGAAAAGGCCTGGCCGGATAAGCGTAGTGCTGTAAGGAAGTAGCAAAACTTCAAAAAGAACAGAGTTGCCCATCCTAGTCCCTGCATGCACTTAGAAAGAGCGATGCACACAAAAGTAAACTACTTAAAAAAAACAAAACACTGATTAAGGTGGTTAAAAGTGAAAAATGGGAAGAGATGTGTCACAGAGTAAGCATAGACAAGTCACTGCAATTTTTCTGGTTACTACATAAAAGCATGAGTAGGGTAGTCACGAATATGCGTATTCCTGACTTCCATGGTGCTAACCTCATCTGGCAGAGGACTGACGAGAACAAGGGCAAAGCCCTCTTCAAACGCTATCTAGAGAAGGGCAACCAGACAGATATGAGAGGTCGAAATCCCACCAAGGAGGTCACCTCAGATAGGTGCAATGCCCAGAACATTTCGGATGAAGACACAGTGGCAGTGAAAGAAATCAAGGCTGTGCTTCGACGTTCAAAAAACGTGTACATAAAACACATGTACACCAACAGTATAGGGAGTGCTAGCATCAAGGAGGAGGGATACACAACTATCTGATTCCCTTGCCGAAGCCTGACAAAGACCACACAAAAATGCAGGGATATCAAGTAATAACCATGCAGAATACAATAGGTAAGCTGCTGGAGAAGTTAATTGCCAGAAAAATATCAAGCCAGCTAGAGAGGCAAGGTGTTTTCCCACCTACCCTGGGAGGGTACCGTCCAAACAGAGAAACCTGGACCAATGCAGCAGTCTTTGCCCATGACGCCTATGAAGGTTTCCACTCAGGCATTGAACCATTTGATCTTGAGGACGCGTACAACAGAGTACCTTTGGATTTTTTTAATGCCTCAGCTTCTTGAACTCAAGATAAGTCCTTTCCTCCTTAGTTGAATCGCTGCAGTCCTCTTCCAACGGAAAGTAGTCTTTAGATGTAGCAGTTGGGCTTCAGAACCAACAATAATATATCCTGGCCTACCACAGGGATCACCATTATCTCCGGTACTGTTCAACGCCTACACTGTGAGAATCACCAGCGAGAACATCATAGGACAGGGGAAGGCATTGTCGTATGCAGACGCTGTTTTAGTGTATCGTCAGGGCAAGGAGAGAGATCAAATTGCTGTGGAACTACAAACCAAACTCAATCACATAAGCACTTGGTGTGTTGAAGCTGGGGCAATGGTCAACCCACCAAAGGCAACAGTGACATGGTTCTCTTTGAATAGCCATTTTGTCAACACCCCAACGCCAACTGTAAATCTGAGTTCAGAGACGGTGGAAAGAACGCAGGCAATGAATTACCCGGGGATAAGATTTGATCGAAGCCTTGCGTTTACTGAGCATGTAGACCAGGTGATAACAACGGCCAAGCGGGGTTTACCTGCGATGCGGGTGATGGTGGCGGCAAACTGTGAGCAGTGACATCTATGTCTTTTTTACGATGGTCTGGTCCTTTCTGTTTTGGAGTATGCGATGGCGATCCTGACTTTCAGCCTAAAGCAGATAGAAAGGATGGAAAGGATACAAAATGAAGCTATGCGCATTATTCTTAGTTGTACAAGAGATACAGCATGCAGGGCGATGCACTACCTTCTTGATTTTCCAACCATGAGGGGCAGAATACAATTTTGCCAAGCACGTGCTTATCTCAGAGTCAACACAAGCACACAACATCCACCGCACAGCGAGATTAAGAAGGTAAAGGGCAGCAGGTTAAAAAGAGGAAAGTCGTGGATGGGTCAAGCCAAAGACATTCTTCAGCATGTGTGTTCACTTGAGGACTTAGAACCTGGCGAGGAGTGGGTACAAGTGCCAACCGAGTTCTGTAGATCCTTTTCAGTGTGCATCCAACTAGACAGGAAATGCAGACAAGAAAATCCAGCTGCTATGGAGGCGGAAGTGCAGGCTCTATTCTTCGAGAATTCGTTAGAGGAGGATTCTGTCATTTACACGAATGCGTCTGTAGTCCGAGGAGTGAGAAGTTCATGGGCCTTTACGTCTCAGGCCGGAGGGATAAGTGTGAAGGAAGAGTCTGGCGCTTGTGCTTTGACCACAAGCAGCCTGATTATGGAAGTTAAGGCAGTAAGTAAAGCAATAATATGGCTCGAGACACAGACATTCAATCGGGCATCTGTCCTTAGTGACTCAGTGAGTATGCTCAGGATGATAGAGATTTGGTGGGTCCGAAGAGAGTGGCAGCTGTCTTTGGAGCGGCCTCGGCTGGCAAAGATTAGTTTCATCTTCGTCCCAGAGCATGCGGGTGTACAAGGGAATGAGCAGGCTGACAGTCTTCTGTCGAAGGCGGACGAGCCATGGACCAGGCAGACATTCTGAATGCTCTACGAGAAGTAAGTCGTTTACGAAAACTAAGCCATGACTGGGAACCTACAACCATGGTCAGGCTGCGAGAACAGCAAGTTAAAAGAGGTGTTGCCAAACAAGAACACTACGCAGGAAGCCAAAGAAGAGTAATAAACCAACTCAGAACTTTGTGTCCTTAGCCGCTACACGCTGCGGGATTTGCTGAGGAAGGTATCCGAGCACTTACGGACTGAATGGTTCAATGTGCAATGGAGATAATCTGTCGACTAACCAACCAACCAACCAACCAACCAACCAACCAACCAACCAACCAACCAACCAACCAACCAACTACCTAACTAACTAACTAACTAACTAACTAACTAACTATAATAAAATATGAAGCAGAAGGTGTGCAAACAGTTAGACATGGATATATAGAGCGAGGTCAGCAGAGTTCTACAGTAGCATCTAGACAGGTGCATCCTAAAGAAATTCAACAGGACAAACAATCGATTCGGTCTGACTATCTCGTAAAATGAAACAAATCGATATGTTAAGATCATGTTGAGAATCAACAAGCACAAGCATATCTACACACCTTACCAGGACCTCAGGCAAAAAAAAAAAAAAAAGAAATCATTAGCCGTGTAAACATTTGGGAAATAAATAAGCAATAAGTAATAATGGCTAAGAAAAGCAAGAATAAGTAGATTAATACACACAACCCTTGTCCAACGTTTCGACAGCGGCGATCTTTGTCACGAACAACACAAACACGACGACAAAGACAATTATTATAACCTACAATCGCGCGCTTGCACACACACACACACACACACACACACACACACACACACACACACACACACTCACACACACACACTCTCACACACACTCTCACACACACACACTCACACACACACTCACACACACACACTCACACTCACACACACACACTCACACACACACACTCACACACACACACACTCACACACACACACAAACTAATACGCTAATGCAACTCACAGTCCGTCAGTCCTGGTTGTCAAATCCGGACATTGGGTTGGAGTGTGCTGACAATGAAACACCTACACCCTGTTGTTGGAAACATGAGCCTATCATTAGTCATTAGTCATTAGTCGCGGTTCCAACATCACAGCAAAGGGTCGTCCCCATTATGCTTCGTTCCCGTGCCAGTGAATATCACATAAAATGTTCCCCACTGCCTCATGTGAAAAGTGGAAAAGACAGGAAGGAGTCTTGACAAACAACTGCCCGCTCACTGTGCACAATGCCGCCTCCAGAATGTCACCACAAAAGACCCGTACGAAACATACAGTTCATCCTTGATGGAATTGACAGACACTTTCCCAACCAAATGTTCACCTACAAAGTCTCGATGTTTCTAGATGTTGTTATTCCGTTTCTAGATGTTTCCTAACCAGCCAGCCATTTTTCCTCCGAAATGCAGTTCACGCAACAAAATAACCTCGGACAGATGTAAAAACAATTCATTGTACATAATGCCGTCGCCAGAATGCAGTCGCTCAGGTCTAAACCAATCCCTCCCTATGTGACGTTCTGAACCATGACCAGGTTGTATCCTAATGTTCCTCATCTATTTCATACCTATTGTTACTTGTGATTCATACGTATTGTTTCTTGTGATCAATACACATGGTTACTTGTGGTTCATTAATATTGTAACTTGTGATTAATTGATATATTTACTTGTGATTCATTCATATTGCTGCTTGTGATTCATACTTATTGTTACTTGTGATTCATACCTGTTGCTACTTGTGATCCTTACCTATTGTTACTTGTGGTTCATTCATACTGTAACTTGTGATTTATTCGTATTGTTACGTTGGATTAATTGATACTGTTACTTGTGATTCTTTCATATTGTTAAGTGTCATTCAGTCATATTGTTACTTGTAATTCATACTTATTGGACAATGAGCAGACAGGCAGCAAAAAGTCTGATGGGTGCGGCAATGTGGGTTCTGGGGAAAATGCAAAGAATACCATGGACAGATAGAAAAACCAATGACCAATTCCTGCAAGACACAAATGAAAACCGTAAACTGATTAGGAACAATTAGACGTAGACATTCACAGTCTCTTGACATGTCATTAAAATAAATAAGTTGGAGAACTTGGTGACAACTGGCAAGATCGAGGGGAAGAAAACAAGGGGAAGGCAGAGAAGTAAACATCTGGATGGCTTGGTCACGTGGTATGGTCGAGACAAGAACACTGAGCTGATCCACGACTCTGGAGATGGCGAAACATGACAGCCCATGCTTATCGGCATAGTACATGATGAATGAAAGTTTTCATGTTTATCGTCATTTTATAATTTTATATTTAAGCTATATATTTTTGTTATTTCTGTTTGTTTGTTGTTGTTTTTTCGTTTGTTTGTTTTCATTAAAAAAGGCTTCTAAATAAGTAGCATAAATTATTTGTATTTTACATTAAAGTAGGGTTTGCTAGATTGAAAGTATGTGTGCCTTCGATGAATGAGAGATGTTAGTGTTAGTATATGTAGGTGGCTTCTTTTTTTTTTTCTTTTTTTTTTTGAAGTTACTTGAAAGATATGTTGTCCATGTGGGGTGGATTGATTGATTGATTGATTGATTTAGGAACCGACATCATAGCATTCGGGACATTCCCATAAGCGCTCCGTCCCCATCCTCAGCAGCCAGCGAAGAGTTCCAACACTAATAGTTCCAGTAGCAATCTGATTATATGTCCGTCTCGCCTTTCCTCTGAGCGTCGATCGTCGGCCAGATCCCCTCGTCACACGTCGCTGCCTCATTCTTACCAGACTATGGTGATCCATTTGTTCCTCCGAGGTGTACATGTGTGGGGTGGACTACCGCCTATATAGTGATCTTCTTATCTAAATAAAATAAACAAGTTTTAATCGTCTCTCGTAGAGGTGGAAGAAAGAAGTAGAGATTAAAGGAACATTAGAAAATAAACAATAACGGATACAATAATTATATCGGGATTCGAATCTGTCACCTCCAAATGATGATAAGCCGGTCTCCTTAGAGAAGGTCTTGCGGACGTGATTCGTAAGCCCGCTTACCAGCGTTCGAAATACAGCTGCAACTGATTTGGCAGCAGACAGCGTTACGTTGGGTTTTAATGAGTTGGTATGGGAGCCGGTCGTTCAGAAAGCAAAGGCAAACCACTGAACGTAAACTAGCCAAAACATCAACAACAGCAGTAAAATGCTGGTGTTGACAGCGATGTCCTGTAAAAAGGATATGCAAAAAATTTTTTTTTAAATATGACAACGCCTCGCTGCAGGATCACGCGCCCTTCTCCGAGTGGCCAATTCGACGCCCCAGAAAGAGGTTCAGACGCTCGCTATTTTGTTTGTATCTCACTATCGGGTTCAGTAATTCTAGAATATGCTCAGACATCTGTTGTTGGTGGCTGTGTTGACTGTGCTCAAGATTAGACATCGTGGAACATCCTTGAGATATGAGGTTTTCAACACATGTGTTCCACTTAACTGTATTTGTCAGGGTCAGAATAAATATTAGTACGTTTGTCACGTTGATTTTCGGTCGCTGTTTGGTCAGTCGGTTGTTGAATGTCTGTTAAATTAGAGTTTTTTAAGGCTTAGTTAGAATGTCAGTCGTCTGTCTATTTTTTTTTCCAGTCGTTTAGGGATATGAGTGGTGGGTTTAATGGACGAAGACACCCATATTGTCAGGGGCTTGGGATTTAGTCAGCTCGTATTTACTTAGCACTATCCACTGGGACCAGACGACATACAAAACAACATCAGTCAAAACCGGTAAACATAGTGGTTTCTTAAGGATCACCGTTTAGTTTTCATACATCAATGTACATATATTTACAATGGTCGTCACACACGGCAATTCAGCCGTTCATACATAAAGTCGCTATGGTCCCACTCAAAGCTGGCGCACACAAACTGTTTCAGTTATTCGTCTCACAGCGCAAACTATCAATCGTTCAATTCAGCCGTACAATCGCTCTAGTCTCAGATACGTCCGTTCACATCAATCGCTCAGTCCAGTCTGTCCTACTTTTCCTCAGCGTCCTGTATCACGTGTCCAGTAGCCCTGTGTTTCCTCCTGTTCTCCGTTACAAGTACTGCGTCTTGACCTTGGTTTGTCCTTAACCCGGGGTTAGTCAGTCCGTCGATGATTGCTGTCTTTAAGTTAACTCCTGTTAACTGTCTGTCCTTGGGCGTACCTGTCCTGTCATGTATTGCCCCTGTCCTGTCTCACATGATTTGTCCTGTCCGTCAGCAACTAGGACTTTGTCAGTATTATTATATCGTGAACAACATACCAGCAGCTTTCAGAGTAGCCGTAGAAATATCAAACTGGTTTGATGTGCAAAGGGGAGTAAGATAGGACTGCATGCTCTCTTACCGTATCTGTTCAGAATGTTTGCAGACAAGAAGTGTTAAAACTACGGAGACCAGTGACAAATTTAATAAATTCATAATTGAAAGAAATCCAATTCCTGAGCTTAGATATGCATATGACACGGTCTTCCTCTAAAATAGTGAGAAATAATTAGAAGAGTTTCTGGTGTAATACCACAGATACAGTAAACATTACAATATTTGTCTTAACAAACACACAAACAAAAACAATGATATCACAGAAAAAACTACATGTTAACCAAAACTCACTGTCAACAATACAGAAATTGAAAATATTACATAAACTGTGATAATATTGGTTTCATAAATCACAAGAATGAGAACTTTACCAAAAAGAAAAAAAAAGAAGCCAAGTACAGATTGCCATGTCAATGCACAGGTTACACAGTATTAAGAATCTGTGGCGCAACCACATTGAAGTAAATATTTGAGAGTGTACATATTTCCAGTACAGTTTGCAGATTTGAATCAAGCACGGTTTCGGAAATAGTAAGAAGAAACTCAAGGGGTTTTGTAAATAATTATGAATAGAAATATTCTTTGAATACTGCTGGCTAAGTAGTAAAAACATAATAATATTCTACAAAAGTTAACATCAAACAACGCTGGCTCATAAACTGCATTATGTCTTGAACACTTACACACTGGACACAATAAACGTGGCAGTGGTTTGGGATGAATACATGTTCCCTAAAACTAGAGACAGTGATCGACCAGCACAAAGATAGACAAGGGACATTGCATACACGATGGTCATAATAATGCATGAACTAGCCAATGATTGAGAATCCCTTGGGCAGTTTTTGAGAGCGACGTTTTGCTAATGACCTGCTGTCTGATGATATGTCAACTGTGGTCATGCATGAGGATAACCACTGGTGGATAGACTCGAACTGGCGATTACTAGGCACGTAAGAGTGTAACGCTAGCCACTGCTCTACCTCGGCATCGTTAACACGCTTAATTCCTAGCATCCTTCCCTACATCACAATGTGTTTTCCCAATTTCCCAATTTTGTCCACGTGTAAATAGCCAGAACGGAAGCACTACAGCCGTTTACATACCATTAACTCGTATATGAGAATACAGGGCTGAAGCTGTGTGCGTCTATGGCTGAACGGTACAGTGAATAGATTCCTCATGCTAATTCAATGACCCCCAGAGTGTCCCCAGCCGATCATATTTCTGATTTACAGTCAGTCTGATGAGGCCAGTATACTGCTGACCGCATTGTGTTACACGGAGAGTATTCAGATGGTCATCTGAAACCTCCTTCTTCCTCTCCTCCTCCATATTCATCTTCTCGTAAATTGAGGGGACTGAGAAGAAGAGGCGGATGTGAAGAATGTGAAGGAATAGGTGGAGAGGAAGGAAGGGGAGAAGAAGAAGAGAAGAATGAGAGGACAGAGAAAGAAAACGAAAATTAACAAGAAGAGGAACAACAACAACAATAAAAACAATAATAACAACAACTTATACTACTACTACTACTACTACTACTACTACTACTACTACTACTACTACTACTACTACTACTACTACAATCTACTACTACAATCTACTACTACTACTACTACTACTACTACTACTACTACTACTACTACTACTACTACTACTACTATAGCTACAACAACAACAACAGCAACTACTACTACCATTACTTTTTTCCCTTCTTCTTTCGATCGTTGTCATTAATGATAACACAGTCCTGTCAGTTTTCATGATGAGATGTCGAATTTCGTCACATCTTCTATAGAACCAAATGTATATTATAGAAGAAGAGGTTGAGAAGTGGTAGAAGAAGACGAAAAGACGATCGCTTCTCATAAAGTAATATTGTTTCGTCTTAACATCATGTGCCATGCCGATACACGTCTGCCACAATATTCCCCTATTCCCACCACATAATAGTCTCCGATCATATCTGTAATCTGGGGTCAGCATGTTCAAATGGAAAAGAGCACTCGCTCTTATACTTCCGTTGTGATGAAGCCGAGTTAGCGGATTCAACCCCTACACCGGTAAAATGGACTAAATGTTGACGTCTCCCCATTTACATGGGGGTATAAATTACACTTAATTCAGAAGTCGAAGTTCCCCTGATGGCGAGGGGTCACTGGTAATACAAAAGCTAATCCACACGCATATATCAGTCCATTAAACTAGAAGTACGAGGGCGAGTCAATAAGTAAGCTACACAATTCTGTGGGATGGTAGGTAAATGTAGATGGTGTTTTCTACATTGTCATTAGGTGACAGCAACATCGAAAGTTATATTCCCGTTTGTCTAGTGGCGCTAGGTGTCTCATGTGCATGCGCAGCGCATAAAGAAAATAGCGACTGTATTTACGGAGTGTACACCCAAAGAGCAACGTGCTTTTGTGCGTTTTGTTGTGGGCAAAAGGAAGAAGAAAAGTCCTGGAACATCCACCTCACAGTCTCGAATTAGCCCCTAGCGATTTCCACCTTTTTGGTTCTCTGAAACCCACCTTGGTGGGAGACATTTTGCGAATGACGCCGAAGTGGAATGTGAAGTTCTATTCTGCCGGTTTGGGAGGAATGATAAAACGATGGGATAAGTGCATCAATGTTGGCGGAATTTATGTTGAGAAATAAAGGGACAATGTATATATAAATATAAATTGGTTTCAGCTTGTCATCATATTTAGTTATTTTTCTACAGCCATTTGTGAGTTATTTATTGACTTCCCCGCTAGTAAATGTGTATAGACTACGTTTGAGTTTTAAAAAAAAAAGAAAACAAAAGAGCGTACACAAACAACAACAACATATATGTGTTCTTGTCCCAATTGTGTGATATGGCCAAGATATATAACATGTGTCTGTTGATCTTTCTGCTGCTTTTTTTCACAGCGTATATTCCGGGTGTCAATAACAGCCTCCCAACGCTTGTCGCCTTTTGTAAGATTCCAGATCTCAATCAGAGCGTCAGGTTACACCATCCTGTTCAGTGACAACGAGAAACCTGGTGGAGAAAAAGATTTGGATTCGCAAAGAACACTGTCTCAGCTGACCCCTGACGACATCTCATTCTCAGACCTGTATTCCTCTCATCAATCAATCAATCATGTGCCATGCCGGAAAGCGTGGGCGGTCATGGTTCGCCATTTCACTCGATCACCAGAGTTGTGGTTCAGCTCAGTGTTCCTGTCTCGTCCATGCCATGTAGCCAAGCCATCCAGGTATTTTCCTCTCGGTCTTCCTCTTGGTCTGTTCCCTTCGATCTTGCAAGTTGTCACTAAGTTCTTCAATCCATTTCTTCTCATAACATGTCCAAAAAATGTTGACTGTCTACGTCTAATTTCTATAATCAATTTACGATTGTCATTTGTCTCCTGTAGTACTTGGTCATTGGTTTTTCTGTCTGTCTATGGGATTCTTTGCTTTTTCCTCAGAAACCACATTTCTGCAGCCATCAGATGTTTTTCAGCTTGACTGCTCATTGTCCAAGTTTCACATCCATACAAAATAACAGGCTCTATGTATCCCCTCAACACTATTTTTCTTTAAAATTGCCTAGTGCATTATGATTCGCCTAAAGACTGATCATCGCAAGGTAAGGACAGAGACATTAAAATTAGCAATATGAAATGTTAGGACGCTAAACGACGACGAAAAATTAGATACCATAAAACAAGAAATGGAAAGAGAAAACACTAATATTTTAGCGATATGCGAAACGAGATGGTCAGGAGCAGGCATAAAGATAGATGAAGAGTTCAAGATTATTTATTCTGGAGGTGAAGATCGACAAAGGGGAGTGCAATTCATCTCATACAAGTATCATTTTAAGTTAAGTACTCGTATTTAGACCGAGAAAGAAATGTTGTTATCAGACAGATAGTGGGATCAACACCTTGTGCCACATTTATTGAAAGACAGAAGATCAAGTGGTTTGGCCATATCGTTAGACTGCAACACCATCAACTACCATCACTGTCCCTACATCAAAGATAAACTGCGACGAGAGCAAGAGGACGCCTGAGAAGAAGATAGATTGCGACATCAAAGACTTTGCACACTGACACAAAATGACACTATCCAATGCCACCCATCGGGCGCTGGAACGATGATGATTATGACGATGATGACTCGTATTTTATCGTACATATTGATGTAAAATCATATTGTTGTTTACATAATTTCATACGACTATCATTTCACACTATGGGGCTATGGCTCGCAATAGGAGATGGACTCCCTATCGTCAGATTTTTGTCCTAAACCTGCGACTGGCCTAGTAAGCCGGCAGGGGATCGTTAGAAAAGAAAAGAAGAGAAAATAGATGAGATGAGATGGGATAATTTCACACCACTACCTGGTATATGTGAATGTCTTAGGTCTCGCAAGCATAATTCTTTTATAATCATACCACAAATCTTTCCTTGTTTCTTAAGAGAGCTATCTTCTTAATGTAATATCTTCTATTTTCTTAATGATTTATCTATAATAGATTAAAAATAAACACAATGGTAGTTTGTTTTAAAAGAGATGCATAAGGTCACATGGAAACATCCAAGATCCGGCCATTGGCATCAGCTGGACTTCATTATCACACGGAGACAACATCTGAACCATACATCATTAACTCGAAGTTACCACAGTGCTGACTGTGATACAGATCATTCTTTGGTTGTTGCAAGGGTTAGACTGAGACCAAAGAGAATCTACACAGCTAAACACAAGTCTAGCCCCAGGATTAATATTATTAACACTCACGATCCTGGAAAGTGCTTTGAATTTCAACAGCAACTTGAGGACGCTTTCAATGATACATCAAAAAATTGTATAGTAAATGATAAATGGAGTAAACTTAAGGAAACTATTTATAAAACAGCGGTAGGGGTTTAAGGCACTGTGGATCATAAGAGGCAGGACTGGTTTGCGGCAAACAGCCAGATACTGCAGCCCTTGATTGATAAAAAGAAGATAGCTCTCTTAAGAAACAAGGAAAGACCAACGCGTAACACTCTGAGTGAGCTGAAGCAAGCGAGGAAGGATGTACAAAAGGCTGCCAGGCAGTGTGCGAATGACTATTGGATCAAGTTATGTGAGTCCATTCAAATCGCAAGTGATAAGGGAAACATCAGAAGCATGTATGAAGGGATAAAGAAAGCCTGTGGTCCAATGATCAAAAGAAGTGCACCGCTGAAAACCTTGACTGGAGAAATCATCACTGATAAGAAACAGCAGATGGATAGATGGGTCGAGCACTATTTAGAGCTTTACTCAAGTGAGACCAAGCTGGCGGATGATGCCCTCAACGCCATAGAGGCCCTGCCAACTCTTGACCACCTGGACACACTTCCCACTATAACAGAAGTTAAGTGTGCTATAAATGAGCTTGCATCTGGCAAGGCTCCAGGTAAGGATGGGATTCCAATAGAGGTGATCAGGAGTGGGCAAGACACCCTCGCTCTACAGATCCACAAGCTAATAGAGCTATGCTGGCGAGAAGGACAAGTCCCACAGGATTTCAAAGATTCAAACATCATAACGCTGTACAAGAACAAGGGAGATCGGAGCGACTGCAACAACTATAGGGGTATCTCACTTCTGTGTATTGTTGGGAAAGTATTTGCCAGAATTGTCCTGCGCAGACTTCAAGTCCTGGGAGATCAAGTCTACCCCGAATCACAGTGCGGCTTCCGTCAGAACCGGTCTACCATTGATATGATATTCTCATTGCGACAGATGCAAGAAAAATGCCGGGAACAAAATCAGCCACTGTTTATTGCCTTCATCGACCTCACAAAGACATTCGATTTGGTCAGTCGTGAGGGTCTGTTCAAAGCACTAAAGAAGATTGGCTGTCCACCAACTCTTCTGTCCATTGTGGAATCGTTCCACACAGGCATGAAGGGTATAATCAAGTTTGATGGCTCAACTTCAGAAGAGTTTGAAATCAAGAGTGGAGTTAAGCAAGGTTTTGTACTATCCTCCACCCTCTTTGGGATATACTTTTCATTTCTACTGAAATATGCCTTTCGTGATCAGGATGACGGTATATACATTCACTCACGCTCAGATGGTGGCCCCTATAATGCTCAGAGATTGAAGGCCAAGACCAAAATTAGCAGGGTACTAATCAGAGAGTTGCTTTTTGCGGATGATGCTGCGATTACGACCTACTCTGAGGAAGAATTACAACATCTACTATCTGCATTCTCCAATGCTTGTTCTGAATTTGGTTTAACAATTAACAAAAAGAAGACACAGATTATGTCACAAGGTGCACATGGTGTACCATCAATCTTTATTGACGACGCCGAACTGGAGATAGTAGACCATTTTAAATATCTTGGATCAGAGGTAAATAGCAAATTATCCCTCGATCAGGAAATCAACATCAGGATTGGCAAGGCAGCAACAACAATGAACATGATAGCAAAAAGAGTCTGGGAGAACAGGAAGCTTACTGTCAAACCAAAAGTCCTCGTCTACCAAGCCTGTGTCCTTAGTACTCTTCTTTATGGCAGTGAAACCTGGACAACTTACTCACGCCAAGAGGAACGTTTAAACAGCTTTCATATGCGGTGTCTGCGAAGAATACTTGGTATTAAGTGGCAAGACAAAATCACAAATACTGAAGTATTGGAAAGATCAGGTTGTGTGACGGTGCCCTACTGTGGGCAAACATTTGCAGCAAGAATTGGCCTTACCAGCCACACTCGCCACCGCCATTGATCGTAGTTATTGCCATATGACAGTTATTAAGCCCTTTTGAAGCACAATGTACCAAACTATCGTCTGTCAAGACGGAAAGGTGCCAATGATGGTAGTTTGTTTTAAAACAAAATAGTTATTATCAATTTACGGTTTTCATCGGATTTTTTTAGGACGGCTTCGCTTTTTTTTCTATCCGCCCAGTGTATTCATTAACCGGTCTCCCTGGCCAAGGATTTAAAGACGTTGTTCGTAATCCCGTATATCGCACGTGGGGAAAACAGCTGCGCGAGATTCGGCAGCGGATCTCGCCACGCTGGTAACTTGCGGGGGTATGTGAGCCAGTCGTTCAGAAAGCAATGGCAAACTACTGAACGTAAAACTTGCCTAGTAGATCAACAGCAGCTGAAATATGCTGGTGTTGACTGCAGCGTCCTGTAAGGGATATGCAACATAAATAGTGTATTCATTGCAGTTACTTTAGTCATCACATGTCTGCCGTAATCATATGTTATACTAATTGTCCTTTTATTGAGCGTACAGCAGTATAGACAGCAGTATAGTTGTACTTTAACTTCCGTTTTTTACCCCACTGTGCATTAGACAGTGCCCGCTCCGTGGCTAAAGGCTTGCGAACGCGGTTCGTGAGCCGGGTACCAGGTGTTCGAAGCTCAGCTGCGACCGATTTGTGCAGCAGACCGTGTCGCGTTGTGTTATAACGTTCTGGTATGGGAGCCGGTCGTACAGAAAGCAATGGCAAATTACTGAACGTAACACTTGCCTAGTACATCAACAGCAGGTGAAAAATGCTGGTGTTGACTGCAACGTCCCGTAAGGGATAGATACGCAAACATTTTTAAGTTTTTTTAAAGCATTAGACAGTATTTTTGTGGTTGTTAGGCAATTAGTTTTTTTTTTTTTCCCACTTTGCATAATGCTGCCATTGCTATGTAGATCATCATTACATGCCTTGCCGGCTGGCGTGGGCGATCATGCGTCACCACAAATGGCGATCTCCAACGGAATTTGTTGATTCCCTTCTGTTTCATCATCCAAGACTGTTAATAATTGTCTCCCACTGTCTTCCTCAATATCTTTTGCCTTTCTCTTATGTTTGTGATAAGTTGTCTTTCCGACTTAGCTTTACTCAAAACAACCACATTGCTCATTTTGATGTCCAATGAATTTTTAGCATTATTCTGAAAAAACACATCTCCAAGGCTGATATGGACTTTTTTTTTGCCTGTTTACACATTGTTCACGATTCGCAGCCGCATATTAGAACTAGTTCTTTGTAACATGCAATAATTATTCGAAAAATACTCGTGACTATGTGTTTTAATTATTTCAGTCACATTAGTATTTATTTATTCATTTTATATGATCTATAACTATGCAAAATTCACTTGAGAAATGCAGTGACATGTGCCAGGCTATAAATCTTGCAACATATTGTTCGTAGTTTCTATCTTTAAACACAGTCGTATGTACTCCGACGTCATAACAGTATGATTGCGCAACGTGTTTACTGAAGCAAACACGCAGATATAAGGACAGTACTTCCATGTATGGCATGCCATATTGGGGTTATGTATGTAGCTACGTCCATAACATACCGAGCAAATAGTCCATGTGGTTAGTACCCCGCTAGCTGTCGTACTTACCCGAACATCTTTGCTACCCATTTCGTTAGGTTTGATCGTTACCTAACCCACCATTACGATAACGGTTCTACATCGAGAGCGAGGTGAGCACATCCACACCGGATTGTGCACCAGACATGCCGCTTCGTCTTCGCCTCCACATAATAATAAAAATAATGATGATGATAATAATACTAATACTAATTTGTTCCGAAGAAGATTCCTGCTTCTGATCTGTGATGGGATAGAACCATTACATTTTGTAGGAGCGAACGCAGCGACCTGCGGAAGCCATCAAAGCAGTCGGAGAAATAGGCGCAAATGGCTCAGACGTATTTTCCACATCGCCTGGTCAGACCAAGCAACATCAGACGATTGATAAACGTCTATAACTGTACCAGCTTGTGGGGAAAAGGCAACGAGAAAGACTGTACTAATTATAGAAGTATCTCATTACTTAGGCACACACGGAAACCGTATGACAACGTCAATAAAGGCCATTACTGGAAGAACACGTATCAGAATCTAGAAGTGTTTAAGACTACACAAAAGCTGCCCAGACGTAATATTCACACTTAGATAACTGGCAGACAAAGCAGCTGAACATACTAAGTCCTGTGAAGTCGCATTTTTAGACAGAGTTGAAGGGAATCTGGTATGGAATTGTCTAAGAAAACATGGAATTAGCAAACATCTAATTGTTGTTCGTAAAGTTTTATATAAGTCAAGACCCCCCCCCCCTTACAACCCCACCTAGCACTCATCCACCTTCTAGGTTTTATAGCATACTTTGACAATACATGCCGAGAAGCAGAGAGTGAAGAAGACGATAACATGTCTGGATCATTATTTGCAAACGACCAAGTGTTAACAACAGAAGTAGACGAGAGCCTTCAATCAATCAATCATGTGCCATACCGGAAAGCGTGGGCGGTCATGACTCGCCATTTCACTCGATCACCAGAGTTGTGGATCAGCTCAGTGTTCCTGTCTCGACAATACCATCCAGGTATTTACTTCACGGTCTTCCCATTGGTCTGTTCCTTTAGATCTTGCCTGTTGTCACTAAGTTCTCCGATCCATTTCTTCTCATAACATGTCCACAATATTTTGACTGTCTACGTCTAATTTCTCTAATCAATTTATGATTGTCATGTGTCTCCTGTAGTATTTGGTCATTGGTTTTTCTGTCTGTCTATGGTATTCTTTACATTTTCCTCAGAAACCACATTTCTGCAGCCATCAGATGTTTTTCAGCTTGATTGCTCATTTTCAAAGTTTCACATCCATACAAAAGAACAGGCTCTATGTAGCACCTCAACACTCTTTTTCTCGTTTCAGTTGACATCTTTGTATTGATCAGTATGTTTTTCATCTTGCTAAAGGCTACTTTCGCCATGGCGATTCTTGTTCTAATCTCTACAAGGCATCTCCCATCAGATGTTATGACTGTTCCGAGATAACTGTACCGATTCACTTGTTGAAGAATATTCCCATTTACTTGTATATTACATTGTGGTATTCCGTTCTTCCTAGTGACGACCATAATCCGTGTGTTTTTACAATTTAATTCTAACCCCAGTTGCTCACTGTGTACAACAACCGCATCTACTAATTGTTGCAGGTCCTGTTCATTGTCTGCAATCAATACTGTATCAACTGCATATCTAATGTTATTGATGTTTCGTCCTCCAATGCTGATTCCATGTATACCTTCTACATTTCTGAAAATATTTTCACTGTATGGGGAAAAATGATCTGGAGACATTACACAACCCTGCCTAACACCTCTCTTAATAGGCTGATATTGTCCCACTTCATTATCAATCCTTATGGCAGCTTGCTGTTTCCAATATATGGTTTTTATATGTCTAATGTCTTTCCTATCAATTTGTAGATCTGCAAGCATATCTACCATGTTGACATGTCTTACTCTATCGAAAACCTTTGTGTAGTCAATAAAGCAAAGATGTATATCTTTGTTTACTTCTATAGAACGTTCAATAACTGAACGCAGCAACGAGAGCCTTCAGAAACACACAATTCAATTCCATAAATAATATAAACATAGGCATTGAAATGACAGAGACAATGGTGATAGACAGTCAGAATAAATGTCAATAAAAATGAACTCGGAAATAACGCAAATCAGCGAATGAAATATCTAGTTTTCACTTCAAATGGAGGAATGGATAGATAAATCCACACATATTGTGCAAAGGCAAATCAGGTGCTAGGACAACTAGCGCCACTTTTGTCGTATAGAAAGATACCTATAAGTACTAAAGCAGCTCACATAAGAACTATTTTTTTGGCTGACATTATTTTACCAATGTAAAACATGGATGCTTACTGCAAATATTGAACTCTAAATAATAACAATTGAGATGCCTTAGAAGAGTTGATTGAGTAACCGTGAGAGATTAAATTCGGAATGTGGAAATTAAAATAAGACTAGGTCTGAAGCCAGTCATGCACTTCATTAAAGAAGAACAGATTAAATGATGTGATGTCCATTCCTAAATCAATCAATCAACAGATTAAATGGTTTGGCCACCTCACAAGAATGACCAGGCACACAATGATGAAATATAATGGATACAGAGCAAGAGGAAGACCACGTCAAAGATGGTATCAAGAACAACTTTAGAGAAATGAATTCCGATGTGCAAAGAGCATTAGAAAGAACTCATAGATGATTCTTTCTCCCACCCCAGCACTTCACTGAGGTAAATAGAGGAACAGAAGAAGAAGAAGAAGAAGAAGAAGAAGAAGAAGAAGAAGAAGAAGAAGAAGAAGAAGAAGAAGAAGAAGAAGAAGAAGAAGAAGAAGAAGAAGAAGAAGAATGCATGGAGGAATAGGTGGCCAATTTTTCGCGCACTTTCGCAGGCAACGAGCCGAGACGTCTAACCGGCTTCCGAACGCACTCATGACATTATCAGGGCAGATCGCTATCACTTAGCTCAGTGGTTCTCAACCTTTTTTGGCCCGTTCCCCCCTTCACCATATTTTCAGAACGTCATTCCCCCCCCCCCCTTTCCTATAAAAAATTTGGCCCGTTCCCCCCTTCATCGTATTTTCAGAACGTCATTCCCCCCCCCCCCCCTTTCATATATCCTATCTAAAAATCCCCCCACCCCTATACAATATACATAAAAATGTAAGGTAAATTTAATAGCACATACTAAAACAAGTCTAGACATCCACATAAAACATGATTTGTGGGTCTACTGACTTTACAAAATGAATTTTTCGAAGGATGAGACGTACTTAACTGTAAAGTATGAAGGGAAAAACAATATCAAGTAATCGGTTCTTGTATTAACGTGATCTTGAAATGGTCTTCATTCCCCCCCCCCCCCCTGGAAACCCTAAAATTCCCCCCTGGGGGGGGGGGGAATTCCCCACCGGTTGAGAACCACTGACTTAGCTAATCTTCAAAAACTACCAGAAAACACATTGGAATGATGCAGTAGAACTAACAGTACATCATGTCAACCGTCATCTTTCTTCTTTCAAACACCATCCCTTCCCTGTTTTTCTCCTTCAGTGGGGATCTAACAGCGACGTTTTGCTTTAGAAAATGCGTGATTACCACGTTTATCGCCCCTAGTTCCCACGTAAAACAAGAGGAAAGAGGGCGATTGAGCCAGCGGGGGAAAGGTTGGCAGGAACGATAACACGATTTCAGTCGACAGAAGAACGCTCCGGGACTCAGCACTCGTGTCTGTAGTAGTTGAAACCAATTCTCTGCGATCAAATGAGCAATTAATTGATGATTTTACGAGCGATCAACAATCACATTTACTACTACTGATGTTTAAAAAGAAAGGTCTGAAGTGTGTTGCTGTGGGCGTTTAGATTCTATATGCTGTTTGTTGTTGCTGCTGTTGTTGTATCCAGGTTTGTACTTTTCTCTTGGGACATCTATTTGTTTTCCGCCCTTTTACAGTCCACCATGCTGGAAGTTCAGAGTCCTCTTGTAATTTATTTCGTTGCAAATTTACACTTTGATAAAGAAGGCCTGGTGATGATGTGAAAAGTACATTCGTCAACCAGTACGGTGATCGTAGATTCCATTTACTGTAATGTCAGGGTTTCTTTTCCAAAACATTATGGCTCTGGGGGTCATCCTAGTTGATACAGCTGGTGGTCGTGACACTGATTTTGAAAACATCGGATGGGAGATTTTCAGAGATTGGTTGGCAGGTTGCTTGTGAATCCATTGGATGGAAGACTTCAACACATTGGTTGGTTCGTTGCTTGTATATCTATTGGATGGAACACTTGCAGAGATTAGTTGGCTGGTTACTTGTGAATCTATTAGATGGGACTCTTGCAGAGTTTGGTAGGCTGGTTGCCTGTGAATCCATTGGATGGAAGACTTTAACAAATTGGTTGGCTCGTTGCTTGTGTATCTGTTGGATGGGGCACTTGCACAGGTTGGTTGACTGGTTACTTGTGAATCTATTAGATGGGACACTTGCACAGGTTGGTTGACTGGTTACTTGTGAATCTATTAGATGGGACACTTGCAGGGGTTGGTTGACTGGTTACTTGTGAATCTATTAGATGGGACACTTGCAGGGGTTGGTTGACTGGTTACTTGTGAATCTATTAGATGGGACACTTGCAGGGGTTGGTTGACTGGTTACTTGTGAATCTATTAGATGGGACACTTGCAGAGATTGTTTGGCTGGTTGCATGTGAATCTGTTGGATGGAAGACGTTGACTGTCGTGTCTTCCTTTAAAGTGTCGTCCCTGGAGTGAGGGGAGTCAACACCCACATTATAATTTTTTTCCCCTATCAATATCCTTGAGAATCCACCAGCTTCCGTACAACACACTCCATCAGACCGTGGACACCCTTTCCCCTCTCTCTCTCTCTCTCTCTCTCTCTCTCTCTCTCTCTCTCTCTCTCTCTCTCTCTCTCTCTCTCTCTCTCTCTCTCTCTCTCTCTCACTGTCGCACTATGCCCCCTCTCATACTTCCCCAACGCAACATATTCAACAACTCTTGCTTCTAAAAATTAATAAAGATTAATTTATTAAAAGAAAAGTGTAACGTATATGAGACGTGTATGCGAAGAAAATGTGTGTCGTGTATTCTAATGTAAATGTATAGGTCAGACCACAGAGTTCATGATCAGAGTCCACTCATTATGGCAAGGATTACACGACATCACAAGAATCAGCACAATGGACCTCACCGAAGTCGTGTCCTTCTCTCCAGACATGTCCTCCTCCAGGAGCTCTGATGACCATGAGATCCGATTCCCATTCACCTCTACAATCCGTGAACGATATTATTTTTGTTCCTAACAAAAAAACTGTTCCTAATAGTTTATAGGAACTCAGACTTCATAATTCCTGCGCAGTGAAAAAACATGGAACACTGTCCTATGAACATGACGTTTTTCCTTCTTGCGAAATGTTCTATAGTTTTCACTCTTAAACAGTCATTGTATCTAGACTAAAATAGATTTCTTTATTTTCTAGATATTGTCTGAAAGTTATGATTTCCTTGATACGTGGAACAACTACACTTCAATGTTTGGTTTCATCTAATGTGAACATCAGTTCCTACTGATCTAGTAATACGTGGACTGAACATCCATCACTTCAGGTGTGTTAACGAATGGTATGAACTCATGTAGGATACTTATACCATTCAGCTCCACCGAGCAATATTTATCAACTTCTTCTAGCATAGACCCATTGAGAAAGTTGCTGGCCAATCTTCCTGCACCAAAATTTTATCCGGGATCAGATTTTTCAATGATTCTGTGTGCTTCATCCCGACCAGAGGGAACCTGTGAAATATATAACACAACTGGTGATAGCCTCTCCGTCACTGATCTTTATTAGATAATCGTGGGCCATCGGCCTCGCTCAGAAAAATACAGTGAACCTTACTCTGTCAGGGACAGATGAACTGAACACATAAGTTTTCATCAGGCCAAGACAAGAAGAAAAAAAAACAGCGTGCGGAACCCCCCCCCCCCCCCCCCAAACCAGGGAGCACCCACTGGAAGATCCCAATTATCCCCCATTACTCAATTCTCAACTAGTAGAGCTTATCAACACTTCACTACTCTATTTTCAACTAAGAGAGCCAAGTATCACTTCCCTACTCTAGCTAGTTTCAACCATGCTACTGCCTAAATTAATTAGGACTAATTATACAATATGACTACCTTAGGCAACACCGCAGTTAGATCAAATCACATCTACATTTGCCATGACAGGCACGTGTAAAATTAAACTAACCCAATTCGCACACGGTAGATATTATTCCATTCCCTAACTGCAGTGCCAAAGCACGTCCGCCTAAATCAACTGTTTGAGTTACACTGTCTCCCCCAATCATGTTTTTTTTTCAAACAGCATTGAATTGTTCAGGTGACGTTGTTGATGTCCTGCAGGTGTGCCAATGTTCCCAATAACAATCCCACACTTTCTGTCATGTGGTGACTGTCACGGAAAAAACTGCAGTTTAGTGATTCCTTGATAATTTACATATCACAATGCAAGGAAGGAGAAGGGTTAACAATTGTGTACTTCATTCTGCGAGGAGGAATAAAATTCACGATCATTGACCTACGAATATAAAAATAGGATACAGGTACGCGCCGAGGGCAGTGACTCCCGCTAGTATCGGCCGACGGGAAAATGAACGGAGAATGCTTTGAAGTGCAAACGAGCGATGGACAGAGGACCAGCGCAACCGCGGAGAACGGAGCGCCAGGACGTATACGTGATTTCGCTGAACTTTTGATGTTACGGGTACGGCTAATTTGATTGTAGATCAAACAATCAACGAAGGATGGGACACACAATATAAAAAGCTGAACATGGAGTTTATGTTTAGTGTGTGATACCAAACTGGACGGAAAGATAGAATTATGTGTCCTGTAATGAATAGAAATATCCTCCCTTATAATGGGATAGAGTGCTTGGCTGCGGATAAATTTCGATTCGGGGATTTACATTAATTCTATAGAGGCATATATAAGGTATTAATATATTAGTGTAATAGTAGCATAGGGATATAGGTGTGTGTTATTAATGTGTGAAATTGCATTCGTTTATCTAGTCGTGTAAACTTTAGTGCACTCAGAAATCGTATGTCCGTATGTTTTTCTGAGGCTTTTCAGTATGGCTAGAAAAGGACTATCACATAAGAAAATTATATGAAGCAGACGCATATCACCAGATTACCTATCTTCTCCACAGGTTCAAATCTCCTATTGAAATCATAGAAGAGATGAAGGTTACTACACTTGAGCAAATAAAGTACCTACTTAGAAACAACAAGAACATAGACATGTTTTAATATGAAGAAGTGATATCTTAACGTCAAATACAGAACACTGTATGCTCAAACAAATATACAACTAAAACCCTTAAAAGGAAAAGACGTTAACCTGTGGCAAGCAGGGATACTTAAAACTGCATGCAATTACACTGTGCAGAAACATTAAACTTTGTTAACCATAGACATGGTGTAGACCAGTCATAGTAACTCTAGACAATGTTGGATAGTGGCGGTGTGTATTCAGAGGTGGATTATAATACCGTCCAAACCGGGAAATATATGAACTTCAGTGACTTACCAAATCGGATTATTTTTTTGTGATAAGACATTGAACAATTGTTTTCTTCAAGAATTGGATTAATTCCCGACTCAAGCAGGAGGAGATCATTCATGGTGAGATCACTCCATGTCTGTGTGTGCAGTCCTGTGTTTTGGCTGACAGAAAAGACGAGAAGAACTAATGCACATACGAGATCAACCGTCCTATCTTGCATTCACACTAGCATACAATACCAACTCCATATACACAGTCCATACATATACCAGACATAGTTTTTCTTAATAAATCTTTTATTTATTGTTGAAAGGAACTGTTGTCTGAGTATGTGTTGAGAGAATAACAGAGAGAGTGAAATAAATAGATATATGGAAGGGAAGACAGAAGGGAGGGGTGTAGACAAAAGTCAGTCAATAATCCCAACAGATAATAAGTTTGAAGATGTGCTTGTTGATTCCAACTCTCTCCCGGGAAAACAAGCGACATAATTGGTGGAGCAGCGGAGTACAGACATAATACCCATATGACCTAGAGGCATAACAGGGCATATACATAGAGGGGTACCTGCATATTGGCACAGGCATAGCGGAGTACCTGCATGTTGGGACATACTGATTGGAATAAATATAAGTATACATTGATGACTTTTAATGGAAGGTAGTCCATTGGATATATGGTGCCATTACATTTATGGTGGAAACATTTCATTAACGTTGGTGACTTTACAGTGAGAAAGTTCCAGACAGAGTGAATGTGGATAGGTGGTAAGACACATTACATACCTAGTCACACGGTCACACGTCTACATAAGTCTTTATCCTATATCTCTTCTTGTGGATGAGAGAGTGGTTGTGATGTACTGTGTGGTGTTGTAGACATTATAATATTAGATATACATAGGGGAAAATGATATAGGTTCTAGGTAGATTATCTGTTTATAGGAAGGACTTCTTTATTGCTTGAGGTGTCTGTACTCTATTTGCGGACTTACATTCTTAACTATGGCAACTCCTAAAGTAACTACAGCAGAACTAAGGGCCAACGGGGAGAAAATTGGTTTAGCTGGCTCGGAACTAACTGATTACATCCAGGAAAGAGAGCGAGAGATTCGTCAAGCGGAAAGAGAAGATCGAAAGGCCGAGTTGGAAGTGAGAAGAATAGAGGTGGAGACCAAACGAATGGAAATGGAAATGGAACAAGAGGCCAAGAAACTGGAACAGGAGACCAAGCGACTGGAAATGGAACAAGAGGCCAAGAAAATGGAACAGGAGACCAAGCGACTGGAAATGGACCAGGAGACCAAGAAACTGGAAATGGAACAGACTGCCAGGAGACAAGAAATGGAACATGAATACCGCTTGAAAGAGTTAGAACTCAAGACACAAACTAAGGGTGAAATAGATGCAGCAGAAGGAAGTTCATCTTCACCTGGGGCAACCCACATGATTGGACAGGGTTACCAGGCCATGAAGTTTGCCTTGGCGGTCTTTGATGAAAGTAAAGAGAAAATATACCAGTTTTTGGATCGGTTCGAGGCTATGGCAGTCGCTATGGGACTGGATAGAACCAGATGGGCTCTTAAATTATCCCAGGCTTTACGTGGTTCAGGGTACGAGGTCTACACACGCCTACCACCAGGACAGGAAAATCAGTACGAGGAATTAAAAGCCGCTTTGATGAAACATTATGAAGTCACAGCACAAACGTATAGGAAGAAGTTTAGATCGTCTAGACGAGAGCCGGGAGAGCTATTCGCCGCCTACAGTCTAAGGCTGAAATCCTATCTCCAGAAATGGATGGGCTTGGCAGAATTCAAGAGAGATTATGAGAGTCTCGAAGAGATGATGGTGGTCGACCAGATGCGAAAGCAAATGTCGAAACCTCTCAGAACCTTCTTGGGAGAACAAGGGGCGGAACGGATTGATGTTGTGAATAAGCTGGCGGAACGATTCGTAGAGGTACATGGGGAGGCTGCGGAACTCAGTATACAAACCAAAGGTCAGGAGAAACAAGAGAAAAAGAAACCTAAAAACTGGGAAGGAGAAAAAGTGGAACCTTATATAAAGCACACAGAGGAGAGTTCAGAGAAGGTGAAGGAAGGAAACCAGAACACCTCGAATTCTCCAGCGAAACGACGGTGGTCCGAGAAGTGGTGTTCATTCTGCAAAGTGCCATCTCATAACACGAAGGACTGCAGATCGAAACCTAAAAGTTCTTACTTCGCAGCATGCAACGTGATTCCTACGACGGTGATCACAGACAAGGCTGAGATCGGCGAAGGAGAAAGGAACAAAAAGGACACACGGAAACCTAGGAAGGGAACATGGTGCACACACTGCCGGTCGAAAACACAGAATACTGTGGACTGCAGATGCAAGGCAGAAGACGCCAATTGCATAACCAACCTCGAGGAATCAAAAGAGGAAGGCAAGGAAACGGTCAAGGAGATGAAAGACACTCAGGACCAAGAGAGACCACCTGTGGTCGAACTGATTGAAGTCAATGGCCAGCAGGTTGCTTGTCTCTACGATACAGGTTTGGATGGGGAAGCGGTGATAGACGCCAGCCTAGTAAGCCCAGACCAACTTACAGGGGAGACCATAGAGATACAGCCGGCAATGAGGAGTGCTGTTACCATGACGCTGCCAATCGCCAAGGTGGAGATTAAATCCAGGTACGTCACGGGCATTATTCCAGCTGCTGTATTATCTGACTCCTTATTTCCCATGATCCTTGGTACGAAATATGTCTTTTTGGGAATGCCCAACCAGCCAGCCCACAAAGGAACAGTAGTCAGTGGATCTCACGGGAAGGAAAAAGAGGCAGAGACACTATGCGACAACTCAGGGATAGGAGAATTGCATACTGCCCAGAGGAAGGATACTACGTTGCGTCCTTGCTACAGGAAGCTGCAAAGAAGTGCTGAGCCACCAGAACGGGGACAGTACTTTCTGAAGAATCGACTACTCTATCGGAGAGCTGGGAGGGGAGATAACCTGCACGAGCAGTGGGTGGTTCCAGAGACCCACCGTCCTCACATTCATCAGAGTGGACACATCATTGGCGAGAATCGACATATGGGTGTCAGAGAGACCTTGCAGCAAATTTCCGGCCATTATTGCTGGCCAGGAATGACCGGAGATGTACGCCGGTGGTTGAAGTCTTGTTCGGAGTGCCAGAACGCACCACCCAACAAGCGGACTAAGAGTAAAATAGCTCTTAAAGTGGAAGACAAAGTGGAAGTGTGGGGTCCAGCAGAGACCAATATACTCCAAGTAGGATGGAAAGGACCTTATCCTGTGGAAAAGGTTGTGTCCAAGAACATCTACAAAATAAGGATCGGGGAAGAGAAGAAAAATCTCCCTAGACATCTCATTAGGAAATATGAGGAGAGATCCGGGAGCAAAGCTTCGCACTTTACGGTGATGGCAGCCATTGGGACAAAAGTTACCAGTCCAGACGAAGACCAGAGATCGCCAGTACAACATAGGAGAGCCTATGGGAAAGTACGTGATAGGTCAGATTTACCCAACGACAGAAGGAGGGAAATCACAAGTCAGGGAAAGGACAAGAGTGAAAGTTTCACCGGTAACCAAGTTCAGAAAGGGTGGGTAACGTCGGGAAAGGCGAGAAATACCCAGGACCCCAACCGAAGATTGGCTGACCAGATACAATATAGCCCAAGATGGTCCTGGAAGCAAAAGTCCAGGAGATTTGGGAAAGACGACTCGGTCCAACGAGGACGAGGTGGAACATCCCCAGAGGCAAAGCCGGGGGAAACCAAGAGGACATGGAAGCAGTGTTACAATCAGGATGGGACAATCCGTCTGTATTGTGAGCCGTCGCTGACGCAAGTCGAAAGTAGGTCGACCGGACGTACAGGAGCGAGGAGCCAACACTAGTTTCAGTCGTGAGTAGTATAGTAGGGTGTCAATTAGAGCGCCTACTGGATAATGAGGTGAGCCATGTGAGGATCCAATTATATCATCAACACGTGATGGTCATAGCTACTTCGCAGAAGCTCAACGCACGGTGGATGTGATGGACGTTGTTGCTGCAACTGGACTTCACAGTGGAATACATCCTTAGTAAGGAGAATGTAGAAGCGGATTTCTTATCTAGACATCCAACTCCAGAGGAAGAGGAATAAGTTGGAGGATCATAGGAATCAAAACTACAAGAATGAAGAGTCGACGCGGTCAACTCTCTTAAGAGGGGGCCTATGTCACGGAAAAAACTGCAGTTTAGTGATTCCTTGATAATTTACATATCACAATGCAAGGAAGGAGAAGGGTTAACAATTGTGTACTTCATTCTGCGAGGAGGAATAAAATTCACGATCATTGACCTACGAATATAAAAATAGGATACAGGTACGCGCCGAGGGCAGTGACTCCCGCTAGTATCGGCCGACGGGAAAATGAACGGAGAATGCTCTGAAGTGCAAACGAGCGATGGACAGAGGACCAGCGCAACAGCGGAGAACGGAGCGCCAGGACGTATACGTGATTTCGCTGAACTTTTGATGTTACGGGTACGGCTAATTTGATTGTAGATCAAACAATCAACGAAGGATGGGACACACAATATAAAAAGCTGAACATGGAGTTTATGTTTAGTGTGTGATACCAAACTGGACGGAAAGATAGAATTATGTGTCCTGTAATGAATAGAAATATCCTCCCTTATAATGGGATAGAGTGCTTGGCTGCGGATAAATTTCGATTCGGGGATTTACATTAATTCTATAGAGGCATATATAAGGTATTAATATATTAGTGTAATAGTAGCATAGGGATATAGGTGTGTGTTATTAATGTGTGAAATTGCATTCGTTTATCTAGTCGTGTAAACTTTAGTGCACTCAGAAATCGTATGTCCGTATGTTTTTCTGAGGCTTTTCAGTATGGCTAGAAAAGGACTATCACATAAGAAAATTATATGAAGCAGACGCATATCACCAGATTACCTATCTTCTTCACAGGTTCAAATCTCCTATTGAAATCATAGAAGAGATGAAGGTTACTACACTTGAGCAAATAAAGTACCTACTTAGAAACAACAAGAACATAGACATGTTTTAATATGAAGAAGTGATATCTTAACGTCAAATACAGAACACTGTATGCTCAAACAAATATACAACTAAAACCCTTAAAAGGAAAAGACGTTAACCTGTGGCAAGCAGGGATACTTAAAACTGCATGCAATTGCACTGTGCAGAAACATTAAACTTTGTTAACCATAGACATGGTGTAGACCAGTCATAGTAACTCTAGACAATGTTGGATAGTGGCGGTGTGTATTCAGAGGTGGATTATAATACCGTCCAAACCGGGAAATATATGAACTTCAGTGACTTACCAAATCGGATTATTTTTTTGTGATAAGACATTGAACAATTGTTTTCTTCAAGAATTGGATTAATTCCCGACTCAAGCAGGAGGAGATCATTCATGGTGAGATCACTCCATGTCTGTGTGTGCAGTCCTGTGTTTTGGCTGACAGAAAAGACGAGAAGAACTAATGCACATACTAGATCAACCGTCCTATCTTGCATTCACACTAGCATACAATACCAACTCCATATACACAGTCCATACATATACCAGACATAGTTTTTCTTAATAAATCTTTTATTTATTGTTGAAAGGAACTGTTGTCTGAGTATGTGTTGAGAGAATAACAGAGAGAGTGAAAGAAATAGATATATGGAAGGGAAGACAGAAGGGAGGGGTGTAGACAAAAGTCAGTCAATAATCCCAACAGATAATAAGTTTGAAGATGTGCTTGTTGATTCCAACTCTCTCCCGGGAAAACAAGCGACAGTGACAAGCAAAGCCGCCATTTCGTTTGATGTCGGGAAATTCTAAATGACAGACGGGACTGTTTATCTCCCGATCCGGGCACTTCTGCTTGAATCCGACCTGTTTTTACTGTATTGTTAAAAAAAAAAACAACCGGGGCCCTGCTAACATGCCGTTTAATCAGATTGCCTGTATTGTCATCAACTGGTTGATCACGGTGTTTTTCGTGACATTGACAAAAAACTCTTCACTTTGATACATTGATAGCCATGTCATCTGGGCCCTGGAGAGGTGTCTGCTTATCGGGTGGTGTAAGACTGTCTAGTATAAAGTACCATCCCGTCTAGAAACTGTTCATCGGTGTATAACATGTCATTTTGCAGAACGTTACTCTCCGACATAAATTTGTTCGATCCCTTGCCACAACTCACGCACATTGCACCCGTATGCTCAACATCCTGCTATATCCTGTCCTTATCTTCGTGCTGGTTTCAACATACGTCATCTTCAATGAACACTGTTTTACGTCGCAAATCATTTACAAACCGCCATGACTTGTAATATTACATGTCAGTTTCTATGACCTGATATTGTGTTAGCGACATGAAGAATGAGATTCGCTAGGCTAGACACTTGACATTAACGCCAGATCACTGTCCTTTACTGCCCTTTACTGTCAATATAGTACCTTGCGGTGTTATGGCAACACTTGAGCCTGGGGAATTAAGGCCGCCTGGCTAGTGCAGTCGCCGCGAATTGTACAGGCTGGAGTTTTCTTTTTGCCCCCGACAGAAAAACTCTACACCTTACTCTAGCCACTCGGCCAGCTGCTCCTCTTCCAGATCACAAGCTCCCTAAACGAATTTTTTACGGTGAGCTGAGCCGTGGTTAACTCTCACAAGGCGACCAGAGGAAAAGCTTTAAAGACACTGAAGATTTCTCTGCAAGCTTTTGTAATTCATCACGACACTTGAGAGACTGCTGCCAAAGACCGAAATTCATGGCTACATCATTACGCAAGGGTGTAGTCACTTGTGAAGCAAACAGGACTGCAAGTGATGTGGAAACAAAATGGAAAAAAAAAAACACACAGCAGGAGATCATCCTCCTGGAACGTCAAGGATTCTTTGCCTACATTGTCAAAGAACGTTTCAAGTCAAAATAGGCCTTACCGGTCATCTTAGAACTCATGACTGCAAACTTCCAACCCCACTGGATGAAATGAATGGTCATCATCATTCTTGATGGACAAACACCACCATTAGCCACATGGCTTCGATGTTCAGATCTTGTGGATCATCAGTGGTTTTCATAAAGTGGTACCTAGCAATATTCAGAACTGGCTGGGACAATGGAATTAGGCTGATTAGAAGCGCAGAACCACATTTATACACGCACACTGAATGACTCCGCAATCCTGAAAAAGAAATATCGCCAGGATAATTGCGTAAGCATTGGTTTTGGGTCAATGCAGAATTGACGATTAGGATGTTAACTTTCATTTGTGTATAAGGACACCCTGTGTCAGGTGAAACGGAATATTAGATGGTTGGCTAGTTGTGAGAGTACTGTGATGAGTTCATAAAGAACTAAGCAGAGATCTTATATGCCTGTATATGTTTTTGTATAGCAGCTGATATTGCTAACGTGGGTGAGATAACAGTTTTACTCATAATGACTGCACCCACTGAAGTCAGGTAGCATCCAGAGAGAGAGAGAGAGAGAGAGAGAGAGAGAGAGTCAGGCAGACAGAGACAGAGAGAGATAATGAGAGAGACAGAAAGGGAGACAGAGAGAGACACACACACACAGAGAAATTCACAGAGAGAGACAGAAAGAAAAAGAGAGAGATAGAGAGACAGAGAGAGAAAGAGAGAGACAGTTAGGGAGACACAGAGAGAGGTAGAAAGAGAGAGAAAGAGACAGACAAAGAGAGAGAGAAAATTAGAGAGGCAAAGAAAGACAGAGTCAGAGAGAGAGACAGACAGAGAGAGGCACAATGAGAGAAAAACAGAGAAATGTATCCTTTGCTTGATTTATTGTGTATTATCTTAATCCTAACATAACTAAAATCTAGCTTCGTGACTGTCCATAAATGTCGTATCTAGAAATCCATGATATGGTTTTCTCTATGCCTACCATATTCACATAACAGGTCAAAAGGGAAATGCTAGCTTCACGGAAGATACCATAATTGGGGTGTGAAGTGTTAAGCTTTCGTATATTCTAGGTCAAGACATAAAGAGAATATGTGGCTAGTTCCTTTCCTCTCCGCTATGTTCCTCCACACAATTCCCAGAATATTTATGTAAATCTCTGCACTGGCCTCGCCACGCAAGACCCTCCACTTTGTTTAGATATTTGATGCTGGTGGGTCGTTACTGGTCATTTGAATAATGATGTCTAGAGTATACAGTTCTTACAAGTGGCTGCTCACACGCAAGACTGCCGTACCGATGCTCTGGGGGTACTGAACACAAACACACAGCTGCGGGTAACACAATTACTTTATCCCACTGTGATGGACGACCGACAACATATCTCATAGCCAGCCGCGTTCCACTCACTAACGTTCAGGATGCAAAAACACTGTTTCACTGTAGACAGTATGCACGGTAGTCCTCTCTCTTTTCTCAATCTATGTCTAACTGATAATTCACTGTATCCTTCTTGTAGTATGTGTGTTGTACTCGGGCTATCTGGAGACACTGCTTCTATGTGTACTGCATGTTGCTGGATAACTGAGTGTATCTTATTCGTAAAACTTGCTTTGGAGTTGTCCGCTGATTTAGGTGTTACTATTATGCTCTCCCATTCCTGAATGCACGTTACTCTGTCTTTACATCTAAGCAACTCATTTTGACGTCAGTGTATCGTCATAGTTAACCCTTTCACTGATTGTATTTTTGTGTACGCTAAATGTATTGAAACTTTCTACTATAAGTATGACAGTCCTCTGTCCATGTCTATGTGGGCCAAGTGTATATATGTGTATGTGTGTGTGTGTGTGTGTGTGTGTGTGTGTGTGTGTGTGCATGTCTATATGTGTGTGAATGTGTGTTTGAGTGTGCATGCATGTTTATATGTATTTATGTGTGTGTGTGTATGCTTGGTTATGTATGTATGTGTGAGTATGTTTAATGTGTGTTTATGTGTGTACATGTGTGTATGTGTATATGTGTATGCGAATGTGTGTATGTGTATGTAAGTATATGTGTATAGGTGTGGATGTGTGTAGGTGTGTGTATGTGCGCGGGTATAAGTGTGTATGTGTGTGTATGTGAGTGTGTGTTCGTATATGTACGTGTATATGCTTGTGTGTGTGTGTGTGTGTGTGCATACATGCAGTGTACGCGAGGGAATGTGTATTTGTGTGCTATGCGAGGGAGTGTGTGTTTGTGTGTTTTTTTTGTGAGGATGCCCACGATAATCGTCAGTGTATGTGTGTGTGTGTGTGTGTGCGTGTGTGTGTGTGTGTGTGTGTGTGTGTGTGTGTAAATTGTGGAAGTTTGTTGATATTAGTTTAGTGATTGTGAGGCAGCGTATATGTGTCTAGACGTGTGAGTGTGACTCTGTGTGTGGGTGGATGGGTGAGTGGATGTGTGAATTGTGTCTATGTGTGTGTGTTGATATGGATGTATGAGTGTTTCTGTGTGTGTATGTGTACGCGTGTGTATATGTATGTGTGTGTCTATGTGCGTCCTTGTGTGTATGTGTATGTGAGTGTGTTTGTGTGTGTATTGTGTGGTTGTGTGTGTGTGCAATGTGTATGTGCGTGTGTGTGTAAGTGTGTGTGTGTGTGTGTACGTTTGTGTATGTATGTATAAATGTTTGTGTGGGAATGTGTGCATGCATGCAGTGTATGCGAGGGAGTGTATTTGTATGTTATTGAGGGTGTGCATAACTGTGAGAATTTTTGCAAACGATGTACGTATGTATGCAGGTTTGTATGATTGCATGTTTGTTTATGAATGTGCGTGTATATGTGTGTCTGCCTGTCTCATAACATGGTAATATGCATTAATGTATGTTTACAAAATCCATTTGACAATGTGTTTTTTTTTCCAATGTGAATGTAACATGCACAATTGATGAATGCCAGTTGAGTGATTGGAAGGGCCAAATGTAAGACGGGCCTGCATGCCCAATTTGTTATCATTTGAAAATAAAGATCGTTCGTTCGTTCTTCTCCCAGGAACTGTGCCTTCCATGATTGTTCTCCCCAAACCACTGTGACGTGTTATATGACCTCAGTAGTTCAGTCCCCGAGTCACGGTTACTAATTATTATTCGGATTTCTTCAATGTTCAGATCTTGTAGAATGCCGGTATTTTGTATTCTTCTTCTTGCTACGTGACATTCCAAAATTCCAAAAAATTCCAAAATAATCATGTAAACTTTCAGATTTAAATCACCGACTGTGTTTTCCTTCAGCGACTGAGCCGGCACGGTGGTGAATTCGTAAGACCGCATACCGCGTTCGAAACACAGCTGCGGCAATTTTGAAACAGACCGCCTTGCATTGGTTTTCACACAATGGTATGAGTGCCTGTCGTTCGGAAAGCAATGGCAACTACTGAAAGTAAACTTGTCAAGAAAACACAACCAGCCAAAACATACTGGGTTGATTGTTACGTCATGTATAGGATATGCAACTAACTTTCAGCGTTTGAGAAATGGTCTGCTGCTCATAATATCCGTCTGTTGCTTTAGTAATTGTGCATGTACACAAAAGTATTACTTTAATGCTTTTTTCTGGTGTGGTGTAACAGACTGCTAGTACTGTGTAACCTCTGCATTGATATAACCAGTTCATCTCTGACATCTTGTGAACATGAATAACGAAGAAACAAACAACAGAATTGCACGATTTATTGCCCGGCACATTTCGCTGCATCTCGTCAGGTACATACTGCAGAAATCACACCACATAAACAAAAGCAATAAGATCGATCCTTCAAGGATGTATATGAGAATGGAAATATGCCAGACAATACATCGTGCAATCTATTGTTTGTGTCTTTGTTATTTAAATTCGTTACGGGAAAACATTAATTTGAATCTGTTGAGCAGTCGTCAGTGTTATTGATTGTGCTGTTCTGTTGTCCGTGGCTTTTCTTATGTTCAGAATGTTGCCAGCAAAGCGACTTGTGACGGCCGAATCTACACATCCCCGTCAACGAAGTATTTTAACTTGTTCAGCGTGGACATCACCTATGCCCTTGCTCTTATGACATTCTGGTGAAACCTTATTTCTTTTGCTCTCTCTTCTCTCTCTCTCTCTCTCTCTCTCTCTCTCTCTCTCTCTCTCTCTCTCTCTCTCTATTTGCATTGGCTGGCTTTGTATTTCAACGTAGGCCATACACATGTGACGACATACAGTGCATTTGTCTGATTTTTGCGTGTGGATTAGCCTTCCCTATTACTAGTGTCCGCCATCAGGACGTCCCCAATTCAAGGACGAGAGGACAACATTTTAGTCCAAATGGCCAGTGCATGGGGTTGAACCCGCTACCTCAGAATCAGCACACCGGATGTTTAAAATCAAGCGCGCTTATCCATTCGCCCTTGCTGACCTCCATTTCGTGTCGCTGCGACACCGAAATGTCAGTAACTAAGGAAAACATTGGGGCTCATGAAATTATCATCTTGAAAAGTCAAGTCGTTGCCGAGCTTAGTTTCATCACAACCCGCAGGGAATTGTGTGATTCCTTCACCAGCTTCCCAACTATATCGTACATGTTCATATTCAGGGTGTCTCGCCATTCGTCACAGCTGTAACTAGTAATAGTCGAGCTGTGAATTTCATGCAGAGTGCTTTTACATCTATCCGCGGTTGTTTGTAGCGTGAACTGCATGCACAGAAAAATGGCGACCGTTCAGTCGCTGAACTAACTGTGATGCCTTATACAGTAATGTGTGGTTGCTGGATTTCTAGTGAGAGCCGCTTCCATCGGCGATGAATTATTTTTCGTGGCGGACTTTTGTGTTGGCATTCTTACATCGGCATTGTCCATAGTATACCTGTGAGGGCTGTTGGTTTGTCGAGACTCCTGTCTGTTCCAATTTCCACACGGGGCAATGAGGAGCATTTTGTGTGATATTCACTGGCACAGGAAAGAAGCATAATGGGACGACCCTTTGCCGTGAAGTTGGAACCGCGACTAACTAACTCAGGGTATCTTCAATGCTCAGATTCCACTGCCTGTTGGTAGACCCCTATATAACTTCAGCTAGGGCCCATGACTTCCATCACTGGGCTTTCTAAGATATTGTGACGTTAAATATCGCCAAAGTAGTTCAGTTAATATTTGGTCACTTGAAATGTCATGAAAGTTTGGAGGAACAATAATGGAGGGGTATATGCCCGAAATAAAGAAATGAAGGTCAAAGAGAAGATGGGTGCAGGATGTTAGCGATGATCTCCAGATGAGTGTTTCGGACGCCGGACATCTTGCTTATGATCAAGACGTTTTCCGGAAGGTTGTTATGGGTGCCAGTTTCTGCAAAGGTCATGCTAGTGAATGAATGAATGCATTTTAGTTTATGGGACATGCCATTGTGGATGAGCCAATGTTGTTCAATTTGTTTGTAAAATGTCATTTTGTTTCGTCTTCATCGACTTGGAGAGGGGAAGAAGAGCTCTGCAGCACAACCACCGCGGAATTATACATTGGGATCGGGTTTGTGAGGATCATCATTAACCTGTGTAACTGCTTTGTTTGTGCGTTGTCTTGCTTTGAATTTAAGCATAGTACATGTGGTACTATTTCTAGTTCACTGAACAGCTTTTTTAGTGTGGATTAGCTTTCCATATTACCAGTGTCCCTCGCCATTAAGCAAACCCACTCCGACTTCTGAGGTACTTGTAATGAACGTCCCCAAATCAAGAACGAGAAGTCAGCATTGTTTTCCAACTGACCTGTGCCACGGGAGGGAGTAAAAGATATAAATGAACATCTAACATAAAGTTATGGCCAGGGTAAACCCCAGTAAAGTTCAACACTTTACCTTTACTGAGAAAACGACACTGCATGCTGTTAATATTTATGTATTTCGTGTCATTGTTTATAGACGCTCGTCACGGGCTGAAGTTTTTAGCTGTTGTTATTGATTTTATTGGAGCGGGGTTTCACCTGGGTTCGGTGTCACATTGTTTTTAATCTTCTTTTATTTTACAAAAGTAATTACACGTCATTGTTTTGGCGCGTGTTGTGTGTTTTTGTGTGAGGTTGCTTTGTTGGTTTTAATGGCTTACCTCATTGTTCCCATTGTTTCAATGAAACTTATGTGTTATTTTTGCGAATTGTTAGTCCTTCCGTTGAAGAGGTTGAACCCGTTACCTCGTTTTAAGACCCAGCGATCATATCCATTCCGCCCTGCTGATCCCTCGGTGTAACTGCTGGAAGCAAGGACTTAAGACAGAGGGTTTGGTTTACAAAAAGAACAACCATTTGTTGAGGGATCTTTACCCTACTAAACGCGACCACAGAGCATCTGCTGTGTTTATTCTTATCAGAGAGGACTAGATATCTGATACACTGACCCAGGATCAGAAATGTATATAAAATTCCTAACATGAAGCCTATTCTTTCCAAATAATAACTATAGAAACTGGAATTGGAGCTCAAGCCCATCAGTGTGTATTTATGTTTATTGTTCAAGTTATTCGGATGCACTTTATTATGTCTCAGTCAACTCCCGAGTTTGTTGGCTCTTTGTGATTTACTAGACAGCTTTTACGTTCAGTAGTTTGCCATTGCTTTCAGGACGACTACCCTCGTAACGCCGATATCAACGCAAAACGGTCTGCTTCCAATTGGTTTGCGGCTGATTTGGAATCCCCGACAAATGGCGAGGAATTATGGAACTTAGCTGCCCTAAGAACCAGCGCCGGTATTTCGGCTGCCGTCATTTACTGTCACTATCATTTACAGTCACTGTCATTTACTGTCACTGTCATTTATTGCCATTGTCATGTACAGTTACTGTCATTTACTGTCACTATCATTGACCGCCACTGTCATTTACTGTCACTGCCATTGATTTTCACTGTCATTTACTGTCACTGTAATTTACTGTCACTATGTTGTACTGCCACTGTCATTTACTGTCACTGTCATTGACTGTTACTGTCATTACTGCCACGGTCATTTACAGTCACTGTCATTTACTGCCAATATAGTACCTTGCGGTGTATGGCGAGGGGGGGGGGGGTGTCTTGAGCCTGGGAAATTAAGGCCGCATGGCTAGTACAGTTGACGCGAACTGTGCAGGTTAGAGTTTTCTTTTTGGCCCCGACAAAAAAAAAATTCCACACCTTACCAAGGATTCGAATCCGGGTCTCCCGAAGGAGAATCCGACATTCTAGCCACTCAGCAAGCCGCTCTTTTGGCTGCATGCAGTAGAAATTTAAATTTGACAAATGAGAAGAAAAATGCATATACGCGTTTGAATATACGTGTTACATAGAAGTGTTGGAAATTCATTGGACGAGAAATAGAAGGGCGGGTCTATCAAATGAGAGGCTGTTGAGATAGGGAGATATGAGGAAAGTTGAATGTTTTTAAAGTTTGGGAGACATGGATGTCTGGAGAGGATGGGTTTGTGCAGGAGTGTCCCGGGTGACATGAGGAGGAGAAGGGGGAGGTCCAGGGCATTGATGGAATCGAGATGTGTCGAACCGTTTTTGCATAGGCGGAGGCAGAGATAGAACATATAAATATGACAAAGGAACGTTTCGAAAGACGGTTATGAGATGTGCATATCATGATGATGATGATGATGATGATGATGATGATGATGATGATGATGATGACGACGATGATGATGATGATGATGATGATGATGATGACGATGATGATGATGGCGATGAAAGACGATGATGATGATGATGATGATGATGATGATGATGATGATGATGATGATGATGATGATGATGATGATGATGATGATGATGATGATGATGATGATGATGATGATGCTGATCATGATGATGACGACGACGACGACGACGATGAGTAGAAATATGAACAATGTTTAAAATAATGGGTCTTAAAATTGAAGCTTATGAACTGTGGTTTTTTAGAAGACATTGAGCCAGTCTTTTCGATAATAGTTAAAACAGTTAGGCACGTGAAACTCCAGCAAAAGAAGCGAGAGATAATAAACACAAACGCAGTGTACATACCTTACAACGAACGCAAACACGGCAAACGGAAATCACGAGGAAAGGCCCAGCTGCCATGTAGCACTTCAGAATGAGACTCAGAATTTAAAATGAAAAAGAACCCGAAGGGTTAATCTCGAAGCAGCAGACGGCAACGGTCGCTAAGTGACGTCACTGTGTGAAAAACGTCACTGTTTAATACGTCATGAACAGACAGTTAGGTCTGGGGGATGATGGAACCAAGGCGACATAAAATTGACAGCGGTGAATTATTATCGTAAGTTCCTTCAGAAGAGGTAAATTGAAGACGTAAATAACCATTCGTGTAAGATACGTAAATAAGGCACACTCTGGAGTCAGGACGGAAGGTCGGCCATGGATATTTAGACTAACATTCGAGAGAATGGCTCAGCGCTAGCAAATTGTCAACAGACATGGTTTCTTCGTAAGTAGTTTTTGTTATGACGATCGGCAAGGATGCAGTCGAGATAACGATAGGCGGTTGGAACATTATCTTGACATTCTGATAATTAAATGTATATATATTTGGACACGCCAGTGAATATTGATATTATGCGTATGCTTATTAACATGGCACCGGCCCTCCCATCAACATGGGAACGGTGACTTTTTTGTTTCTGACTTGACAATCCATGCACATAAAAGTTGAATGACAAGAAATGCCAGACTTCCTCAAGTCATTTGATGTTTATTGAAGTTGCTCCCGTTACACTGCCGGACTGTTTGGTGGACAGCGAGCTGGGAAAAAGGCAGAACAGTATTCTGGCACCAGCAACCATCCATTCCTATACGTTTTCTGTTTATGTTTTAATGTTTAATTACATTTTCTAATTTCACGTTTTTCTATAGATTAGTTTGTGTTGTTCCTGATTGATTGATTGATTGATTTAGGAACCGACATCACAGCATTCGGGACATTCCCATAAGCGCTCCGTCCCCATCCTCAGCAGCCAGCGAAGAGTTCCTGATAAAGACTAGAAACATCGATTCCTTGTTTAGAGGTATAAATTATTGTTATCTTATTTCTTTATTATCGTTGATTTTGTTCCCTGTTAGTTAGTTAGTTAGTTAGTTAGTTAGTTAGTTCGTTCGTTCGTTCGTTAGTTCGTTAGTTCGTTCGTTCGTTCGTTCGATCGTTCGTTCGTTCGTTCGTTCGTTCGTTCGTTCGTTCGTTCGTTCGTTCGTTCGTTCGTTAGTTCGTTAGTTAGTTAGTTAGTTAGTTAGTTCGTTCGTTAGTTCGTTCGTTCGTTCGTTCGTTCGTTCGTTCGTTCGTTCGTTCGTTCGTTCGTTAGTTCGTTCGTTCGTTCGTTCGTTCGTTCGTTCGTTCGTTCGTTCGTTCGTTCGTTCGTTAGTTCGTTCGTTAGTTAGTTAGTTAGTTAGTTAGTTAGTTAGTTAGTTAGTTAGTTAGTTAGTTAGTTTGTTAGTTCGTTAGTTCGTTCGTTCGTTCGTTCGTTCGTTCGTTCGTTCGTTCGTTCGTTCGTTAGTTAGTTAGTTAGTTCGTTCGTTCGTTCGTTCGTTCGTTCGTTCGTTCGTTCGTTCGTTCGTTCGTTAGTTAGTTAGTTAGTTAGTTAGTTAGTTCGTTCGTTCGTTCGTTCGTTCGTTCGTTCGTTAGTTAGTTAGTTAGTTAGTTAGTTAGTTAGTTGGTTGGTTGGTTAGTTAGTTATTTAGTTAGTTAGTTAGTTAGTTAGTTAGTTAGTTAGTTAGTTAGTTAGTTAGTTCGTTCGTTAGTTCGTTCGTTCGTTCGTTCGTTCGTTCGTTCGTTCGTTCGTTCGTTCGTTCGTTAGTTAGTTAGTTAGTTAGTTAGTTAGTTAGTTAGTTCGTTCTTTCGTTCGTTCGTTCGTTCGTTCGTTCGTTCGTTCGTTCGTTCGTTCGTTCGTTCGTTCGTTCGTTAGTTAGTTAGTTAGTTCGTTCGTTCGTTCGTTCGTTCGTTCGTTCGTTCGTTCGTTCGTTCGTTCGTTCGTTAGTTAGTTAGTTAGTTAGTTAGTTAGTTAGTTCTTTAGTTCGTTAGTTTGTTAGTTCGTTCGTTCGTTCGTTCGTTCGTTCGTTCGTTCGTTCGTTCGTTAGTTAGTTAGTTAGTTAGTTAGTTAGTTCGTTCGTTCGTTCGTTCGTTCGTTCGTTCGTTCGTTCGTTCGTTCGTTCGTTCGTTAGTTCGTTAGTTACTTAGTTAGTTAGTTAGTTAGTTAGTTAATTCGTTCGTTCGTTCGTTCGTTCGTTCGTTCGTTCGTTCGTTAGTTAGTTAGTTAGTTAGTTAGTTAGTTAGTTAATTGCTTCGTTCGTTCGTTCGTTCGTTCGTTCGTTCGTTCGTTCGTTCGTTAGTTAGTTAGTTAGTTAGTTAGTTAGTTAGTTAGTTAGTTAGTTCGTTCGTTCGTTCGTTCGTTCGTTCGTTCGTTCGTTCGTTCGTTCGTTCGTTCGTTCGTTCGTTCGTTCGTTCGTTCGTTAGTTAGTTAGTTAGTTAGTTAGTTAGTTAGTTAGTTAGTTAGTTCGTTCGTTCGTTTGTTAGTTAGTTAGTTAGTTAGTTAATTAGTTAGTTAGTTAGTTCGTTAGTTAGTTAGTTAGTTAGTTAGTTAGTTAGTTCGTTCGTTCGTTCGTTCGTTAGTTAGTTAGTTAGTTAGTTCGTTCGTTCGTTAGTTAGTTAGTTAGTTCGTTCGTTAGTTAGTTAGTTAGTTAGTTAGTTAGTTAGTTAGTTAGTTCGTTCGTTAGTTAGTTAGTTAGTTAGTTAGTTAGTTAGTTAGTAAGTTAGTTAGTTAGTTAGTTAGTTAGTTAGTAAGTAAGTTAGTTAGTTAGTAAGTTAGTTAGTTAGATAGTTAGTTAGTTAGTTAGTTAGTTAGTTAGTAAGTTAGTTAGTTAGTAAGTTAGTTAGTTAGTTAGTTAGTTAGTTAGTTAGTTAGTTAGTTCGTTCGTTAGTTAGTTAGTTGGTTAGTTAGTTAGTTAGTTAGTAAGTTAGTTAGTTAGTTAGTTAGTTAGCTAGTTAGTTAGTTAGTTAGTTAGTTAGTTAGTTAGTTCGTTCGTTCGTTCGTTCGTTAGTTAGCTAGTTAGTTAGTTAGTTAGTTAGTTAGTTAGTTAGTTAGTTAGTTAGTTAGTTAGTTCGTTCGTTCGTTCGTTCGTTCGTTAGTTAGTTAGTTAGTTAGTTAGTTAGTTAGTTCGTTAGTTAGTTAGTTAGTTAGTTAGTTAGTTAGTTCGTTCGTTCGTTCGTTCGTTCGTTCGTTCGTTCGTTCGTTAGTTAGTTAGTTAGTTAGTTCGTTCGTTCGTTCGTTCGTTCGTTCGTTCGTTAGTTAGTTAGTTAGTTAGTTAGTTAGTTCGTTCGTTCGTTCGTTCGTTCGTTCGTTAGTTAGTTAGTTAGTTAGTTAGTCAGTTAGTTAGTTAGTTAGTTAGTTAGTTAGTTAGTTAGTTAGTTAGTTCGTTAGTTAGTTAGTTCGTTAGTTAGTTAGTTAGTTCGTTCGTTCGTTCGTTAGTTAGTTAGTTAGTTAGTTAGTTAGTTAGATAGTTAGGTAGGTTAGTTAGTTAGTTAGTTACTTAGTTAGTTAGTTCGTTAGTTAGTTAGTTAGTTAGTTCGTTCGTTCGTTAGTTAGTTAGTTAGTTAGTTAGTTAGTTAGTTAGTTAGTTCGTTCGTTAGTTAGTTAGTTAGTTAGTTAGTTAGTTAGTTAGTTAGTTAGTTAGTTAGTTAGTAAGTTAGTTAGTTAGTAAGTTAGTTAGTTAGATAGTTAGTTAGTTAGTTAGTTAGTTAATTAGTAAGTTAGTTAGTTAGTTAGTAAGTTAGTTAGTTAGTTAGTTAGTTAGTTAGTTAGTTAGTTAGTTAGTTAGTTCGTTCGTTAGTTAGTTAGTTGGTTAGTTAGTTAGTTAGTTAGTAAGTTAGTTTGTTAGTTAGTTAGTTAGTTAGTTAGTAAGTTAGTTAGTTAGTTAGTTAGTTAGTTAGTTAGTTAGTTAGTTAGTTAGTTAGTAAGATAGTTAGTTAGTTAGTTAGTTATTTAGTTAGTTAGTTAGTTAGTTAGTAAGTTAGTTAGTTAGTTAGTTAGTTAGTAAGTTAGTTAGTAAGTTAGTTAGTTAGTTAGTTAGTTAGTTATTTAGTTAGTTAGTTAGTTAGTTAGTTAGTTATTTAGTTAGTTAGTTAGTTAGTTAGTTAGTTAGTTAGTTATTTAGTTAGTTAGTTAGTTAGTTAGTTATATAGTTAGTTAGTTAGTTGGTTGGTTGGTTGGTTGGTTGGTTGGTTGGTTGGTTGGTTGGTTGGTTGGTTGGTTAGTTAGTTAGTAAGTTAGTCGAGGTTTCAACTTCACGGCAACGGGTCGTCCCCATTATGATCCGCTCCTGTGCCAGTGAATATCACACAAAATGCTCCCCACTGTCCAATGTGAAAAGTGGAACAGACAGGAGTCTGGGCAATCCAACAAGCCCGCACAGATACACTGTGCATAATACCGCCGCCAGAATGCCAACACAAAAGTCCTACACGAAAACCACAGTTCTTCGTCGATTGAATCGGCAGTCATCAGAAAGACCTAATTGACCCGGATTTTCTCACATGGCTCTGTCTCTATCTGTAGGGCGACCCGCTGGAAGCGTGGCATTAAGTACGAACTTCGTAGCTCCAGCGCCCAGGAGTCTCCTGAAAAATGCACTCGAGAACCGAAAAGGCAAATCAGTCAATTCAGCAACAGCCTGTGGCCATTGTTCCGAACATGCAGGTCACTGTACAAACAAAAGCGGACATGTAAAAGCATTCCACGTGAATATCACAGCTCACAGAATCGCGACACGCACTCACTCAGTAGCAGGGCGACGGAACCATATACTACCAGTCCAACATATGGAAAATGCGAAATGCAAACCGCAGCCACAAAAATAAATACTCCAGAGGCCGTAGCGGTTCAATGCCTAACAGCCATGCAGGGGACAAGATGTCTATCCTTTGAGAGGCATAACTGTGTGACTTTGCTTTGATGGTTCATTCATAACTGTGTGTGGCGCACTACCACCGAAAAAGAAACGAAGAAGGGGAATATTGTTGAATGGAGTGTTGTGAAGTTAAAAGACGCAAACACACACACACACACACACGCACACACACACACACACGCACGCACGCACGCACGCACGCACGCACACACACACACACGCACGCACGCACGCACGTACGCACACACACGCGCGCATACACACACACACGCGCGCGCGCACGCACGCACGCACGCAAGCACGCACGCACGCAAGCACGCAAGCACGCGCGCACGCACGCACACACAGACACACACACACACACATATATACGTATATATATATATATAAGGAAGACTGACAATAAGCAACAACAAATAAAACCATTGAAACAATGGGAACAATGTTGTAAGCTATTATACTGTTCAAAACAAATAAAAAAATAAACGCATAGCTATCCGAGGGTGCGTTTTTATGAGTTTGTAAGTACAATTTGGTGCTAGGGTATATAAAAACCAGCCTCAAATGTTCTTTACAGTGTCACATGCACGTGTTGACCTGAATTGCTTTTGTTTTTGTAATCGTTACAATGCAGTGATCAATATTGTTTATGACCAAATTTTTACCACAGCTCAAGATGCGCGCATGTGAAAGCAACAATATTTGGGGTGTACACTATTCACCGACACACAGTTGAAACCCTATAAAAGGATAACGCTACACAAAACAATTTAGTTCATTTTCAAGCAAACCTCTATGGCACCTCCATCGATAAATTTAAGGAACATTGCTATTGTCCTACAGTCCTACAGCATGCAGTCGAAAGTCAAAGTCAGGTTGCCAGGTATCTAAATGTGCATCAGAGTACCATCAGTCGACTTTGGCACCTGTTCCAAGCCTCTGGTTCAGTTGAAGACCGGCATCGCAGTGGACGCCCCAGAGTGGCAATAGCAGCGGTTGATCGCTTTATTCGGCTTCGTCATCTCAGAGACAGGTTTACAACATCCTCCTCAACTGCCTAGCCATTGCCTGCAGGACGTCATGTGTCTGATCAAACTCCGGAATAGACCTCATGACGCTGGACTTCTGACACAACGACCTTATCGTGGACTTGTCCTTACACGCCACCATCGCCAAAATCGATTTTTTTGGGCTAACCAGCATTGTCCTTGGGCAGCAGACAACCAATGGAGATGTGTCTGGTTTAGTGACGAATCTTTCTTTTTGTTGCAGCGGAGAAGGATCTACCGTGAGTGAAATGAACGTTTTGCCCACAATTGCGGTAATGAAGCTTCACAGCACGTTGGTGGAAGTGCTATAGTGTTGGGAATGATCAGTTACAGCGGAAAGAGTCAATTGGTTCACATTTAATGCGCCACGATACGTCAATGAAATTCTTCGACCCCATATCCTTCCACTTTTAGCTACCCAAAGTTCAGTGTTTCAACAGGACAATGCCAGACCCCATCGTGCACGGCTGACCACGCAGTTCCTGACTGCCAACAACATTCTCACCCTTCTCTGGCCATCCCTGTCTTCAAACATGAGTCCGATTGAGCACCTGTGGGATGAGCTGCATAGACGTGCTTGTCGCCAAGACGTTGCTCCAGCCAATCGTTGTGATATGTTCCAGGCACTCCAGGAAGAGTCGGCAGCCATCCCACAGGCCCACATCAGAAGTCTGATCGCACCCATGCCCTGGAGATGCCAGTCGATAATCGATGCAGGAGAAGGCCACACTCCATACTAACGGAAAAGCCCGTACGCCTGAAAACTCTCGTGACCCAGATGCAAAACAACTGTCAATTGATTGTCTGAACCCTAAGGTATGATTGTGTGCAATTATAATAATAAACTCACTATATTAAAAAAGTTATTGAATATCAAAATTATGGCTATGTATGTGCCTTCGACAGCTGTGCGTTTTTTTTTGTTTTTTTTTAACAGTATAAAGTCAACAAAGCTAACGCACACAAAAACACATAACACGTTCCAAAACAATGACATGCAATTACTTTTGTAAAATAAAAAGAAGATAAAAGAAAAGATTAAACAAACAATGTGACACAGAAGCCTGGAGAAAACCCGCTCCAATGAAATCAATAACAAAAGCTAAAAAAAACTTCAGCCCGTGACGAGCGTCTATAAACATTGAAACGAAAAAAATATTAACATCTTGCAGTGCCGTTTGCGCAAGAAAGGTAAAGTGGTGGACTTTTCTTGTTCATTCTATTAGGACTTACCTCGACCATACTTTTATTCCGGGTGTTCGTTTATATCTTTAATTCAATTGTGGCACTTATATGAGTCATAGATCATTTCGTGTTCACTAAAGAAGAAAATCATGCCTTTTGACTGTAATTTCAGAGAACAATTCTTAGTATATCGTGAACCAAGAGTAAGAGAAAAATTTACATTCTGAATACGGAAAGTAGTTAGTTAGTTAGTTAGTCGACAGATCATCCTCATTGCACATCGAACCATTCAGCCCATAAGTGCTCGGATCCCCTCCTCAGCAAATCCCGCAGCGTGTAGCGGCTAACGACGCCAGTTCTGTGTTGGTTTATCAATCTTCTTTGGCTTCCTGCGTAGTGTTCTTGTTTGGCCACCCCTCTTTTAATTTGCTGTTCTCGCAGTCTGGCCATGGTTGTAGATTCACAGTCATCACTTGGTTCTCGCAAAAGTCTTACTTCTCGTAGAGCATTCAGAATGTCAGCCTGGTCCATGGCGCGTCCGCCCTCCACAGTAGCGTCACCTGCGAGCTTGTCAGCCCGCTCATTTCCTTGTACTCCCGCATGCCCTAGCACGAAGATGAAACTAATCTTTGTCAGCCGAGACCGCTCCAGAGGCAGCAACCATTCTCTTCGGATCGACCCCTCCTCTATCCTCTTGATCATGTTCATTGAGTCGCTAAGGAAACATGCCCTAGTGAATGTCTGTGTCTCGAGCCATGTTATTGCTTTACTTACTGCCATGACTTCCATAGTCAGGCTACTTGTGATTTCAGTGAAAGCACCAGAGTCCTCCTTCACAATTCTCCCTCCGGCCCGAGCTGCAAAGGCCCATGAGCTTCTCACATGTCGGACGACCGACCCATCTGTGTAGATTACCGCATCACCGTCTAGCGAATTCTCGAAAATCGAAAGTAGTTAGTTAATTAGTTGACAGATCATCCTCATTGCACATCGAACCATTCAGTCCATAAGTTCTCGGAACCGCATCCTCAGTAAATCCCGCAGCGTGTAGCGGCTCACCACACCAGTTCTGTGTTGGTTTATTAATCTTATTTGGCTTCCAAAATAGTGTTCTTGTTTGGCCACACCTCCGTTTACTTGCTGTTCTCGCAGTCTGACCATGGTTGTAAATTTACAGTCATCACATGGTTCTCACAAACGACTTACTCCTCATCGAGCATTCGGTATATCAGCCTGGTCCATGGCTCTTCCCCCCTTCACAGTAGCCTTACCTGCAAGCCTGTCAGTCTGCTCATTTCCTTCCCCTGACACGAAAATGTAACTAATATTGTCCAGCCGTGACCTCTGCAGAGATAACAACCACTGTCTTCGGAACACCCCCATCATACTCATTAAGTCACTATGGAAATATGCCCGGAAAGTAACTCTCTTACAAAAAAGCATCGTGTATCGGAAATTAAAATACACTGGCTATATCAAACGCCACGGGGAACTGGACAGAATATTGAGGGAATGCCTGCTTTCTAGAAGAAGAATATGACGTGTCTGACACAACCACCTTTCTAGGAACTTATAGCGAATATGTGCCACAATAATCAAGCATGGAAGATCTCAAGCTGAAACTGTCCAACGATAATGTTCAATATAGCAGTCACGGAACATTACATGGGCAAGGCTTGAAAATAAGGCCTCTATTGAACAGTAACAGCAAAAGGGGAGGAGGGAGGTTAAAAGGCTAAAGAATCGACTTCATTGCACCGATTTGTATCCCATCTGGCTCGGTCTGATTCCGAAGGGCAGCTTGCCGAAAGCGTCGCACTAAACATGAGCTCCGTAGATGCGACAACGAACCCCCGCCCCCCCCCCCCCAGGAGTCTCCGAGAAAATTACACTTGTGAATCGTACGACTTAGGCCGGAATCGAACCCACAACCTTCGGAGTACGAGGTACGTGCTTCTTTATTGAACATACCTTATGAGAAATCAGATGAACATACATTTTGAGCCATCAGATGAACATACATTAAGAGCCATCAACGGTAAAACGAGACTTCAGTAAGTAACCACACGTCACACTCGAACAATATTAGTTTAGTACGGTGCAAATACAAACATGCAGGGGGCCTCACTTACATGTTGCATATACCTTTAAGCGGCCTCGTTTGTCTGTTCCAAACACCTGTAGGGGACCTCGTTCCGGGCTCAGTTCGCAATATCGCATATCGCCGCGTTCGAAACACAACTGCCTGCGTTTCGACAGCAGCCCGCCTTGCGTTAGTTGTTATTCAATGGTGTGAGTGATGGTCGCTCAGAAAGCACAGGCCAACTACTGAACATAAACTTTCCAAGGAATCACAAATAGCCAAACATGCTGGGTTTGACCGTGATGTCCTGTAAAGGATAAGCAACCAACTTAACTAACAGCGCAACTACAAATAGAGGTGATGCTAACAAAAAATACAAAAAGGTAGGGGTCGATCAGCAAGAAGATGTATTCAGGAGACCGAAGACACTTTTGTCACAAACATGCATGGGGTTAGGGGCACTGGCAAGCGGTGGAGTATTTTCATCTGTCAGTGATGAGAGCCACTTTCAGCAAAGGAGCTAGTACTGAATGATGACTGCCCCCTCTATTCGTTTGTCTTCAACTGTCCCCACCATTATAGTAAAGCAGAGTGTTGTGTAGTTTGATACAACCTTTTCTGTGTCTCACTGCTATAGCTTTCAGTCCGCAGTACTATTACATAGTTAGGAGTATATATCATGATGTTTCCCATACAGTAGGGATACGTACATAAATGATGGATAAATGGTTTGTCTCATATTGTTTCCCATAGAGTGGGGACACGAACACATAGTATGGGGACATGTTTTGTCGGATGCTTGCTGGGAATCTTTTTGAAGACTAAGTTTAAACTATAAACTAAGATGCGTTGTTGTTCAGATCATCTGAACGTAACACCACCCCCTTTCCCCACCACACCTCAACCTTACATCCTGAAGCGCCTTCCTACCCCCACAACCGCAGCGTCGGGGCGGAATCGAATTTCTAACAGTTGACCAGGACTCTCAAGTTCAACCGGTCCAGCATGGCTACCAGGACATGCCAAGACCGCTTAGGCGGTCATGTTTCGCCATCTCACGCGATCATCAGAGTCGTGGATTAGCTCAGTATTCTTGTCTCGACCATCCCACGAGGCTAAGCCATTCAGGTATTTACTTCTCTGCCTTCAACTTGTTTTCTTCCCCTCAATCTTGCCAGTTGTCACCGTGTTCTCTAATTTATTCCTTCTCATAACGTGCCCAGAAAACTGTGACTGTCTACGTCTAATTTCTCTAATCAGTTTACGGTTTTTATTTGTTACTTGTAGAACTTAGTCATTTGTGTTTCTGTCTGTCCATGATATTCTTTGCATTTTACTCAGAAACCAAATTTTTACAACCATCAGATGCTTTTCAGCTTGTCTGCTCATTGTCCACGCTTCACATCCTTACAAAATATTCAGTAGGAGGCCCTTCTCAGAAAGTAGCTCTCGTCACGGCTAGCTGAAAATACTCTCGATTTCTAGCTGGTACTGTACAGTACTGTTTAATGGCGAAGAAAATATCAGCAAATACACCTTGCACTTTGTGTGTTTTGTTTTTGTCATAAATCGCTTTTAGAAGTAATTTTGTTTTTGTTTTTTCTTACGCCCGCTTTGAACTTAAGCGTAAGTCCATACACGTGCTACTACTTCTACTGCACTGGACTGATTTTTGCGTGTGGGTTAGTTGTCCCTGTGTACTTAATTTACCCACCTACTGCTCAACGTGTGGGCAGATAACGTATGGATAACATAAGTCAGTTAAAATGGCGACAGACAAATAACATATATATTTATAAAATCAAAACTATCTGGTTTTACAACTTACTAAAAACATCATCAATAGGCAGTCTTTATCTTTTCGCCACATTATGAGACGACATAACCTGGAACATGTGACAACTGAACAGGTGTGTGGGAAGAGTGGGTGAGAATATTCTTGACTGTCTTGTATCATGGCACGGTGGAGTCTCAGCGCATGAATTGATACACGCTGTTGGAGATCGCAATATGTCGGAATCATGATCGCACACGCCGGTCGGCAAGGTACGTGATGTTGATCATGAATTTACATTTGTTTTAAACATACAATAATATCAACAGTTATCATAAAGAATATTTTCCAACTTGTGTCGACGCAGACGTTTCAATAAATTCAGCAAGATTAATTTGCTTAGCTGAGTCACTTTCCATGCATGTAATTGCTAGATGTTTAAGTCGCTTTTGACTAGTTATTCTTCTTTGCCATGTTTACAATGGATTTTCCAGTCTGCTAAGCGATCTTTCAGTTGAAGAAACATTAGTTCCTACTGTACAAAATAGTTTAATGGCATTTTGTTAATGGCGTTTTATGTCAGTGTAATGGCGTTTTGTTTTTGTTGGCGTTTTTGACTTAATTTTGTGTGTTGGTTAGCTTTCCCTATTACCAGGGTTCATCGCTATCATGCGAACCCACACCGACTTCTGAGGCAGAGCAATTTAAAAATTATAAATCGCAATTTTATTGCGCAAGATATAAGCTCGATACACGTCCTATACCTACCAATTTTCCTGTACCTAGCCTATGATTGTATATAAAGTGAAGCGCGCAATAAAATTGCGATGTATAATTTTCAAATTTTAATTAAAATGTAATCACACAAATGTAACTGTTTCCTTTACTAACACTGGTTTGTATCTATGTCTGGTAAGAAAGAGTTTGTTGTGTGTGATGTATATAATGCTCTATTTTCATTGGGTTATTCTTATGCGATCATCGTTAGTTAGTCTGGTAGTCCAAGGAATTCAAAATCATTCGTCTCAGGAACCCCATCTCTGTTGTTTTTTTAAGTTATTCCTAGGGGTGATGGTCGATGACCATATTCGTTGTCTAGAATAACGCCAGTATGTTAGGAGGACAGATGCTTTATCTCCATTAGGGTGGAAAATCTGCCTAGCTAGCAGGAAATCGGCTGTTCTGTAATCAAAGAGAATGTTAGTGTTGTTTGGTATGAAACGTTGAAAGTCGGTTAGAAGATGTGGTAGCTGGTATTCAAGGGCTCAATAAGGCAGACGTGGTTTTAAGAAAGGCCGACTTCATAACAGACACTGTTGGTTGGTTGCAGACTTACCGTTATTGCGGACGTGAAGTGCTAAAGTGAGCTAGTTGTGGGCACCGTAAGAAATGTTTTTTAGCTAGACTTCGAGAAAACCCATTGTATTTTTGAGAGAGGGAACAATGAAAGGTTAGTGTGGCAGACATTGTGGCATGGAAAGTTGAAGATGGCAGCCATGGTAAATGGTTCCGTTATGATGAATACCTAGATCAGGGTTGGCCAACCTTTTCAGCAGGCGGGCCACATTTCGGAAATAATACTTCCTGTCGGGCCACGCACCTAGTTTTTTTTTAAAATTGTTGTTATTAATTAAAGTAAATAAGCAAGCGTGCTACAACTTCGACCACATAGTCGCTTCCCGGTAGGTCAGATCGTGCTCAAACGCTTGCCTGGTTTAATGTAAACCAAAAAAATATATCTTGTTAATTAATGTACCTTTCCCTTGTAGATGAGTATTATTAGTAACGTCATATAGGTGGCTAGTTATATCGACCAGAAATGCAAAGTCGCAAACCCACTCTTTGTCTTCAAACTCTGGGATACTTTTCGACTTGCTTGCAAAGAATGATTGTATTTCGAGTTGCAATTCAAACAATCTTTTCAACAATTTGGCACGGGTTAGCCATCTTACTTCTGCATAAAATGTAACGTCATGATAATCTGAGTCTAAAGAATAGAAATTCTTGGAACTGACGGTGACTCAACCCGTTCGACTTCATGAAGATCACTATTTTGACGACTACTTTCACGACATGGTCCATTTTGAGGGGCTTCGAAAATAAATTCTCCTGATGATTAATGCAATGAAAATTTAGCATTGAAGTGTTACCTACTTTGGAGGCCTAATTTTCAATCAATTTTACTAAACCTTCGGGTTTCCCAACCATTGCTGGGGCACCATCAGTTGTTAAGCCCGATAAGTTGTTAAGTTGTAACAAAAAGCAATTCAATGTCGATGTAACTACTTCTAACAAAACTCGTAACTTAGTAGTGTCCTTAGGTGGATACAGCGCCGCTAATTCTTCTGTCTTTATAAAATTGATGTCAACTATTATGCAATTATCAGACAGACTGTGGGATCAACACCTTGTGCCACATTTATTGAAAGACAGAAGATCAAGTGGTTTGGCCATGTTGTTAGAATGCAACACCAGCAACTACCATCACTGGCCTTACATCAAAGATCACCTGCGACGAGACCAAGAGGACGTCCAAGAAGAAAATGGATTGACGACATCAAAGACAATGTACAGCCACACGGAATGACACTATCCAGTGCCGCCCACCGGGCTCTGGAACGCAAATTATTCCTCCCCACGACGTTTGATGGCAGAAGTGGAATGGCCGGGGGAATGAGATGTAACACGTCAGGTAGGCCGGGGGAATGAGATGTAACACGTCAGGTAGGCCGGGGGAATGAGATGTAACACGTCAGGTAGGCCGGGGGAATGAGATGTAACACGTTAGGTAGGCCGGGGGAATGAGATGTAACACGTCAGGTAGGCCGGGAGAATGAGATGTAAAACATCAGGCAGGCCGTGAGAATAAGATTTAACACGTCAGGTAGGCCGTGAGAATGAGATGTAACACATCAGGCAGGCCGTGAGAATGAGATGTAACACGTCAGGTAGGCCGGGGGAATGAGATGTAACACGTCAGGTAGGCCGGGGAAATGAGATGTAACACGTCAGGTAGGCCGGGGGAATGAGATGTAACACGTCAGGTAGGCCGGGGGAATGAGATGTAACACGTCAGGTAGGCCGGGGGAATGAGATGTAACACGTCAGGTAGGCCGGGGGAATGAGATGTAAGACGTCAGGTAGGCTGAGCATGGCAAAAATATGCCAGACAATAAATTGTCTAATATTTTATTCGTGTCTTCATTATTTAAATTCACAAATGACAACTAAAAACTGTTTTACATATTCCGTGGTATCTGACTGTGGAGCAGATTAATTTAGCCACGAGGGGGTCAACGCCCTATATGTTGCAATGTTTTAGAATATAGCAAGTTTCTACTGTTGGTTGAGAATTTTTTTTTTTTTTATTGCATATCCTTTACAGGACATCGCTGTCAACACCAGCATCTTTCAGCTGTATGTTGATTTCTTGGCAAGATTACGCTCAGTAGTTTGCCATTGCTTTCTGAGCGGCCGGCTCACATACCCCGTAAGTTACCGATGCGATTCGAACCACTGCTGATTCTCACCGTCATCACGTCACCGACGAGAGTATACGAGATTACGGAGAAAAGTCATAACCTCTAAGCCACGAAGCCGGCTGGTTGAGAATAACTCTAGGAAATACCAAAATCACATGCCATTATCTTTTTCAATGTCTATCAAAAATGGGGTTGGGTGAAAGAATTCAAACTGCGCAATTGTTAAACATTCTCTCGGCCTACCTGACGTGTTAAATCTAATTCTCCTAGCCTATTTGATGAGTAACATCTCCTTCTCCCGACCTACCTAATGCGTTACATCTCCTTCTCCCGACCTACCTGATGTGTTACATCTCATTTTCCCGGCCTACCCGATGTCATACTTCTCATTCCCCCGGCCAACCTGACGTGTTACATCTCATTCTCACGGCCTACCTGACGTGTTACATCTCATTCCCCCGTCCTACCTGACGTGTTACATCTCATTCCCCCGGCCTACCTGACGTGTTACATCTCATTCTCACGGCCTACCCGATGTCATACTTCTCATTCCCCCGGCCTACCTGACGTGTTACATCTCATTCTCACGGCCTACCTGACGTGGTACATCTCATTCCCCCGGCCTACCTGACGTGTTACATCTCATTCCCCCGGCCTACCTGACGTGTTACATCTCATTCCCCCGGCCTACCTGACGTGTTACATCTCATTCCCCCGGCCTACCTGACGTGTTACATCTCATTCCCCTGACCTACCTGACGTGTTACATCTCATTCCCCCGGCCTACCTGACGTGTTACATCTCATTCTCACGGCCTGCCTGATGTGTTACATCTCATTCTCACGGCCTGCCTGACGTGTTAAATCTTATTTTCACGGCCTGCCTGATGTTTTACATCTCATTCTCCTGGCCTACCTGACGTGTTACATCTCATTCCCCCGGCCTACCTGACGTGTTACATCTCATTCCCCCGGCCTACCTGACGTGTTACATCTCATTCTCACGGCCTACATGACGTGTTTCATCTCATTCCCCCGACCTACCTGATGTGTTACATCTCATTTTCCCGGCCTACACGATGTCATACTTCTCATTCCCCCGGCCTACCTGACGTGTTACATCTCATTCTCACGGCCTACCTGACGTGTTACATCTCATTCCCCCGGCCTACCTGACGTGTTACATCTCATTCCCCCGGCCTACCTTACGTGTTACATCTCATTCTCACGGCCTGCCCGATGTTAAATTCTCATTCTCCCGGCCTACCTGACGTGTTACATCTCATTCTCATGGCCTACCTGACGTGTTACATCTCATTCCCCCGGCCTACCTGACGTGTTACATCTCATTCCCCCGGCCTACCTGACGTGTTACATCTCATTTCCCCGGCCTACCTGACGTGTTACATCTCATTCTCACTGCCTACCCGATGTCATACTTCTCATTCCCCCGGCCTACCTGACGTGTTACATCTCATTCTCACCGCCTACCTGACGTGTTACATCTCATTCCCCCGGCCTACCTGACGTGTTACATCTCATTCCCCCGGCCTACCTGACGTCTTACATCTCATTCCCCCGGCCTACCTGACGTGTTACATCTCATTCCCCCGGCCTACCTGACGTGTTACATCTCATTCCCCCGGCCTACCTGACGTGTTACATCTCATTCCCCCGGCCTACCTGACGTGTTACATCTCATTTCCCCGGCCTACCTGACGTGTTACATCTCATTCCCCCGGCCTACCTGACGTGTTACATCTCATTCTCACGGCCTGCCTGATGTGTTACATCTCATTCTCACGGCCTACCTGACGTGTTAAATCTTATTCTCACGGCCTGCCTGATGTTTTACATCTCATTCTCCCGGCCTACCTGACGTGTTACATCTCATTCCCCCGGCCTACCTAACGTGTTACATCTCATTCCCCCGGCCTACCTGACGTGTTACATCTCATTCCCCCGGCCTACCTGACGTGTTACATCTCATTCCCCCGGCCTACCTGACGTGTTACATCTCATTCCCCCGGCCATTCCACTTCTGCCATCAAACGTCGTGGGGAGGAATAATTTGCGTTCCAGAGCCCGGTGGGCGGCACTGGATAGTGTCATTCCGTGTGGCTGTACATTGTCTTTGATGTCGTCAATCCATTTTCTTCTTGGACGTCCTCTTGGTCTCGTCGCAGGTGATCTTTGATGTAAGGCCAGTGATGGTAGTTGCTGGTGTTGCATTCTAACAACATGGCCAAACCACTTGATCTTCTGTCTTTCAATAAATGTGGCACAAGGTGTTGATCCCACAGTCTGTCTGATAATTGCATAATAGTTGACATCCATTTTATAAAGACAGAAGAATTAGCGGCGCTGTATCCACCTAAGGACACTACTAAGTTACGAGTTTTGTTAGAAGTAGTTACATCGACATTGAATTGCTTTTTGTTACAACTTAACAACTTATCGGGCTTAACAACTGATGGTGCCCCAGCAATGGTTGGGAAACCCGAAGGTTTAGTAAAATTGATTGAAAATTAGGCCTCCAAAGTAGGTAACACTTCAATGCTAAATTTTCATTGCATTAATCATCAGGAGAATTTATTTTCGAAGCCCCTCAAAATGGACCATGTCGTGAAAGTAGTCGTCAAAATAGTGATCTTCATGAAGTCGAACGGGTTGAGTCACCGTCAGTTCCAAGAATTTCTATTCTTTAGACTCAGATTATCATGACGTTACATTTTATGCAGAAGTAAGATGGCTAACCCGTGCCAAATTGTTGAAAAGATTGTTTGAATTGCAACTCGAAATACAATCATTCTTTGCAAGCAAGTCGAAAAGTATCCCAGAGTTTGAAGACAAAGAGTGGGTTTGCGACTTTGCATTTCTGGTCGATATAACTAGCCACCTATATGACGTTACTAATAATACTCATCTACAAGGGAAAGGTACATTAATTAACAAGATATATTTTTTTGGTTTACATTAAACCAGGCAAGCGTTTGAGCACGATCTGACCTACCGGGAAGCGACTATGTGGTCGAAGTTGTAGCACGCTTGCTTATTTACTTTAATTAATAACAACAATTTAAAAAAAAAACTAGGTGCGTGGCCCGACAGGAAGTATTATTTCCGAAATGTGGCCCGCCTGCTGAAAAGGTTGGCCAACCCTGATCTAGGTATTCATCATAACGGAACCATTTACCATGGCTGCCATCTTCAACTTTCCATGCCACAATGTCTGCCACACTAACCTTTCATTGTTCCCTCTCTCAAAAATACAATGGGTTTTCTCGAAGTCTAGCTAAAAAACATTTCTTACGGTGCCCACAACTAGCTCACTTTAGCACTTCACGTCCGCAATAACGGTAAGTCTGCAACCAACCAACAGTGTCTGTTATGAAGTCGGCCTTTCTTAAAACCACGTCTGCCTTATTGAGCCCTTGAATACCAGCTACCACATCTTCTAACCGACTTTCAACGTTTCATACCAAACAACACTAACATTCTCTTTGATTACAGAACAGCCGATTTCCTGCTAGCTAGGCAGATTTTCCACCCTAATGGAGATAAAGCATCTGTCCTCCTAACATACTGGCGTTATTCTAGACAACGAATATGGTCATCGACCATCACCCCTAGGAATAACTTAAAAAAACAACAGAGATGGGGTTCCTGAGACGAATGATTTTGAATTCCTTGGACTACCAGACTAACTAACGATGATCGCATAAGAATAACCCAATGAAAATAGAGCATTATATACATCACACACAACAAACTCTTTCTTACCAGACATAGATACAAACCAGTGTTAGTAAAGGAAACAGTTACATTTGTGTGATTACATTTTAATTAAAATTTGAAAATTATACATCGCAATTTTATTGCGCGCTTCACTTTATATACAATCATAGGCTAGGTACAGGAAAATTGGTAGGTATAGGACGTGTATCGAGCTTATATCTTGCGCAATAAAATTGCGATTTATAATTTTTAAATTGCTCTGCCTCAGAAGTCGGTGTGGGTTCGCATGATAGCGATGAACCCTGGTAATAGGGAAAGCTAACCAACACACAAAATTAAGTCAAAAACGCCAACAAAAACAAAACGCCATTACACTGACATAAAACGCCATTAACAAAATGCCATTAAACTATTTTGTACAGTAGGAACTAATGTTTCTTCAACTGAAAGATCGCTTAGCAGACTGGAAAATCCATTGTAAACATGGCAAAGAAGAATAACTAGTCAAAAGCGACTTAAACATCTAGCAATTACATGCATGGAAAGTGACTCAGCTAAGCAAATTAATCTTGCTGAATTTATTGAAACGTCTGCGTCGACACAAGTTGGAAAATATTCTTTATGATAACTGTTGATATTATTGTATGTTTAAAACAAATGTAAATTCATGATCAACATCACGTACCTTGCCGACCGGCGTGTGCGATCATGATTCCGACATATTGCGATCTCCAACAGCGTGTATCAATTCATGCGCTGAGACTCCACCGTGCCATGATACAAGACAGTCAAGAATATTCTCACCCACTCTTCCCACACACCTGTTCAGTTGTCACATGTTCCAGGTTATGTCGTCTCATAATGTGGCGAAAAGATAAAGACTGCCTATTGATGATGTTTTTAGTAAGTTGTAAAACCAGATAGTTTTGATTTTATAAATATATATGTTATTTGTCTGTCGCCATTTTAACTGACTTATGTTATCCATACGTTATCAGACTCTATATCTCTTGACTGCTCATGACCCATGCTAATCTTCACTTGATTCATGCTGATTAAGTCTTTTCAGACATTTCTCAGACTATCAATGGGGGTTCGAGAGCTATAAGGTTCCAAGTGAAGGGGGCAGAGTCAGATCTAGTATTCACTACACCCAATGAAAGGGACCACAAAACTCCTAGACGAAAAATGAAACCGAGCCTGTAATACTCAAGGGTCGTGTTCTTGATTATTTACAAATTAGAAGTGGATGGGGCCCAGCTTCTTTATCCAGAGTATGGGTTATACACAACAGTGATCCCCAGTCCCTTCGCAATATACGACATTGTTGTTGGCCCGTCCCGGATTTGAACTCCAGCAGACATATTGGGCAGCTATTGTCCCGTATGATAAACCCTGGGAATAGATTATCTGTCGGGGGATACTAAACCCTAAAGGATAAGTGATACTTGATAAGAGCAGTATTAAATTGAGTTACACAGGATACATTGTGCTTGTTTAAACAATTTTATAAATTGTACACACGGATTTTCAGATTTGATTATTGTCATTATATGATTTAATGATAAACATACATCATGTTGGGTAGTGATTGACAACCACATGACAAGAATTGCATTTATCTGAAAATGAGAGTTTGGTGACTGGACATTTCTTCTGAACAATAGGGACTCTTCCAAATAGTGTCTTTGTTTCAGAGAAGGTATTCCAGAAGAAGATGGAGTGTGAGTCTATTGTCTAAACATTATTCTCTTTAGAGAAAGTGTCTTTCCTCATAAGAATTTGAACTTACAAGATTTCATCACCTACCGGAAAAATCTTTATCCGGAGGGAAATCTCTGTCAAATTTCGGATTCTCTTAGTAAGAGTGGAACCATTCTGGTTACTTCTATGCCTTCTGTCCTTAGCTTGTGGAGCATTGACAGATAGACAGGAAATAAAGTTGCTAATATTTCTTCAGTCAGATACCAGTGGTGTTATCAGAACTGCCTACCTGGGTTCAAAAGAAATTATTTAGTGATTGTTGTTTAATATAGTGCATGCTTTGCTATATATTTGCAGATCCAGGGAGTGACAGGCTTACACGGATCGGATCAAACTGCACTAATTTTTTTTTGCTAAGCAATAAAAACTTAAACAATAAGCATAGCCGAAGCTGCTAAATTTCGGGCCCAGATAATTGATATAGGTAAACAATGCAGTTTAGACGGCCCTGAGCTGGCTAAATATGTCTCTGACGATTTCGATAGGAGAGAAAGACTCCAAGCCGATCTAGCCCTCAAGGAGAAACAAACTCAGGCTGAAATAGCTGAAAAGGAGAAGGAACGCCTATAGGCATATGAGTTGGAACAAAAGAAACTTCAGGCTGAATTAGCTGAGAAGGAAAGAAAACTTCAGGCCGACATAGATGAGAAAGAGAAAAGGCTTCAGGCTGAAATAGTCATGAGAGAAGATGAAATCAGGGATAAGGAAAGAGAACGTCAACACCAGTTGGAGTTGAAGAGGATGGAAACTGACTTGGAGATCCGAAGACTAGAGGGAGAAATTGCCCACACCGCCACAAACTCATTAGATTTTCCAGTGGCAGAACAACATTCTAATGTCTCCCACCTTAATTCCGGAGCTATGTCGTTTCCTCTTGAACCATTCAATGACCAGACAGACAACGTCGTGGCATTTTTGTCTCGTTTCGAATTGATGTGCGTCAGCTGTGGACTTGAGGAGGAAAGATGGGCAACTAAGTTGTCGCAAGCTTTAAGATCAACCGCATACGACGTGTTCTCTCGACTCACCCGTGAGGAATAGCAGGACTACGCAACACTCAAGAAGGCACTCTTGAGCCGATTTGAAGTGGACGGTGACTCTTATAAAGTTCGGTTTAACTCCGTAAGGAAAGAGCCGGGCGAAAGCTATGCACAACTTGTGGACAGACTGAAATCTTACATTCAACGATGGGCCTGCCTAGGATAGTTCGATGAAAATTTCGAGGGACTACGCGAGATGATCATCATCGACCAACGCAAGGGAAAAATGTCGAATGAGATGAAAGCATTGTTAACACAAAACGGGGCTGACCGATTTGAAAAAATCATCATCCTGGCAGAGAGATTTGAAAAATCTCAGAAGGAAATCGGAGGCAAGGGACGTTCGGCAAACACTCCCCCTCAGGATAAAACTTCAAAGCCAAAGGAAGGTGATGGCAACTTAGCCACCAAGAAAAATGGGAAATCCAAAACCATCACTCAAAATTTAGCCCAAACAGCGCTGAAGGAGGAAAAATCATTCTGCACGTTTTGTAAGATCAGAGGTCACACATTTAAAAATTGTAAGAAGAAGCCACCTCCACACACAGCTGCATGTTTGGCCAACCGAAGAGAGAAAGGATTGAACACTGATGAAACGTCAAATCAGACACCTCATAAAGACACATTATCTCATCTTCCAGTTGTAGAATCCATATTGCTGAATGGATTCAAAACGACCTGTCTCTACGATACCGGGTTATCGTATGACTGCGTTGTTTCATCATCCTTAGTTCACCCGGAACAGGTGACAGAGGAGATCGTCGAATTACAGGGACCCCTGAAGAGTTCTACAACTATGTCTCTTCCGGTGGCAAAGGTGAGCATAGCATCTCGTTATGTCACTGGGACCATCAAGGCTGCAGTCTTAGAAGATCCTACGTATCCCGTAATTCTTGGCCGTAGATGTGTCTTTTTTGGGAGAACCTGTTCAACCTGTGGCTATGTCGACAATGACGACTCGTTCCCAGACGAAAAAGACCCCAGAAACAACTACGCCAATCCCTCGAACGGAGGAACTGAAGAGGGCACAAGAAGCCGACAGCACCTTGGATCCCTGCTTCAGAAAACTGCCGAAATCACATTTACCTCCACGTAAAGGTGATCTGTTTATGAAGTCAGCACTTCTCTACAGACGAGCAGGTAGAGCTGGACAAGAGTTCAACCAACTTGTTGTACCAACTCAACATAGTGCCCAGATCCTAGAAATGAGCCATAGTCTACCTTTTAGTGGGCATATGGGTATCAACGCTACCACACAGCGGATTGCCACTCACTACTTTTGGCCAGGGATGAACTCAGACATACAATGGTTTGTAAAATCATGCCCACAGTGTCAGAAAGTATTACCAAAATACCGGACACCACCGGCAATGTTGAGTGATTTGCCTATTACTGGAATACCCTTCGAGAAAGTGGCTGTAGACATTATCGGACCTCTCTCCGCAACGAAGAGGCGAAACCGATTCATATTAACGCTTGTGGACACAACAACCATGTGGGCCGAAGCAGTTCCTATGCCCAGCTGTGACTCCAAACACGTCGCTGAAGCATTATTAGGAATATTCACACGTCTAGGGTTCCCACAAAGAATCTTGATGGACAACGGTTCACAGTTTCATAGTAAACTTATGGAAGAGACATTCAGACTTTTTCATTCACGCCATATTTTCAGTTCACCATATTATCTTCAGTCAAACGGACTTGTGGAGAGGTGGAACGGGACATTGATCAGTATCTTGCGCAAAATTGCCCAGGAGAAGACAGAGGATTGGGACTTGTATTTACCCGCAGCTCTATTCGCTTACAGGGAAGTACCCCATCACTCAACAGGTTTTTCTCCAGCCACATTGTTGTTTGGACGACCGATCAAAGGACCACTTGAGGCGTTACTCCGAACCTGGACCGATGATAATACAGACGATACAGTCGTGACTGCATCTACGTATGTTGCCAAGTTGAAAAATAGTTTACAACACAGTTGGAAACAAGCTAATGTCAATCTACGTCACGCCAGACGAAGAATTGCTCGTTACTTCAACCGAAAGGCAAAAGATAGAGAACTTGAGGTAGGAGAGAAGGTGATGTTGCTGCTTCCAACCAGTCAGAATAAGCTGCAAATAGGATGGAGAGGACCTTATGTAGTGACGGAGAAAATCTCACGTACCAACTACATGATTTCTGTCAAAGGCAAGATGAAAGTATTTCACATAAACCTGTTGAAGAAATATAATGAAAGACCCCCAACCACCGAACCTGCACCTCTGATGGCCATGAGTGTGGCTACTGAAGTCGAAGAAGGATCAACAATGGGAGTAGAGTACCCACTGCAAGCCAAAGAGACCTTTAAGGATGTGAAAATTAATCCCAACTTATCAAAGGATCAGCAAGAGCAGATTCGGGAACTTATGGTTATGTATGCAGACGTACTTACAGATAAGCCAGGAAGTACTGATTTGGAGGAATTTGACATGAAGTTAAATGACAGAGTACCTGTGCGAGTCAAGACTTACCCAGTTCCTTATGCAAAGCAAAAGACTTTAGAGGAAGAAATACAACAACTACTCACCGCAGGAATAATCTCACCATCTGAATCACCTTACAGTGCCAGCGTCGTCTTGTTGAGAAAGCCTAGTGGAGAACATAGATTGTGCATCGATTATCGACAGCTCAATGCTATTACTGAATTCCAAGCAGAACCTCTGCCTGATCAGAATAAACTCTTCACAGTACTCAACCGAGCTAAGTACTTTACTAGGATTGATCTCAGCAAGGGATATTATCAGATTCCTGTAAAACCGGAGGTTAGACCATGGTTAGCTTTCAGCACGCCTGGAGGACACTATGAGTTCAACGTACTTCCATTCGGATTAAGTAATGCTCCCAGCGTTTTTGCACGTATGATGAGAAAATTACTTCACCCACTACATCATCCTTATAATATAGTAACATATAAAGGCAGGAAATCAGACCCCTTCCAAATAACATCTGGCTTGAAACAGGATGATGCACTATCGCCGCTACTCTTCAATCTGGCTCTAGAGAAAGTTGTAAGGAAGGTAAAGGAGGAATGTGATATTGGAGGAACATCCAAGCTGCTTGGTTATGCAGATGATATAGATATTATAGGGCAAAGTGAACAAAAGACATTGGAAATATTGACTCACTTAAAGGAAAAAGCCCAACAGATGGGGCTGGTTATCAACCAAGATAAGACAGAATATATGGTAATTTCAAGAGACGGAATGGCTAGAAACTCTGGCCACATACAAATAGATAATATGACCATTAAAAGAACGGAAACATACAAATACCTGGGTACGATCTTCAACTGCTCCAACATCATAAGGGAAGAAATACAAACTAGAATCAACTCTGGAAATAAGATATACTATGCACTACAACATCTACTAAAATCAAAGGCGCTATCTCGTAACACCAAAATCACAATATACAAAACACTGATCAGACCAGTTGTGCTGTATGGCTCTGAAACCTGGAGTACAACGAAAGGAGACGAAGCCTTGTTACAAACCTTTGAGAACAAAATTTTAAGACGCATCTTTGGACCCATTAGGGATACACAAAGTGGAGAGTGGAAAAGAAGAAGTAACAAAGACATTTATGATCTGTTTAAGTCCCCGCTAATCACTGGTATCATGAAGGCTAATAGACTACAATGGCTGGGGCATATAGAAAGAATGGAAGATAATAGGGAAACAAAACTCGCTCACACTCAGGAAATAAATGACCGTAGACCCCGAGGTAGACCAAGAAGGCGGTGGAGAGATAATACATGTACAGACCTACAAGCACTTGGAATCAACGACTGGCAAGAGAAGGTCCACCAGAGAGACGAATGGAGACGGATTGTATTTGCAGCAAAGAACCTCAATGGCTCGGAACGCTGAAGAAGAAGAAGACTACATCATCCAGACATCAGTAACTTCATGGATGACATACTGATCGCAACTGAAACATTTGAAAAGCATGTAGAAACACTGCATCTTTTGTTCAGACGCCTCAGAGAAACTGGTTTGACGGCTAGACCAAAGAAATGTCAAATAGGATTCCAAGAATTGGACTTTCTAGGTCATACGTCATGAAACCATATTATTCAGAGATCCATCATAACCATGGACTAATAACTCCACAAGAGGGAAATGTGGACAAACTCCAGAGAGCACCTCGTCCAAAAACAAAGAAGGATGTGAGATCATTTGTATCCTTATGTGGATTCTATCAAAGATACATCAAAGACTTCAACACTCTGTCAGCACCATTAACGGATGTTACCAAAAAGGGGAAACCAGAGAAAGTCAATTGGTCAGCTGAATGTGAGAGAGCTTTCACAGCACTCAAGCAAGCATTAACAGTTCATCCAGTTTTACATCTACCAGACCTCGACCAACCATTAGTGCTGTGCACTAATGCCAGTAACGTAGGAGTTGGGGCAACATTGTTGCAGAGAAAGGGAGATATACCATCAGAGCTATTCCCTGTAGCTTATGCCAGCAGGAAATTGAATGCAGCTGAGAAAAACTATAGTGTTATAGAGAGAGAGAGAGAGTCTGTCTTGCGCTCGTATGGAGTGTACAGAAGTTTCAGGCATACTTATACGGCAAACATTTCACAGTACAGTTTGATCATCAACCTCTCATGTTTCTCGCAGCATCCAAGAATTTGAATGCAAGACTCATGAGGTGGTCATTACTTCTTCAACCATACTCGTTCCAGATTGAATATGTTCCTGGAGGGATGAATGTGGGAGCAGACTTCCTGAGTCGACACCCAGTGTCCGATGAACCATATCAGTCAGATGCAGACGAGAATACATTGGAGTGAATCATATAGGAAAAGCTTGACCACTGTAAATGCTGGAAAATTAGTTCCATACCGTAGAACAATCTGGGGTGGGGCTATGTGACATAATCACCAACCATCATTCTACAGTGCGTCAACATTTGCACGCCAAAACAGAGAAAGTTATACAATTGACTGCACTAAGGAGTACGAACACCAACTTGACACCGGAGATGGACATGTGTTGTCTAAATTTGGAAATTATAGCGTCTACAACTTGGGAAATTATTGGAGGGAGTGGGTCACGTGATGTTAACGCTGACCTGCTGAAAGCGTTACATATTTAAATCGCGCACTTCTCCTCCAACAGCCCTGACAGACAGTCAGACCGCCAATGTGACCTGGGTTTTCCATGAATAAACGGCAGATTGATCCGAATTTCGAGGTAAGCGTGTGAATCCTCAGATCTATGTGATGCCCAGATGTGTACAGTAGAGGTATCCAGTGTTTGTGCGTCACATTAAATGTATTAATTATGAAATAAAACCTCTGAAGTGTTAAGATGTCGACTACTAACTTCTGACTACACAGAGCCTTTTCCCCGGCAAAACTCACAACCTCATACGTTCTCAAAACTGCAAACTCTGAAGTTCTTCAATACATCTGTTAGCTTTAATGTGTGCATACTACAACAATCTATCGCAGAAAACTGTACGAGGTGAGAATTCAACCGCACTCATATGCATTTCATCAAAACTGCTTAAATTGCTATCTGCTAATCACAAGACAGTCTGTGCACAGGAACCACCGCCTCGCTTGAAAACGTACTTATTTCTGCCTATTCGCAATCTAGGGAGCTGAGAGAAAGATTATATCTTTCCTTTCCTCTTCATGAATTGAAATAATAGGGTTTGATAGAAATTAGTTGTATTTATGTGTCAGATTTTCACTTAGACAAAGCATTCATTAACTGCATTGCCTAGAACAGGTTACGCTTCACAGACGCCATTTGTGACAGACGGCCTAGATAATCTGTCCAGACCAAAAGGTAATTAAAACCTCGGTCTATAGCCAACTGTTGATGGCAAACAGAATGGACATGATGTGCACTAATAACAGAAGAAGACGAATAAATTAATATGTAGAGTAAGAGAGGAGGATTAGGAGAGGCACATTTGTAGCAACCTCTTACTAATGTATTGTTGTCATGATTTTGTATGGATTACATTTTGTAACAAATACACATCAGAAATTCTGTAGTATGGCCATGAATAACAATAAAAGACTAGCTGAGTTATACTCATATTAACTACTGAAGATGGGAAAAATGGTGCAAGCTATGAGAATCCAGTCAACAGAAGTTAACTCAACACACTACACAACACAGCACATCACTCAACACCACAACAACAGCATGTAAAAGGAAATGATTTATAAGAAGAAGAAGACAAAGTAGTTAATTTGGAAGGTACAGAGAAACATTTATATACACTATGCATAACCAAATGAGTTGATGAAGATGTTAAATTGTATGCCATTTATTAAAATGCATCTTATCCTTGTCTTAGTCTTACCCTATCAGCCTGACTTACATGCTCAATGGAACAACACATCATCACTCTTATCTATGTCTGACTGTACATTTCTCAATGAAATCCAGGTACACTGAGAACATGCATACAGCTAGTACCAGATGATAGCAGGTGCATACAGTGTAATAATCTCTGACCCCACACAAGTTAACACAACACCAGATCAGAGGAGAGGAAAAACTAATTCCTACTTTCAAGGTGTTATACTTCACTTCTTCCGACCTTATCCTTCCTGTTATGTTTTGTTCACTCTAATAGCATACTGAAAAATTACATTGGTAGGATTATATAAACCTATATGAATTTTACACAGTGATGTTCTTGGTGATGACCTGACCAGAAGAGGGAGGCAGAGAAGATTGATCCCCACATTTGAGATGGAAGATACCTCAGGCCTTGACCAGAGCAAGGGCAGCCTTTAGAGTAGCTTCACTGGCGAGTACTGAAACGGATCCATCAGTCTATAGACCCAGGCTCAACCCAATCTCCCACTCAGAGGTGACATTTCTCTTGCCAACAAACCCAATCCCTCAGAGGAAAAGAATGACAATACAACCCAAAACACAATATAAGGCATAATAAGATTTAGAAACTTTCTTTATACAGGAAGAGATCTATGTCTCAATCATCATCATCATTATGATTACTCTTATTTATTGATTGACTGAAACTAAATGGTACTGATGTGCATTTACACATTGATCATATGTCTTGAACAAATGTATAAAATGTGAGATGATATCAAAAGGCCAAAAGAAACAGGCCAATCAATAAACTACACAAACAGTAACTGGATCTCATAATTTAATTTTCAGTTCAACATGTCTGTTAATTATCTGTTTATTGTGAAACAAGATGTTCAATGTGTACCAGTAATTGTTAAATAATTATTTACCAAGTTACTAAACTCAATGAAATAACAGAGGGAAAAGAGAAGACTCTATATATCTTGACTGCTCATAACCCATGCTAATCTTCATTTGATTCATGCTGATTAAGTCTTTTCAGACATTTCTCAGACTATCAATGGGGGTTCGAGAGCTATAAGTTTCAAGTGAAGGGGGCAGAGTCAGATCTAATATTCACTACACCCAAATGAAAGGGACCACGAAACTCCTAGACGAAAAATGAAACCGAGCCTGTAATACTCAAGGGTCGTGTTCTTGATTATTTACAAATTAGAAGTGGATGGGGCCCAGCTTCTTTATCCAGAGTATGGGTTATACACAACAGTGATCCCCAGTCCCTTCGCAATATACGACAACAACCTTGACCAGTTTTTTGAAATAGCTTACTTTTGTGTGCGTCTCTCTTTCTAAGTGCATACAGGGACTGGGATGGCCAGCTCTGTTCTTCTTGGCATTTTGCCATCTCCATACAGCACCATGTTTATCCAACCACGCCTACTCCACCTCAAGATTCCACCATGGTGGCTGCTCCCAGCTTTTTTTCCTGCCCTGAAGCTTTCTGCCCTTGTCACGTCTTATTTTACTCACCACATCTTGCCCTGTACTGTTATACTGGAAAGTCTTGACCGTTAACTTGTGCTGCCTGGTTCTGCCTTTCTCCACCAATAGAAAGAAGCATCACAAAGGTCCAGAACTTTTAGGTTCAGATTGGGAGAAGATTTCGAAATATGTCAAAGTTATGGACTTATTCTGTCAGACCACGGTCCTGCATGGCGGTCAATATTTTGTTTCACGTAGCTGTGTATTGCCACTGCTATCATCGTTGACAAAGCATATGACTGTACACAATGATGATCCGGGGTACATAGCTAAATTTAAGGCAGCATGTATTAATGACTTCAGTGAACGTGTAGCTAATATGACAAGTATTTAAATACTACAGATTGCAACAGCACTTGATCCACTCTACAAATACCTGAAGTGTTTGTCAAAAGATGCAAAAGAACGAACTTGGTCACGTACTGAACAACAAATAGCAGTTAATGTTCATGATGAGCAGATGGAGACTGCTGCAACGAATGATACTGACATTGACAATGAAACTATATGTGAACCAAATGAAGGGAGTATTAAGCTAATTGAGTCTGAAAAGGATAAGAAAGTTGCTGAATCGGTTGACCCTTTACAATGGTGGAAACTTAATGAACATCGATATCCAAAATTGGCATTCCTCGCCAAGACCATTCTGCGCATACCGACTACCTCAGTTCAATGTGAATGATTGTTCAGCTCTGCTGGTTACATTGTTAATAAGACGCGCTCGTCACTTGAACCAAATACTGTCAACATACTCGTCTGTTTGCATAGTTGGTTATTAGATGACATATGAACAAGACAATCCAGTGTTATTTAGATTTTTGACAAATACGGCTATAATGTGAGTTATATGACTATAATTGTTTTGCTTTAATCGAAATTAACAATCA
>OY992876.1:245837915-245937400 GCA_963921405.1 Cepaea hortensis | reverse complement strand
AGTCCTTAAACTGCACCTGAAGAAAAATGTGTCGGGAGTGAATTGCACTTAAAATAGGTCGTGCGTTCATTGAACCTCGTAAGTGACAATCACTATAAGCAACGACAGCTCGGTGTTTTAATACTTGCGGTTTAATTCTGGTCGACCGATTAGCTCTCCTCTGATGTCAGTTTAGTCCAGACACTGACTCGATAAGCTGAGTCAGCAACCGACATCACAGCAACCGCGACATTCACATACGTGTTCAGCCCTTTTCTTCAACAATCATTGAAGAATTACAATACCAATGGTACCAGTTACAGCCTGATTATGTGTCCGTCTGATCTGTCCTCACATTACAGATTGTCTCCATATCCTCTAGTCACACCCTGTTGCAATGTTCTATCCAGACCATGAGATTCTTTCATACTGTTGACATGATCTCAAAGGGATCTGGTGAAATCTACCTCATATTGCATCAAGCACGGCTTGTCAATAGAGAACGACCCGTGTAGATGATTACATCACCTTTATGACAATTGTCGTGAAACAACTGCTTTACATCCAAACCAAATCATTTTTTCCCGCGTTTTCAGCCTGTTTCAGGATATTACGGTTAACATCTTCTTTCAGCTGTATGTTGATTACTAGGCTAGATTACGCTCATCAGCACGCCACGACTTTCTGAGCGACCGGCTCCATACTCTCATAAGTCACTGGCGCGACTCTAACCGCTTCCAATTCTCGTGCGCTCACGTCAACCACGAGAGTATTTGGAATTACGGAGGAAGCTGCTAACCCCTCGTCCAGGCAGACCGGCCAAACCAAATCTTACAAGAAACAAATGAAAACCGTTAAATGATTAGAGAGAATAGTCTTAGACAGTCACAGTTCTTTGAAAACATTATGAGAAGAAATAAATTGGAAACCTTGGTGACAACTGGCAAGATTGATGGGAAGGGAACAAGGGCAAAGCAGAGAAGTAAATAGCTGGATGGCTTGGCCACATGGCACGATCTAGTCAAGAACACTGAGCTGATCCACGACACGGGTGATCGCGCGAGAGGGCAAAACTTGACGGCCTACGCTTATCGGCATGGCACATGATGGCGATGATGATCTCCATTTAGCGCAGCCTGCAGGCCAATTCCCTGACTCCCAGTCGAGGGTGATTGTGATCTCCGCAGAAGTCTGACATTTCCTAAGAAATCCGATCCACTCATCTTCTCTCCCAATATTGTTAAGCATACCCCCTTCTTTGATTGCATCCGCTGCCTGAGACATCATACCTGGTCTCCCCCTGATCACCCTGTGACCCTTAACTGTGACCAGAACTTCATGCAGGATGTATTCCATTGTCCACGGCCACTCGGAGATATGACCTAACCCGCTGCACCTACAGTCTGTAAGTAATTGTTGGCAAAGCTAGGATTTAACTCATTCGCAATGCCTGCATATCCTTTGTGCAATCCAGGATTATCTGCATAGCTTCATTCAGTATGCACTTTAGTTTCGCCAGCTGACGCTTTTACAATGTGAAACAGTACCAATCCTCTAGGGCTATTCCAAAATCAACCGCCGACTGGCTGGTAAAAATAAACCAGTTGCCATAGCGACACCATTCATTGCTTGCATCATTCAGTAGTCTTTTAGCTCACTACACATCAACCTACAGTCGAATTTGTTCAGTGGTTCACGAATCGCGAACGAATAAACATGAACACTGTTATTGTCTTTCCCGCTAGCTGTGAAATTTGTGGTATGGTTCGTTTTCTTCGAGCAGAAGGTAAAATTCTTTACCAGTCAATCAACGGTTTATGTTGGAGTAGCCCATGTTTACTTAATTACAGAGAGGATTAGATGTTGATAGAGTATGAACAATATTGTTTGCTCCGTGTCTATCGCTGCCTTGTCTTCATTGCACCAAGCCCTTTCTTAGATATCAGGGCAACACCTTCAACATGAACACTGAACGACAAGCTTCTATTGAAGGTGATTCGCTGGTATCTCATTCTACTCTCTCTGTTAACATCTCTGTCGTTTATTGTGAAGTCTGAGACGTTAACATTAACCATCCAATTGCCCCGAGAGCACCATACTACGGACATCTTATCTGAGCTCATGACACCACCCATCTCTATGCACAAGTCTATGGTTTTTGTTTCTTGTTTTCTGAAACTCTTGAGCTATTTTCTGTCTCTCATGGCTGGATCCGGAATGGCTAAATGAGGGTGACAACCGTTTTTTTCTTCTGACTTTCTTTCACTCGTTGTGCCAGCTCTATAACTTACTTTAGTCGTTTAGATTTTTCCTTATTTTCTCTGTAATCTTCATGCACATTTGTTGACATCATTGCTTGTAATCTTCAGTTTGTTTTGCCTGCCGTTTTCTTGGATGATTCTGTTTTTCGCTTATGTCGCTTCCATACTTTCTTTCTTTTCTATATTGATTCGTTTCATGTTTTACTACTTATTTCTTTTCACTCACTTATACGCTCAGTCATTCATCCACTCATTCACTCAGACATTCACACTCTGACTCCCTCATTCACTCAGTCAGTCAGTCACTCACTCACTCACTCACTCACTCACTCACCCACTCACTCACTCACTCACTCACTCACTCACTCACTCACTCACTCACTCACTCACTCACCCACTCACTCACTCACTCACTCACTCACCCACATGCTTGTTCGATCGCAATATGTCTGTCTGTCTGTCTGTCTGTCTGTCTATCTGTCTGTCTGTCTGTCCCCCCCCCCTTTTCTCTCTCTCTCTCTCTCTCTCTCTCTCTCTCTCTCTCTCTCTCTCTCTGTCTCTCTCTCTCAGATTAACTTTACATGTCTATTAACTTCTCTTTCATCATAATGCCATATATGTTTTCGCTGATGGCGAGTGGCACTTTGTGTCTGTAGAATGGCAATTCTTCCGTGCAGAACAATCATTTACAATTGTAGTTTATAAGCATTGGTTTCAGCAAAATGAGAAGTGGTCACGATCCTTCAACATGGTTGTGTCGAGCGAAGGGGAGTCTATGCACTGAACTGACACCAATGAAAACCTGAGAAAACACACATTAAAACCACACAATTGTCTCCATATATTGTGTAATAATAATCATTATGTTAATCATAATCATTACAATCATCATCACAATCATCATCATAATCATCATCGCACTCATCATCACCGCAATCATCATCACAATCCTTATAACAATCATAGTCACATTCAACATCACCGCAATCATCACCACAGTCACCATCGCAATCATCATCGCAATCATATTCGCAATCATCATCACAATCATCATCACAAACATCATCGCATTCAGCACCATAATCATAATCGCAATCATCTTCGCAATCATCATCACAGTCATAATCGCAGTCATCATCGCAATCATCATCGAAATCATCATCACAATCATCATCATAATCATCATCACAATTATCATCACAATCATCATCACAATCATCATCGCAAACATCATCATCTAATGAATTGTCTGCAGTAAAACTTTAAACCCATAACAGTATATTAACCATTATATCTTGAATTCATTTACGTTAAGGTTTCCCTCTTTTCAACTTTGCCTGTGTGTCTCGCTCTACACTTATCTTTCCCACTTTATCGCTGAGTCTCGCTGTATGGTTGTCTTTTCCAAACATTTAAGTCTATTATGCATGCTCAAATTATGCCACTTTTCTCAATGTTATTTGTCTTAACAACCAATATTCTTCAATATTGAATGCTTCTTGGATGAATATGTTCATTCAGTTTTTCTTTCAATGAATGTGTCATACATTTCTTCAGCCCTTTTAATCTTTGGCAAATTCGTGTTTTCCAGTTGTTTTGTGACATAATCAAGTTTCACACACATGATGCCGCAGGAAATATGATAGCTTTTTGTAATCTGACCTTTGTTGTTCATTCTTGTCCAGTCTATACAGATTTTAATTACTTTATTCTTTTCGCAATTCCTTATACTTCTGTCAACTCTGATTGTGATGATGATTGCGGTGAGGATGAGTGCGATGACGATTATGATGATGATTGTGATGATGATTGTGATGATGATTGTGATGATGATTGTGATGATGATTGTGATTGTCATGATGATTCTGCAATTATTCCATCAGAAGTGAGCCGCGATATTTGCAGTATTTGTAATTGTATATAGGTGAGGAGCGGCTGGCCGAGTGGCTAGCATGCCGGATTCTCTTTTGGGAGACCCGGGTTAGAATCCTCGGTAAAGTGTGAATTTTCTCTCTCAGGGGCAACAAGAAAACCCTAACCTGCACCGTTAGCGGCGACTGCACTAGCCAGGCAGCCTTAATTCCTCAGGCCAAAGAACCCCCCCCCCCTCCCCTCCCCCGCCATACACAGTTTAAAAATGCGCCTCTGTGTGTATTCGATGACACTGGGGACTACACACCAAAGTCTAAAAGTCTAATTTGGAGAAAGAGAAAGGGTTAGGCAAAGAGAGACATTTCAAAAATTTAAAACAATGCCATCCCTTAGTGAATTTGTATAACGATGACATTAACAATAGATTGCACGATTTATGGCCTGGCATATTTTTCTGCAATCTCGTCAGGTACATACTGCAAAAATCACTCCACAGAAAGTAAATGCGAGTATGTGCATATTTCAGCTTGAAGGATTTAGATAGTTACTTTATGTGGTGTGATTTCCGCAGTATGTACCTGGCGAGGTGCAGCGAAATATACCAAGCAGTAAATCGTGCATTCAATTGTTTGTGTTTTCGTTATTCAAAGAGAAACATGTCCCGCACAGATCTGTCAATTCAGACGTATTTGGAATCAAAGAAATCTGCACGACAGAATCAACCGCGGAATAACATGAGGAAACTGCAGGACCGGTCCAAGTGCTGAAACACTTGATGATGATAACGAGGATAATCAAAAATGGTTGAACGAGATATATCTTTGTAACTAAATATGAAAGCCGGCTCCCTGGTGCAGGGGTTAACGTCTTTCTCCGTAATCCCGTATATTCTCGTGAGTAATGCAGCTGCGCGAGATTCGGTGGCGGATCATGCCGCGATGGTTACTTACGATGGTATGTGAGCCAGTCGCTCAGAAAGCAATAGCAAACTACTGAGCGTAATCTTGCCTAGTACACCAACAGCAGCTGAAAGATACTGGTGTTGACTGCAACGTCCTGTAAGGGATATGCAACATAAAAAAAAATATGAAAGAATGCCCATCTGAAAACGTGTCAGTGCAGTAACAATACTATTTGCGTTTACTGTGTTTACTATTATTTACATTTCAAATGGGCACGAAACGACCCCCATCTTCTGACTCAATTAACATACAGCCACAGACAGCTTCAACATGTTTTGAAACTATTCGTAACGTTATTATTTCTGGTAAAGGCCGAAAGGCCAATCCTCATGTAATCAATAATAAAACCAGTCGTGTGAATTAGAATATTTTCTAGTCTTTAGAGATGTACGTTATTATAATTACAGTTGCTGTTGTTGGCTACATAATATTGCTCGTCTTCTCTCTTTTCATACCGAATTGTGTTGAGCTGAGTTAAAAACATTCGGGACATTCCAAAATGTCCTCCGTCCCCATGTTTAACAGCCAGTGAAGAGTGCCAATGCTAATGGCGTTGCACAGTATTGCTAACTTCTTCCCTTCTCATACCATAACTAAGTAAGTAAACAACCCTTTCACTCATCTTAAGGAGGTTTTAATCACTGACCGAGGCTCGAATGTTAACCCAGATTAAAATATTGTTAAAAACCAAACGGAATTCTGAGTGATGTGGTCAGTATAACCCAGTCTGTAACTTTCCAATATATTTATGGGACCAATGTTAAGCTTGGTGGACCTGGAAACCCAGCTCCGATTGTAAAAATTCAAATCAGCCCCGAACTGAACTCATGCAAACGAGTTCGACAAGTAAGCGACCAGCCAGTGCACTACGCTGACTGCCTGATCATGCAATGGCCACACAAAATAGATCTACTCTTCTTTTCTCATATTTAAAAAGTTGTTTATTTTTTAAACTACAACCTCTTAAAGCGCATTAGACATATGGTGTGAGACCTGTACTTTTATATACCAGGCATTATTTGTTGTTGTAGCTCTCGCTCGCTTTAAACCAGTGTTTCCCAACCTTTTTTGTACCATGCCCCACTTAAGCCTTTCTAAAATTCATATTGCCCCCCTCCCCCGCCCCATGCCCCCCCCCCCTCAACATATACATTATTTTTAATATTCAAAAATTGAAATGTTCATTAAAGAAACTTGAATGATAGGTTTTTAGGAAGAAATCACTAGGTAATTATTGAGCAAACACAGTAAGTACATTTTCAAAACATATAATGGAGAACTGAAATTCAAGTACAAAATAATTTTAATGAAAAATTTTTCTATATTATTTTAATTATTAGTAATTATTTATTATTTAAATTTAGTGAGATCCTTGCGCTTGATGCTTGCTGCAAAGAGATCTTATGTCAGATTCCAATTTAGTTAACTTCAGTCTCAAGTCTCCCCGTTTTGTTATATTCAGCCGATTTCTTCCATTTTCGAATTGCCCCCCTTAACAGTCAAATTGCCCCCCTTTGGGGCGTGGGCCCCACGTTGGGAAACACTGCTTTAAACTCAACCGTAGTCCATACATACTACTTCTAGTAGTGCTGGACTTAAGTTTGCGCGTGGATTAGCTTTCCCTGTTAAAAGTGTCCCTCGTCATCAAACGTATCCACTCCGACTTCACAGGTACTTGTAATTTACGTCCCCAAGTCGAGGACGATATGTCAACATTTTAGTCGAGCTATCAGTGTAGGGGTTGAACCCCTTACCTCGGCATCAGCACACCGGGTGTTTAAGAACACGGGTTCTTATCCATTCAGCCATGCTGACCTACCTTATTATATTTTAAAACGTTTTTTTTTTAAAAACTACATCCTGATTCTCGGCTAAAAGCGCATTAATCATATTGTGCGAGAATTGTATTTTTATAGACCGATCGGCAGTGAATCTTGGAATGTATATGATCAAATTAAGATGAAATTAGAAGAAACAGAGATGTGGTTCCTGAGACGAATGTTGCGAATTACTTGGACGGCCATAGTAACTATCAATGATTGCCTGAAAGAGGCTAATGAAACTAGAATATTAAATAATACAATAAGAAAGTGACAAACAGCTTTCTTCGGTCATGTGATGAGAAGAGAGGCGTTAGAGAATATCATGACAACTTGAAAAATTGAGGGGAAGAGAGGCAGAGGCAGACCAAGAGAAATGATGCAGGATGGAGTAAGACGGTGGCATGGAGGAACATCATCAGCAGACTTGATCCAGGACACCAAAGACCGAGATTTGTAGAGAGCCATAAACGCCTACGTCAGCTGGCAAGACACTTGATGATGATGAATTGACATTTCATTTTGGGATGTTATCAATACAATACCGGCCGCCGTTACCTCCCAAGACATTTCATGGTACCCATTCTGGGTCCATTCGAACCCGTGATGATGGGGACGACAGGTAAGTGTGATACATTCCCTTACACGTACCTTGTTGAGTCAAGAACCAATATCACAGCACTAGGCACATTCCCTTACAAGTACCTTGTTGAGTCAAGAACCAACATCACAGCACTAGGCACATTCCCTTACACGTACCTTGTTGAGTCAAGAACCAACATCACAGCACTAGGCACATTCCCTTACACGTACCTTGTTGAGTCAAGAACCAACATCACAGCACTCGGACACTTCCCACAGCCACTTCGACAATCAGCGAAGCACTCCACTATTGAATGGTACCACGTGAAGTCTGACTGTGTGCCCGCCTGTCCTTTCCTCTGAGAACCGAGTATCTGCCAGATCCCCAGGTCTTCCCGGCTGCGCCATTCTCTCCAAGTTATGATGATTCATGTGTTCTTCCACACAATTTAGATCTTCCTGTCCTTTTTCGTTCCTCTGTCTGTAGGTGTGCATCACATCTAGACATGCATGTCAAAGGTCAGTGTGTCCGGTCTCCGCATGCATTTGTGTCAAGTGTGCTTCCTATAGAGATATACCATCTTAGGTATCGGACTCTATCTACCCGTGGGTAAGTTTTCTTTCTGAAAAATATTTTTAACAGGACACGATTTTACGGCCTACTCATGGCGATTTCTAACTGCTCTGGGATTTCTAACGTGCAAAAAATTGCACACCGGGCCTCCTTTTATTGCCCTTATCCTAGAAGGCTAGGTACCCGATCTAACTACCCAAAATTTCATGGGAACGTATTATATCATTATATACCAATAGTTTTAGCAGATATTCCCAGACCTTTAGTTAGTTAGTTAGTTAGTTAGTCGACAGATCATCCTCATTGCACATTGAACCATTCAGTCCATAAGTGCTCGGATCCCCTCCTCAGCAAATCCCGCAACGTGTAGCGGCTAACGACGCCAGTTCTGTGTTGGTTTATCAATCTTCTTTGGCTTCCTGCGTAGTGTTCTTGTTTGGCCACCCCTCTTTTAATTTGCTGCTCTCGCAGTCTGGCCATTGTTGTAGATTCACAGTCATCACTTGGTTCTCGCAAAAGTCTTACTTCTCGTAGAGCATTCAGAATGTCGGCCTGGTCCATGGCGCGTCCGCCCTCCACAGTAGCCTCACCTGCGAGCTTGTCAGCCCGCTCATTTCCTTGTACTCCCGCATGCCCTGGCACGAAGATGAAACTAATCTTTGCCAGCCGAGACCGCTCCAGAGGCAGCAACCATTCTCTTCGGATCGACCCCTTCTCTATCCTCTTGATCATGTTCATTGAGTCGCTAAGGAAACAAGCCCTAGTGAATGTCTGTGTCTCGAGCCATGTTATTGCTTTACTTACTGCCTTGACTTCCATGGTCAGGCTACTTGTGGTTTCAGTGAAAGCACCAGAGTCCTCCTTCACAATTCTCCCTCCGGCCCGAGCTGTAAAGGCCCATGAGCTTCTCACATGTCGGACGACCGACCCATCTGTGTAGATGACCGCGTCACCGTCTAGCGAATTCTCGAAAATCAACGCTTGTACTTCAGCCTCAACAGCAGCCGGATTTTCTTGTCTGCATTTTCTATCTAGTTGGATGCAAACTGAAAAGGATGTGCAGAAGTCTGTTGGCACTTGCACCCACTCCTCGCCAGGTTCTAAGTTCTCAAGTGAACACACCTGTTGAAGAATGTCTTCGGCTTGACCCATCCACGACCGTCCTCTTTTTAACCTGCTGCCCTTCCCCTTCCTAATTTCACTATGCAGTGGATGTTGTGTGTTTGCGTTAATTCTGAGGTAGGCGCGTGCCCTGCAACCTTGTATTCTCTATTCAATGGTTGGAAAATCAAGAAGGTAGCGCATCGCCCTGCATGCTGTATCTCTTGTACATCCAAGAATAATGCGCATAGCTTTATTCTGTATCCTTTCCATCCTTTCTATCTGCTTATGGCTGAGAGTCAGGATTGCCATTGCATACTCCAAAACAGACATGACCAGCCCCTCGTACAGAAGACATAGATGGCGCTGCTCACAGTTTGCTGCCGCCATCACCCGCATCGCTGCCAAACCCCGCTTGGCCTTTGTTATCACCTGGTCTATGTGCACATTATAAGCAAGGCTTCGATCAAACCGTATCCCCAGGTAATTCATTGCCTGCGTTCTTTCCACCGTCTCTGAACACAGCATTACAGTTGGTGTTGGAGTATTGACAATATGATTATTCAACGAGAACCAAGTCACTGTTGCCTTTGTTGGGTTGACCATTGCCCCAGCTTCATCACACCAAGTACTTATGCGATTGAGTTCGGTTTGTAGTTCCACAGCAACCTCCTCTCTATCCTTACCCTGACGATACACTAAAACATCATCGGCATATGACAATGTCCTGCCAGGTCCAGCGATCTGCTCACTGGTGATTCTCACTGTGTAGGCGTTGAACAGTACCGGAGATAATGGTGATCTCTGTGGTAGGCCAGGATATATTGTTGTTGGTTCCGAAGTCCAACTGCCACATCTAAAAACTACTTTCCGTTGGAAGAGGGCTGCAGCGATCCAACTAAGGAGGAATGGACTTACGTTTAGTTCGAGAAGCTGAAACATTAAGAAATCCAGTGGTACTCTGTTGTATGCGTCCTCAAGATCAATCGCTGCAGCAACGGTTTCAGTGCCTGAGTGGAAACCTTCATAGACATCCTGGGCAAAGACTGCTGCATTGGTCCAGGTTTCTCTTTTTGGACGGTACCCACCCAGGGTAGGTGGGAAAACACCTTGCCTCTCTAGTTGGCTTGATATTTTCCTGGCAATTACCTTCTCCAGCAGCTTGCCTATTGTATTCTGCATGGTTATAATTCGATATCCCTGAATTTTTTTTGTGGTCTTTGTCAGGCTTCGGCAAGGGAATCAGATAGCTGTGTAACCATTCCTCCTTGATGCTAGCACTCCCTATACTGTTGTTGTACATGTCTGCTAGTTTCTCTAGCTCATTGTCGGTACACCTATTTATGTCGTCGTATCTTATGCCATCAGGACCTGGAGCACTGTTTTTTGATCGTCGAAGCACAGCCTTGATTTCTTTCACTGTCACTGTGTCTTCATCCGAAGTGTTCTGGGCCTTGCATCTGTCTGAGGTGACCTCCTTGGCCAGATTTCGGCCTCCCATGTCTGTCTAGTTGCTCTGCTCAAGGTAGCGTTCAAAGAGGGCTTTGCCCTTGTCCTCGTCAGTCCTCTGCCAGATGAGGTCAGCACCTTGGAAGTCAGAAATGCTCTTATTCTTGACTACACCACTCATGCTTTTATGTAGTCGCCAGAACAATTTCAGTGACTTGTCTGTGCTTACTCTTTGACACACCTCTTCCCATTTTTCGCTTTTAACAACCTTGACCAGTTTTTTGAAATAGCTTACTTTTGTGTGCATCTCTCTTTCTAAGTGCAAGCAGGGACTAGGATGACCAGCTCTGTTCTTCTTGGCATTTTGCCATCTCCTTACAGCACTACGTTTATCCACCCAAGCCTTCTCCACCTCGAAACTCCACCACAGTGGTTGCTCCCAGCTTTTTTTCCTGCCCTGAAACGTTCTGCGCTTGTCACGTCTTATTTTACTCACCACATCTTGCCCTGTACTGTCATACTGGAACGTCTTTACCTTTAGCTTGTGCTGCCTGGTTCTGCCTTTCTCCACCAGTATGCTGCAAGGGTGGTGGTCGCTGCCATGGTGTCCTAGGACACCCCATCTACACACTGTAGTGAGTGAAGGTGAAACTAGTGCCAGATCAATAGCACTGTCCTCATCGCCCGGACGGCTTGCTGTCCTGGTGACACGGCCACTGTTGATACAAACCAGATCGATGGTTTCCAGTGCAATCTCGAGCTCCTCCCCCTGTGTATTGGAGGAAGTGTTTCCCCATGATCTGCCTTTAGCGTTGAAGTCACCACAGAAAATAACATTTCTCTCGTGGCCTAATATGCCACTTAAGCACTGCCACTTCCCAGACCTTTGCGCGGAACAAACACGGCTCCTTCTGAGTCTGATTTGGATATCGTACCTCTCAGCCACGGCTGCCTCCTACACTATTCACATGATCCCAAAGGAGAAAGGCCACATCTATCTTTAGCCACTAGGTGTGTGTCCGTGAAGAAGTTCTACGTCCAGTAGGTAGCGCGTCACTCTCGTAATCACATCTACCTTATCGTGCGCCAATACCTCATCTGGTGACTGCTGTTGTTTATAGTCACAAGTTGAAAAGTTAGTTGCATGTACTTTACAGGACGTTGCAGGTAACGCCAGGATATTTTTGCTGTTGTGATGTCTTGGCCAGTTTCTGTTCAGTAGTTTGCCATTGCTTTATGAAAGACCGGCACCCATACCATTTCGTAAAAAAAAAAAAACGCAATACGGTCTGCTGCCAAGTCGCGCTCAGCTGTGTGTCAAACGCGTGTATGCGGGATCACGAACCTCGTCCGTAACCGCTTCACCACGGAGCAGGTAGAGCTACAAGACAAGAGGATAAAGACCTGGTTAGATGGCAAGGAGTAGCAGCAGACGGTCAGCGCCTCTAGATATTAATAAGATGTGTACGGACATTTGTGAAGCAACATCATCGCCGACATCAACAGGCACATGATAATGCTGATACAAATATAAAGATCTTCACATCTGCTTAAAGATATTACATTCTTAGCGGGTCAAAACATAAATATTACATTTCCTGCACTCATCATCGCCACAACCAAGGTCCCAAGTGCTTATGTAAAACACGCGGTATAAGTAATTGGTCGCGTACTAAATTTATGAACATTCACAGGCCGACGAAATATAATCCCCCAGTGTGGACGTCACCTCGTACAGTTTCCGACCCCCATCTTCTAACCTCCCCAAACACAGATTAGACTTACAGATTTAAATCATAGGGGAATGTTTTGGTCACCCGGAGATGCTAAAGAATTTAGGGCGGTAAAATTGTACATATATTATTCCTAATATGTAAATGCATGATTTATAAACTGGAACAAATATGATGAGGCTACACATAATCTCAAACTGGAGGATAAGGGCATTTTATGAACAAGGCAGTGAACATGTTATGTCATTGGAGTAAAACTTGTCAGAAGAAAGTTCTTCGAACTTAATGTTAACAGTATAACATAACGCCAAGTAATCCAGCTTTACAGAACACAATTACAGAAAAACATTGGACGTTGAGACGACTATCCTCCATCAGCAAACAAATGCACAAAACATAACATGTAAACAAGGGGAAGACACTACTTGTACTATATATATATATATATATATATATATATATATATATATATATATATATATATATATATATATATATATATATACACGAGGGCGAGTCAATAAGTAACTCACACAGTTCTGTGGGATGGCAGGTAAATATAGTTGGTGTTTTGTACAGGTGTCATTATGTGACAGCAACATCAAACTTTATATTCCAGTTCGTCAGGTGGCGCTAGGTGTCTCATGCGCATGCGAAGGGCATAAACAAAATGGCGACTGTACTTACGGAGTGTACAACCAAAGAGCAACGTGCTGTTGTGCGTTGTTTGAGGGCAAAATGACTGCTTGTAAAGGACATTCATAAGGAAATGCTTCCTGTTTATGCTGACAAATGTCTGTCCCGTAAAGCGGTGCATAGCTGGGTAGAAAAATTTTCTCAAGGACGCTCTAAAATTGTTGATGAAATCCGATCGGATCGTCCTGTTAATATTGCAACAGAAGCATCTGTACAGCGGGTGCAGGAGATGATTAGAGATGGCAAGCGAGTAACGGTAGACTCTGTGGCATCTGCAATATGGTGCTCATATGGTTCAGCATACAGCATAATGCATGATCGATTGAAATTTAAGAAAGTGTGCTCAAGGTGGGTACCCAGACAATTGAAGGAGGAACACAAAATGAACCGATTCGGCCTGTCCTTGCAACATCTCTGTCGATTCGAAGATGAAGGAGAAGACATGCTGAACAGGATTGTTGTTGGGGACGAATCATGGGTGCATCACTACCAGCCTGAATCAAACCGTGCTTCAATGCAATGGAAACATCCTTCTTCGCATTGTGTTCAAAAATTCAAGCTTAAGCCATTAGCAGGGAAGGTTATGGTGACAGTGTTCTGGGATTGTCAAGGAGTGCTGTTAACTAATTTCAACAAGAAAGGTGACAATGTGAATTCTGAATCGTACTGTGAAGTTCTATCGATGCTTCATGATGCAATTCGAAGAAAACGTCCAGGACTGCTGACTAGAGGAGTATTGCTTCTTCATGATAATGCAAGACCACATACAGCTCGATTAGCCCAGGAGAAAATTAACAAACTAAGGTGGGAGGTTCTGGAACATCCACCTTACAGCCCCGACTTAGCCCCTAGCGATTTCCACTTTTTTTTGGTCCACTGAAAACCCACCTTAGCGGGAGACATTTCGCGACTGACGCCGAAATTGAATGTGAAGTGAAAACATGGTTTAGAAAACAGAGCAGGCAGTTCTATGCAGCCGGTTTGGGAGGACTGATAAAACGATGGGATAAGTGCATCAATGTTGGTGGAAATTATGTTGAGAAATAATGGGACAATGTATTATAAAAATATACTGGTTTCAAATAGTTATCATATTTAGTTATTTTTCTACAGTTCTACAACCATTTGTTACTTACTTATTGACTTCCCCTCGTGTGTGTGTGTGTGTGTGTGTGTGTGTGTGTGTGTGTGTATATATATATATATATATATATATATATATACACACACACGATATATATATATCATGGACAGACAGAAAATCCAATGAACAAGTCTCTCAAGAAACAAATGAAGATCGTAAGCTGGTTAGAGACATTATACGTATTTTTTTTTCCCCCGTTTCCATGCTGTTTCAGGATATTGCGGTCAACACCAGCATCTTTCAGCTGTATGTTGATTCCTATACTAGATTACGCTCATCAGCACGCCACGACTTTCTGAGCGGCCGGCTCCATACTTTCATATGTCACTGGCGCGACTCGAACCGCTTCCAATTCTCGTGCGCTCATGTCATATATATATATATATATATATATATATATATATATATATATATATATATACATATATATATGCGTGCGCTCACACACACACACAAACACACACACACACACACATATATATATATATATATATAAGCGATGTCAGGTTATTGTAAAGTAACGTTGCTTGGTTTACAGTATTACAATACATTTATGTACATTACCAGACAGAATACGGATATTGCGAATTCCTTGGACTGCCATATTAACTGACAACGACTGCCTGAAACATCTAATGAAACTAGAACATTATATACAACAATAAGAAAGAGACAAACATCTTTCTTCGGTCATGTGATGAGAAGAGAGGCATTGGAGAACATCATGACAACTGGAAAGATCGAGGGGAAGAGAGGCAGAGAGTAGACAAAGAGAAATGATGCTGGATGGATTGAGATGGTGGCATGGAGGAATATCATAAACAGAGTTGATCCAGAAAACCAAAGACCGAGATCTGTGGAGAGCCAAGAACGCCTACGCCAGCTGGCACGGCACTTGATGATATGTATGTATTATTCACTTTTAAAGGAGTCTTATTTTCATTTTCGTCCCAAGCCCGCAGTGAAACCACATTACTGTACATATATGTGCAGACATTTCTGTTATCTGTCTCTTCGGTTATCCGAAACAGACCTGATCCAGATGGTGACGGTTAATCGAAATTCTACTGTGTATATATAACATGTTTACTTAAGTTATGTTTGTGTTTCGGGTGTCGCTCTCAATTTAGAGCAGTACTAAGGCGACCATTTAATTCCTACATTTGCTCCGGTGAAATCGTGTGTAAATGCTTTCATGTTGCTGTCAATAGCGGTTATCAAAATGGCCTGCAAAGTAACAGCGTTGAATACGATGTATGGAAACTGTTTTTATGCTAAACTGGTTTCATCCTCAGTAGCTTTAATTTAAGTTTCCTTTCTTGTAAAATAAATGAATTGCTTATACGTTATTTAAATGACATCACATAAGTCCAGTGGCTCAGAAGGAGAGAGAGGGAGAGAGAGAGAGAGAGAGGGGGGGGAGAGAGAGAGCGGGTGAGAGAGAGAGATGGAGAGAGCGGGTGAGAGAAAGAGCGGGCGAGACACAGAGAGAGTGAGTGTGAGAGCGATATAGACAGAGAGAGAGAGAGAGAGAGAGAGAGAGAAAGAGACAGAGACAGAGATAGAGTTAGAGATAGAGAGAGAGAGAGAGATAGAGAGCCGAATTGTTCACGTCCTACAACCTTAAAACCATAGCTCCTGATACTTAAGGTGGTGATGATGATATATGTCATACTGACGTCCAACGAGAATATCGGTATCACATGATGACAGTTGTCTTACTGACATCCAGCAGAATATCGGTATCACATGATGACAGTTGTCTTACTGACATCCAAGATAATATCGATATCACATGATAATACTTGTAATACTGATATCCAACAGAATATCGGTATCACATGATAATACTTGTAATACTGATATCCAACTGAATATTGGTATCACATGATAATACATGTAATACTGACATCCAACATAATATCGATATCACATGATAATACTTGTAATACTGATATCCAACAGAATATCGGTATCACATGATAATACTTGTAACACTGACATTCAACAGACTATCGGTATCACATGATAATACTTGTAACACTGACATCCAACAGACTATCGGTATCACATGATAATACTTGTAACACTGACATTCAACAGACTATCAGTATCACATGATAATACTTGTAACACTGACATCCAACAGACTATCGGTATCACATGATAATACTTGTAACACTGACATCCAACAGACTATCAGTATCACATGATAATACTTGTAACACTGACATTCAACAGACTATCAGTATCACATGATCAAAGTTGTAACATGAAAGTCCAAGCAGAAAATCACCATCACATGGATTCATGGCCGCTCAGTGAAGTGAGAAGCGGATGCTACATGTGAATTTGCTATCAAGGAAGAAACAAATCAGAGGTGAAAAAGCAGCGGAGGCAGTGACTCTGACAGAACAGGATTCATCCGAGGCTCAATTGTCAGACTCTACCCCGGTAGCTATGACATAACATAGGTTGGCCCTGGTTCTTTACGAGCAATTGCAACAAAAAAAAACTCGCAACAAGAGATAGCGCAAAGTATCAGGTGCCAAACATTCTAGGAGATGTACAATGAAGTGGAAAGAAATGCTAACGATGAAGAGGTTCAAGATTCTTTTCCGAATACGAAAGGTTAAGATAAAAGAACAACATAGCACATCACAAGAAGGATTGCCTTGCTGGACATAAAACGATACTCTTTGCTGTTTACAATGTCGTATTTTGCCGATTCAGTGAACGAAAACTGAAACATATTTTCCCAGGAAGGATTTTCGCCTAGAAATAAACCAAGGAAAATGTTGTACGGATTAGAAACATTGACAATGATGAAAATGATTGCAAAAAAGCAACACACACACACACACGCGCGCGCGCACACACACACACACACACACACACACACACACATATATATATATATATATATATATATATATATATATATATATATATATATATATATATATATATATAACATACATTAACTGGTTTCCGGGTAAAAAAGTTACTGAGAAGGACAAAGAATTAGACAAATACCCCTGAGTCAAGAAATACAACTTAATTAAAAACACAGGAATAAGAACATTGAGGAGCTACAAATATATATATCAGCATTGACGTAATCAGAGACGTGTTAACTATACCTGGTTGAAGTAAAAAAAAAAAATATTAATTAATACGAAAGGCGTATCGTTACAAGCATGGAATAATATCGACATGAAAATCACGAGGAGAAAGTTAATAGAAAATGGGAATTGTATAAACTAGCATACAGATTGCAAATACCAACTTACCAGTGAAGAAAAAAATACGACAAAGCAATTGTGGATATTCGATGAAATCTTGAGCAAAATGACTCAAAGAAAGAAAGCAAAGAACACTCCAGAATATACATAAATAGACAGTGAAATACGTCATATGCACTGTGTTACCAAAGAAGAGTGGTTGAAGAAAGATTTGCAAATAAATAGAGAATCTAGAAATAAAACACAACTCGAAAGGATCGCATGAAAGTATTAAAAAAAAATTTACAAAGAAGGAAAAATAACATAAAAGGAAATTGTTGCATCAGAGGTAAAATATGGAGAGATTATAATTGATAATATCGATATAATAAAAATATGGACAGAATACACATAATATTTTATTCTGGGACAGCAGGATCAATGAACCAACATCACATAATACTCAAGATGAGTCAAACATATTAAAGGCTGAAGTCGAGAAGGCTATTAATACTATGTAATGATAATTAATCCCCAAGTATCTGAAAACATCAATTTTTATCATACTGCACAAGAAGTCAAGATCTGTTGATTGTGAGGATTGCAGAAATATTAGCTTAATGACCTATATAATGAAGATTCTCCTAAAGCTCATGCAAGAAAGAATTCAAAATAATATAGATTAGGAACAATATGGGTTCCGCAAAAACAGCAGGACCTGAGAAGCAATAATCTGTTTGAGAATGTTAATTGAATAATATATAAAAGTTCGTGAAAAATACTCGTATATATGTACGATTTATGGTACAAGAAAGCTTGTGATAGAGTACAACATGAACGATTAATTACAAGTCTTTAAGATATAGGAGTATAAAGGAAAGGACGTCAGACTTATTAGTAACGTGTACTGGGAACATGCGAAAACAAAAGTCCTTGTCTACCAAGTCTGTGGCCTTAGTACTCTTCTTTATGGCAGTGAAACCTGGTCAACTTACTCATGCCAAGAGAAACGTTTAAACAGCTTTCATATGCGGTGTCTGCGAAGAATACTTGGTATTAGTGGCAACACAAAATCACAAATATTGAAGTATTGGAAAGATCAGGTTGTGTGACGGTGTGTTCCATGCTCTGTCTTCGTAGAATTAGATGGATAGGACACGTTAGGAGGATGGATGACGGTAGAATACCAAAGGACATCTTATTTGGTGAATTACAGATGGGTAGGAGATCTCAGGGTCGGCCTCTACAACGATACAAAGATGTGTGTAAGCGGGACATGATTGATACATGTATTGATAATGCACATTGGGAGCAAGTCGCCGCTGAACGTATGTTATATATATATATATATATATATGTGTGTGTGTGTGTGTGTGTGTGTGTGTGTGCGCGCGCGCGTGTGTGTGTGTGTGTTGCTTTTTTGCAATCATTTTCATCATTGTCAATGTTTCTAATCCGTACAACATTTTCCTTGGTTTATTTCTAGGCGAAAATCCTTCCTGGGAAAATATGTTTCAGTTTTCGTTCACTGAATCGGCAAAATACGACATTGTAAACAGCAAAGAGTATCGTTTTATGTCCAGCAAGGCAATCCTTCTTGTGATGTGCTATGTTGTTCTTTTATCTTAACCTTTCGTATTCGGAAAAGAATCTTGAACCTCTTCATCGTTAGCATTTCTTTCCACTTCATTGTACATCTCCTAGAATGTTTGGCACCTGATACTTTGCGCTATCTCTTGTTGCGAGTTTTTTTTTGTTGCAATTGCTCGTAAAGAACCAGGGCCAACCTATGTTATGTCATAGCTACCGGGGTAGAGTCTGACAATTGAGCCTCGGATGAATCCTGTTCTGTCAGAGTCACTGCCTCCGCTGCTTTTTCACCTCTGATTTGTTTCTTCCTTGATAGCAAATTCACATGTAGCATCCGCTTCTCACTTCACTGAGCGGCCATGAATCCATGTGATGGTGATTTTCTGCTTGGACTTTCATGTTACAACTTTGATCATGTGATACTGATAGTCTGTTGAATGTCAGTGTTACAAGTATTATCATGTGATACTGATAGTCTGTTGGATGTCAGTGTTACAAGTATTATCATGTGATACCGATAGTCTGTTGGATGTCAGTGTTACAAGTATTATCATGTGATACTGATAGTCTGTTGAATGTCAGTGTTACAAGTATTATCATGTGATACCGATAGTCTGTTGGATGTCAGTGTTACAAGTATTATCATGTGATACCGATAGTCTGTTGAATGTCAGTGTTACAAGTATTATCATGTGATACCGATATTCTGTTGGATATCAGTATTACAAGTATTATCATGTGATATCGATATTATGTTGGATGTCAGTATTACATGTATTATCATGTGATACCAATATTCAGTTGGATATCAGTATTACAAGTATTATCATGTGATACCGATATTCTGTTGGATATCAGTATTACAAGTATTATCATGTGATATCGATATTATCTTGGATGTCAGTAAGACAACTGTCATCATGTGATACCGATATTCTGCTGGATGTCAGTAAGACAACTGTCATCATGTGATACCGATATTCTCGTTGGACGTCAGTATGACATATATCATCATCACCACCTTAAGTATCAGGAGCTATGGTTTTAAGGTTGTAGGACGTGAACAATTCGGCTCTCTATCTCTCTCTCTCTCTCTATCTCTAACTCTATCTCTGTCTCTGTCTCTTTCTCTCTCTCTCTCTCTCTCTCTCTCTCTGTCTATATCGCTCTCACACTCACTCTCTCTGTGTCTCGCCCGCTCTTTCTCTCACCCGCTCTCTCCATCTCTCTCTCTCACCCGCTCTCTCTCTCCCCCCCCTCTCTCTCTCTCTCTCTCCCTCTCTCTCCTTCTGAGCCACTGGACTTATGTGATGTCATTTAAATAACGTATAAGCAATTCATTTATTTTACAAGAAAGGAAACTTAAATTAAAGCTACTGAGGATGAAACCAGTTTAGCATAAAAACAGTTTCCATACATCGTATTCAACGCTGTTACTTTGCAGGCCATTTTGATAACCGCTATTGACAGCAACATGAAAGCATTTACACACGATTTCACCGGAGCAAATGTAGGAATTAAATGGTCGCCTTAGTACTGCTCTAAATTGAGAGCGACACCCGAAACACAAACATAACTTAAGTAAACATGTTATATATACACAGTAGAATTTCGATTAACCGTCACCATCTGGATCAGGTCTGTTTCGGATAACCGAAGAGACAGATAACAGAAATGTCTGCACATATATGTACAGTAATGTGGTTTCACTGCGGGCTTGGGACGAAAATGAAAATAAGACTCCTTTAAAAGTGAATAATACATACATATCATCAAGTGCCGTGCCAGCTGGCGTAGGCGTTCTTGGCTCTCCACAGATCTCGGTCTTTGGTTTTCTGGATCAACTCTGTTTATGATATTCCTCCATGCCACCATCTCAATCCATCCAGCATCATTTCTCTTTGTCTACTCTCTGCCTCTCTTCCCCTCGATCTTTCCAGTTGTCATGATGTTCTCCAATGCCTCTCTTCTCATCACATGACCGAAGAAAGATGTTTGTCTCTTTCTTATTGTTGTATATAATGTTCTAGTTTCATTAGATGTTTCAGGCAGTCGTTGTCAGTTAATATGGCAGTCCAAGGAATTCGCAATATCCGTATTCTGTCTGGTAATGTACATAAATGTATTGTAATACTGTAAACCAAGCAACGTTACTTTACAATAACCTGACATCGCTTATATATATATATATATATATGTGTGTGTGTGTGTGTGTGTGTTTGTGTGTGTGTGTGAGCGCACGCATATATATATGTATATATATATATATATATATATATATATATATATATATATATATATATATATGACATGAGCGCACGAGAATTGGAAGCGGTTCGAGTCGCGCCAGTGACATATGAAAGTATGGAGCCGGCCGCTCAGAAAGTCGTGGCGTGCTGATGAGCGTAATCTAGTATAGGAATCAACATACAGCTGAAAGATGCTGGTGTTGACCGCAATATCCTGAAACAGCATGGAAACGGGGAAAAAAAAAATACGTATAATGTCTCTAACCAGCTTACGATCTTCATTTGTTTCTTGAGAGACTTGTTCATTGGATTTTCTGTCTGTCCATGATATATATATATCGTGTGTGTGTATATATATATATATATATATATATATATATATATATATACACACACACACACACACACACACACACACACACACACACACGAGGGGAAGTCAATAAGTAAGTAACAAATGGTTGTAGAACTGTAGAAAAATAACTAAATATGATAACTATTTGAAACCAGTATATTTTTATAATACATTGTCCCATTATTTCTCAACATAATTTCCACCAACATTGATGCACTTATCCCATCGTTTTATCAGTCCTCCCAAACCGGCTGCATAGAACTGCCTGCTCTGTTTTCTAAACCATGTTTTCACTTCACATTCAATTTCGGCGTCAGTCGCGAAATGTCTCCCGCTAAGGTGGGTTTTCAGTGGACCAAAAAAAAGTGGAAATCGCTAGGGGCTAAGTCGGGGCTGTAAGGTGGATGTTCCAGAACCTCCCACCTTAGTTTGTTAATTTTCTCCTGGGCTAATCGAGCTGTATGTGGTCTTGCATTATCATGAAGAAGCAATACTCCTCTAGTCAGCAGTCCTGGACGTTTTCTTCGAATTGCATCATGAAGCATCGATAGAACTTCACAGTACGATTCAGAATTCACATTGTCACCTTTCTTGTTGAAATTAGTTAACAGCACTCCTTGACAATCCCAGAACACTGTCACCATAACCTTCCCTGCTAATGGCTTAAGCTTGAATTTTTGAACACAATGCGAAGAAGGATGTTTCCATTGCATTGAAGCACGGTTTGATTCAGGCTGGTAGTGATGCACCCATGATTCGTCCCCAACAACAATCCTGTTCAGCATGTCTTCTCCTTCATCTTCGAATCGACAGAGATGTTGCAAGGACAGGCCGAATCGGTTCATTTTGTGTTCCTCCTTCAATTGTCTGGGTACCCACCTTGAGCACACTTTCTTAAATTTCAATCGATCATGCATTATGCTGTATGCTGAACCATATGAGCACCATATTGCAGATGCCACAGAGTCTACCGTTACTCGCTTGCCATCTCTAATCATCTCCTGCACCCGCTGTACAGATGCTTCTGTTGCAATATTAACAGGACGATCCGATCGGATTTCATCAACAATTTTAGAGCGTCCTTGAGAAAATTTTTCTACCCAGCTATGCACCGCTTTACGGGACAGACATTTGTCAGCATAAACAGGAAGCATTTCCTTATGAATGTCCTTTACAAGCAGTCATTTTGCCCTCAAACAACGCACAACAGCACGTTGCTCTTTGGTTGTACACTCCGTAAGTACAGTCGCCATTTTGTTTATGCCCTTCGCATGCGCATGAGACACCTAGCGCCACCTGACGAACTGGAATATAAAGTTTGATGTTGCTGTCACATAATGACACCTGTACAAAACACCAACTATATTTACCTGCCATCCCACAGAACTGTGTGAGTTACTTATTGACTCGCCCTCGTGTATATATATATATATATATATATATATATATATATATATATATATATATATATATATATATATATATATATATATATATATATAGTACAAGTAGTGTCTTCCCCTTGTTTACATGTTATGTTTTGTGCATTTGTTTGCTGATGGAGGATAGTCGTCTCAACGTCCAATGTTTTTCTGTAATTGTGTTCTGTAAAGCTGGATTACTTGGCGTTATGTTATACTGTTAACATTAAGTTCGAAGAACTTTCTTCTGACAAGTTTTACTCCAATGACATAACATGTTCACTGCCTTGTTCATAAAATGCCCTTATCCTCCAGTTTGAGATTATGTGTAGCCTCATCATATTTGTTCCAGTTTATAAATCATGCATTTACATATTAGGAATAATATATGTACAATTTTACCGCCCTAAATTCTTTAGCATCTCCGGGTGACCAAAACATTCCCCTATGATTTAAATCTGTAAGTCTAATCTGTGTTTGGGGAGGTTAGAAGATGGGGGTCGGAAACTGTACGAGGTGACGTCCACACTGGGGGATTATATTTCGTCGGCCTGTGAATGTTCATAAATTTAGTACGCGACCAATTACTTATACCGCGTGTTTTACATAAGCACTTGGGACCTTGGTTGTGGCGATGATGAGTGCAGGAAATGTAATATTTATGTTTTGACCCGCTAAGAATGTAATATCTTTAAGCAGATGTGAAGATCTTTATATTTGTATCAGCATTATCATGTGCCTGTTGATGTCGGCGATGATGTTGCTTCACAAATGTCCGTACACATCTTATTAATATCTAGAGGCGCTGACCGTCTGCTGCTACTCCTTGCCATCTAACCAGGTCTTTATCCTCTTGTCTTGTAGCTCTACCTGCTCCGTGGTGAAGCGGTTACGGACGAGGTTCGTGATCCCGCATACACGCGTTTGACACACAGCTGAGCGCGACTTGGCAGCAGACCGTATTGCGTTTTTTTTTTTTTTACGAAATGGTATGGGTGCCGGTCTTTCATAAAGCAATGGCAAACTACTGAACAGAAACTGGCCAAGACATCACAACAGCAAAAATATCCTGGCGTTACCTGCAACGTCCTGTAAAGTACATGCAACTAACTTTTCAACTTGTGACTATAAACAACAGCAGTCACCAGATGAGGTATTGGCGCACGATAAGGTAGATGTGATTACGAGAGTGACGCGCTACCTACTGGACGTAGAACTTCTTCACGGACACACACCTAGTGGCTAAAGATAGATGTGGCCTTTCTCCTTTGGGATCATGTGAATAGTGTAGGAGGCAGCCGTGGCTGAGAGGTACGATATCCAAATCAGACTCAGAAGGAGCCGTGTTTGTTCCGCGCAAAGGTCTGGGAAGTGGCAGTGCTTAAGTGGCATATTAGGCCACGAGAGAAATGTTATTTTCTGTGGTGACTTCAACGCTAAAGGCAGATCATGGGGAAACACTTCCTCCAATACACAGGGGGAGGAGCTCGAGATTGCACTGGAAACCATCGATCTGGTTTGTATCAACAGTGGCCGTGTCACCAGGACAGCAAGCCGTTCGGGCGATGAGGACAGTGCTATTGATCTGGCACTAGTTTCACCTTCACTCACTACAGTGTGTAGATGGGGTGTCCTAGGACACCATGGCAGCGACCACCACCCTTGCAGCATACTGGTGGAGAAAGGCAGAACCAGGCAGCACAAGCTAAAGGTAAAGACGTTCCAGTATGACAGTACAGGGCAAGATGTGGTGAGTAAAATAAGACGTGACAAGCGCAGAACGTTTCAGGGCAGGAAAAAAAGCTGGGAGCAACCACTGTGGTGGAGTTTCGAGGTGGAGAAGGCTTGGGTGGATAAACGTAGTGCTGTAAGGAGATGGCAAAATGCCAAGAAGAACAGAGCTGGTCATCCTAGTCCCTGCTTGCACTTAGAAAGAGAGATGCACACAAAAGTAAGCTATTTCAAAAAACTGGTCAAGGTTGTTAAAAGCGAAAAATGGGAAGAGGTGTGTCAAAGAGTAAGCACAGACAAGTCACTGAAATTGTTCTGGCGACTACATAAAAGCATGAGTGGTGTAGTCAAGAATAAGAGCATTTCTGACTTCCAAGGTGCTGACCTCATCTGGCAGAGGACTGACGAGGACAAGGGCAAAGCCCTCTTTGAACGCTACCTTGAGCAGAGCAACTAGACAGACATGGGAGGCCGAAATCTGGCCAAGGAGGTCACCTCAGACAGATGCAAGGCCCAGAACACTTCGGATGAAGACACAGTGACAGTGAAAGAAATCAAGGCTGTGCTTCGACGATCAAAAAACAGTGCTCCAGGTCCTGATGGCATAAGATACGACGACATAAATAGGTGTACCGACAATGAGCTAGAGAAACTAGCAGACATGTACAACAACAGTATAGGGAGTGCTAGCATCAAGGAGGAATGGTTACACAGCTATCTGATTCCCTTGCCGAAGCCTGACAAAGACCACAAAAAAAATTCAGGGATATCGAATTATAACCATGCAGAATACAATAGGCAAGCTGCTGGAGAAGGTAATTGCCAGGAAAATATCAAGCCAACTAGAGAGGCAAGGTGTTTTCCCACCTACCCTGGGTGGGTACCGTCCAAAAAGAGAAACCTGGACCAATGCAGCAGTCTTTGCCCAGGATGTCTATGAAGGTTTCCACTCAGGCACTGAAACCGTTGCTGCAGCGATTGATCTTGAGGACGCATACAACAGAGTACCACTGGATTTCTTAATGTTTCAGCTTCTCGAACTAAACGTAAGTCCATTCCTCCTTAGTTGGATCGCTGCAGCCCTCTTCCAACGGAAAGTAGTTTTTAGATGTGGCAGTTGGACTTCGGAACCAACAACAATATATCCTGGCCTACCACAGAGATCACCATTATCTCCGGTACTGTTCAACGCCTACACAGTGAGAATCACCAGTGAGCAGATCGCTGGACCTGGCAGGACATTGTCATATGCCGATGATGTTTTAGTGTATCGTCAGGGTAAGGATAGAGAGGAGGTTGCTGTGGAACTACAAACCGAACTCAATCGCATAAGTACTTGGTGTGATGAAGCTGGGGCAATGGTCAACCCAACAAAGGCAACAGTGACTTGGTTCTCGTTGAATAATCATATTGTCAATACTCCAACACCAACTGTAATGCTGTGTTCAGAGACGGTGGAAAGAACGCAGGCAATGAATTACCTGGGGATACGGTTTGATCGAAGCCTTGCTTATAATGTGCACATAGACCAGGTGATAACAAAGGCCAAGCGGGGTTTGGCAGCGATGCGGGTGATGGCGGCAGCAAACTGTGAGCAGCGCCATCTATGTCTTCTGTACGAGGGGCTGGTCATGTCTGTTTTGGAGTATGCAATGGCAATCCTGACTCTCAGCCATAAGCAGATAGAAAGGATGGAAAGGATACAGAATAAAGCTATGCGCATTATTCTTGGATGTACAAGAGATACAGCATGCAGGGCGATGCGCTACCTTCTTGATTTTCCAACCATTGAATAGAGAATACAAGGTTGCAGGGCACGCGCCTACCTCAGAATTAACGCAAACACACAACATCCACTGCATAGTGAAATTAGGAAGGGGAAGGGCAGCAGGTTAAAAAGAGGACGGTCGTGGATGGGTCAAGCCGAAGACATTCTTCAACAGGTGTGTTCACTTGAGAACTTAGAACCTGGCGAGGAGTGGGTGCAAGTGCCAACAGACTTCTGCACATCCTTTTCAGTTTGCATCCAACTAGATAGAAAATGCAGACAAGAAAATCCGGCTGCTGTTGAGGCTGAAGTACAAGCGTTGATTTTCGAGAATTCGCTAGACGGTGACGCGGTCATCTACACAGATGGGTCGGTCGTCCGACATGTGAGAAGCTCATGGGCCTTTACAGCTCGGGCCGGAGGGAGAATTGTGAAGGAGGACTCTGGTGCTTTCACTGAAACCACAAGTAGCCTGACCATGGAAGTCAAGGCAGTAAGTAAAGCAATAACATGGCTCGAGACACAGACATTCACTAGGGCTTGTTTCCTTAGCGACTCAATGAACATGATCAAGAGGATAGAGAAGGGGTCGATCCGAAGAGAATGGTTGCTGCCTCTGGAGCGGTCTCGGCTGGCAAAGATTAGTTTCATCTTCGTGCCAGGGCATGCGGGAGTACAAGGAAATGAGCGGGCTGACAAGCTCGCAGGTGAGGCTACTGTGGAGGGCGGACGCGCCATGGACCAGGCCGACATTCTGAATGCTCTACGAGAAGTAAGACTTTTGCGAGAACCAAGTGATGACTGTGAATCTACAACAATGGCCAGACTGCGAGAGCAGCAAATTAAAAGAGGGGTGGCCAAACAAGAACACTACGCAGGAAGCCAAAGAAGATTGATAAACCAACACAGAACTGGCGTCGTTAGCCGCTACACGTTGCGGGATTTGCTGAGGAGGGGATCCGAGCACTTATGGACTGAATGGTTCAATGTGCAATGAGGATGATCTGTCGACTAACTAACTAACTAACTAACTAAAGGTCTGGGAATATCTGCTAAAACTATTGGTATATAATGATATAATACGTTCCCATGAAATTTTGGGTAGTTAGATCGGGTACCTAGCCTTCTAGGATAAGGGCAATAAAAGGAGGCCCGGTGTGCAATTTTTTGCACGTTAGAAATCCCAGAGCAGTTAGAAATCGCCATGAGTAGGCCGTAAAATCGTGTCCTGTTAAAAATATTTTTCAGAAAGAAAACTTACCCACGGGTAGATAGAGTCCGATACCTAAGATGGTATATCTCTATAGGAAGCACACTTGACACAAATGCATGCGGAGACCGGACACACTGACCTTTGACATGCATGTCTAGATGTGATGCACACCTACAGACAGAGGAACGAAAAAGGACAGGAAGATCTAAATTGTGTGGAAGAACACATGAATCATCATAACTTGGAGAGAATGGCGCAGCCGGGAAGACCTGGGGATCTGGCAGATACTCGGTTCTCAGAGGAAAGGACAGGCGGGCACACAGTCAGACTTCACGTGGTACCATTCAATAGTGGAGTGCTTCGCTGATTGTCGAAGTGGCTGTGGGAAGTGTCCGAGTGCTGTGATGTTGGTTCTTGACTCAACAAGGTACGTGTAAGGGAATGTGCCTAGTGCTGTGATGTTGGTTCTTGACTCAACAAGGTACGTGTAAGGGAATGTGCCTAGTGCTGTGATGTTGGTTCTTGACTCAACAAGGTACTTGTAAGGGAATGTGCCTAGTGCTGTGATATTGGTTCTTGACTCAACAAGGTACGTGTAAGGGAATGTATCACACTTACCTGTCGTCCCCATCATCACGGGTTCGAATGGACCCAGAATGGGTACCATGAAATGTCTTGGGAGGTAACGGCGGCCGGTATTGTATTGATAACATCCCAAAATGAAATGTCAATTCATCATCATCAAGTGTCTTGCCAGCTGACGTAGGCGTTTATGGCTCTCTACAAATCTCGGTCTTTGGTGTCCTGGATCAAGTCTGCTGATGATGTTCCTCCATGCCACCGTCTTACTCCATCCTGCATCATTTCTCTTGGTCTGCCTCTGCCTCTCTTCCCCTCAATTTTTCAAGTTGTCATGATATTCTCTAACGCCTCTCTTCTCATCACATGACCGAAGAAAGCTGTTTGTCACTTTCTTATTGTATTATTTAATATTCTAGTTTCATTAGCCTCTTTCAGGCAATCATTGATAGTTACTATGGCCGTCCAAGTAATTCGCAACATTCGTCTCAGGAACCACATCTCTGTTTCTTCTAATTTCATCTTAATTTGATCATATACATTCCAAGATTCACTGCCGATCGGTCTATAAAAATACAATTCTCGCACAATATGATTAATGCGCTTTTAGCCGAGAATCAGGATGTAGTTTTTAAAAAAAAAACGTTTTAAAATATAATAAGGTAGGTCAGCATGGCTGAATGGATAAGAACCCGTGTTCTTAAACACCCGGTGTGCTGATGCCGAGGTAAGGGGTTCAACCCCTACACTGATAGCTCGACTAAAATGTTGACATATCGTCCTCGACTTGGGGACGTAAATTACAAGTACCTGTGAAGTCGGAGTGGATACGTTTGATGACGAGGGACACTTTTAACAGGGAAAGCTAATCCACGCGCAAACTTAAGTCCAGCACTACTAGAAGTAGTATGTATGGACTACGGTTGAGTTTAAAGCAGTGTTTCCCAACGTGGGGCCCACGCCCCAAAGGGGGGCAATTTGACTGTTAAGGGGGGCAATTCGAAAATGGAAGAAATCGGCTGAATATAACAAAACGGGGAGACTTGAGACTGAAGTTAACTAAATTGGAATCTGACATAAGATCTCTTTGCAGCAAGCATCAAGCGCAAGGATCTCACTAAATTTAAATAATAAATAATTACTAATAATTAAAATAATATAGAAAAATTTTTCATTAAAATTATTTTGTACTTGAATTTCAGTTCTCCATTATATGTTTTGAAAATGTACTTACTGTGTTTGCTCAATAATTACCTAGTGATTTCTTCCTAAAACCTATCATTCAAGTTTCTTTAATGAACATTTCAATTTTTGAATATTAAAAATAATGTATATGTTGAGGGGGGGGGGGCATGGGGCGGGGGAGGGGGGCAATATGAATTTTAGAAAGGCTTAAGTGGGGCATGGTACAAAAAAGGTTGGGAAACACTGGTTTAAAGCGAGCGAGAGCTACAACAACAAATAATGCCTGGTATATAAAAGTACAGGTCTCACACCATATGTCTAATGCGCTTTAAGAGGTTGTAGTTTAAAAAATAAACAACTTTTTAAATATGAGAAAAGAAGAGTAGATCTATTTTGTGTGGCCATTGCATGATCAGGCAGTCAGCGTAGTGCACTGGCTGGTCGCTTACTTGTCGAACTCGTTTGCATGAGTTCAGTTCGGGGCTGATTTGAATTTTTACAATCGGAGCTGGGTTTCCAGGTCCACCAAGCTTAACATTGGTCCCATAAATATATTGGAAAGTTACAGACTGGGTTATACTGACCACATCACTCAGAATTCCGTTTGGTTTTTAACAATATTTTAATCTGGGTTAACATTCGAGCCTCGGTCAGTGATTAAAACCTCCTTAAGATGAGTGAAAGGGTTGTTTACTTACTTAGTTATGGTATGAGAAGGGAAGAAGTTAGCAATACTGTGCAACGCCATTAGCATTGGCACTCTTCACTGGCTGTTAAACATGGGGACGGAGGACATTTTGGAATGTCCCGAATGTTTTTAACTCAGCTCAACACAATTCGGTATGAAAAGAGAGAAGACGAGCAATATTATGTAGCCAACAACAGCAACTGTAATTATAATAACGTACATCTCTAAAGACTAGAAAATATTCTAATTCACACGACTGGTTTTATTATTGATTACATGAGGATTGGCCTTTCGGCCTTTACCAGAAATAATAACGTTACGAATAGTTTCAAAACATGTTGAAGCTGTCTGTGGCTGTATGTTAATTGAGTCAGAAGATGGGGGTCGTTTCGTGCCCATTTGAAATGTAAATAATAGTAAACACAGTAAACGCAAATAGTATTGTTACTGCACTGACACGTTTTCAGATGGGCATTCTTTCATATTTTTTTTTATGTTGCATATCCCTTACAGGACGTTGCAGTCAACACCAGTATCTTTCAGCTGCTGTTGGTGTACTAGGCAAGATTACGCTCAGTAGTTTGCTATTGCTTTCTGAGCGACTGGCTCACATACCATCGTAAGTAACCATCGCGGCATGATCCGCCACCGAATCTCGCGCAGCTGCATTACTCACGAGAATATACGGGATTACGGAGAAAGACGTTAACCCCTGCACCAGGGAGCCGGCTTTCATATTTAGTTACAAAGATATATCTCGTTCAACCATTTTTGATTATCCTCGTTATCATCATCAAGTGTTTCAGCACTTGGACCGGTCCTGCAGTTTCCTCATGTTATTCCGCGGTTGATTCTGTCGTGCAGATTTCTTTGATTCCAAATACGTCTGAATTGACAGATCTGTGCGGGACATGTTTCTCTTTGAATAACGAAAACACAAACAATTGAATGCACGATTTACTGCTTGGTATATTTCGCTGCACCTCGCCAGGTACATACTGCGGAAATCACACCACATAAAGTAACTATCTAAATCCTTCAAGCTGAAATATGCACATACTCGCATTTACTTTCTGTGGAGTGATTTTTGCAGTATGTACCTGACGAGATTGCAGAAAAATATGCCAGGCCATAAATCGTGCAATCTATTGTTAATGTCATCGTTATACAAATTCACTAAGGGATGGCATTGTTTTAAATTTTTGAAATGTCTCTCTTTGCCTAACCCTTTCTCTTTCTCCAAATTAGACTTTTAGACTTTGGTGTGTAGTCCCCAGTGTCATCGAATACACACCGAGGCGCATTTTTAAACTGTGTATGGCGGGGGAGGGGAGGGGGGGGGGGTTCTTTGGCCTGAGGAATTAAGGCTGCCTGGCTAGTGCAGTCGCCGCTAACGGTGCAGGTTAGGGTTTTCTTGTTGCCCCTGAGAGAGAAAATTCACACTTTACCGAGGATTCTAACCCGGGTCTCCCAAAAGAGAATCCGGCATGCTAGCCACTCGGCCAGCCGCTCCTCACCTATATACAATTACAAATACTGCAAATATCGCGGCTCACTTCTGATGGAATAATTGCAGAATCATCATGACAATCACAATCATCATCACAATCATCATCACAATCATCATCACAATCATCATCACAATCATCATCATAATCGTCATCGCACTCATCCTCACCGCAATCATCATCACAATCAGAGTTGACAGAAGTATAAGGAATTGCGAAAAGAATAAAGTAATTAAAATCTGTATAGACTGGACAAGAATGAACAACAAAGGTCAGATTACAAAAAGCTATCATATTTCCTGCGGCATCATGTGTGTGAAACTTGATTATGTCACAAAACAACTGGAAAACACGAATTTGCCAAAGATTAAAAGGGCTGAAGAAATGTATGACACATTCATTGAAAGAAAAACTGAATGAACATATTCATCCAAGAAGCATTCAATATTGAAGAATATTGGTTGTTAAGACAAATAACATTGAGAAAAGTGGCATAATTTGAGCATGCATAATAGACTTAAATGTTTGGAAAAGACAACCATACAGCGAGACTCAGCGATAAAGTGGGAAAGATAAGTGTAGAGCGAGACACACAGGCAAAGTTGAAAAGAGGGAAACCTTAACGTAAATGAATTCAAGATATAATGGTTAATATACTGTTATGGGTTTAAAGTTTTACTGCAGACAATTCATTAGATGATGATGTTTGCGATGATGATTGTGATGATGATTGTGATGATAATTGTGATGATGATTATGATGATGATTGTGATGATGATTTCGATGATGATTGCGATGATGACTGCGATTATGACTGTGATGATGATTGCGAAGATGATTGCGATTATGATTATGGTGCTGAATGCGATGATGTTTGTGATGATGATTGTGATGATGATTGCGAATATGATTGCGATGATGATTGCGATGGTGACTGTGGTGATGATTGCGGTGATGTTGAATGTGACTATGATTGTTATAAGGATTGTGATGATGATTGCGGTGATGATGAGTGCGATGATGATTATGATGATGATTGTGATGATGATTGTAATGATTATGATTAACATAATGATTATTATTACACAATATATGGAGACAATTGTGTGGTTTTAATGTGTGTTTTCTCAGGTTTTCATTGGTGTCAGTTCAGTGCATAGACTCCCCTTCGCTCGACACAACCATGTTGAAGGATCGTGACCACTTCTCATTTTGCTGAAACCAATGCTTATAAACTACAATTGTAAATGATTGTTCTGCACGGAAGAATTGCCATTCTACAGACACAAAGTGCCACTCGCCATCAGCGAAAACATATATGGCATTATGATGAAAGAGAAGTTAATAGACATGTAAAGTTAATCTGAGAGAGAGAGACAGAGAGAGAGAGAGAGAGAGAGAGAGAGAGAGAGAGAGAAAAGGGGGGGGGGGGACAGACAGACAGACAGATAGACAGACAGACAGACAGACAGACAGACATATTGCGATCGAACAAGCATGTGGGTGAGTGAGTGAGTGAGTGAGTGAGTGGGTGAGTGAGTGAGTGAGTGAGTGAGTGAGTGAGTGAGTGAGTGAGTGAGTGAGTGAGTGGGTGAGTGAGTGAGTGAGTGAGTGAGTGAGTGACTGACTGACTGAGTGAATGAGGGAGTCAGAGTGTGAATGTCTGAGTGAATGAGTGGATGAATGACTGAGCGTATAAGTGAGTGAAAAGAAATAAGTAGTAAAACATGAAACGAATCAATATAGAAAAGAAAGAAAGTATGGAAGCGACATAAGCGAAAAACAGAATCATCCAAGAAAACGGCAGGCAAAACAAACTGAAGATTACAAGCAATGATGTCAACAAATGTGCATGAAGATTACAGAGAAAATAAGGAAAAATCTAAACGACTAAAGTAAGTTATAGAGCTGGCACAACGAGTGAAAGAAAGTCAGAAGAAAAAAACGGTTGTCACCCTCATTTAGCCATTCCGGATCCAGCCATGAGAGACAGAAAATAGCTCAAGAGTTTCAGAAAACAAGAAACAAAAACCATAGACTTGTGCATAGAGATGGGTGGTGTCATGAGCTCAGATAAGATGTCCGTAGTATGGTGCTCTCGGGGCAATTGGATGGTTAATGTTAACGTCTCAGACTTCACAATAAACGACAGAGATGTTAACAGAGAGAGTAGAATGAGATACCAGCGAATCACCTTCAATAGAAGCTTGTCGTTCAGTGTTCATGTTGAAGGTGTTGCCCTGATATCTAAGAAAGGGCTTGGTGCAATGAAGACAAGGCAGCGATAGACACGGAGCAAACAATATTGTTCATACTCTATCAACATCTAATCCTCTCTGTAATTAAGTAAACATGGGCTACTCCAACATAAACCGTTGATTGACTGGTAAAGAATTTTACCTTCTGCTCGAAGAAAACGAACCATACCACAAATTTCACAGCTAGCGGGAAAGACAATAACAGTGTTCATGTTTATTCGTTCGCGATTCGTGAACCACTGAACAAATTCGACTGTAGGTTGATGTGTAGTGAGCTAAAAGACTACTGAATGATGCAAGCAATGAATGGTGTCGCTATGGCAACTGGTTTATTTTTACCAGCCAGTCGGCGGTTGATTTTGGAATAGCCCTAGAGGATTGGTACTGTTTCACATTGTAAAAGCGTCAGCTGGCGAAACTAAAGTGCATACTGAATGAAGCTATGCAGATAATCCTGGATTGCACAAAGGATATGCAGGCATTGCGAATGAGTTAAATCCTAGCTTTGCCAACAATTACTTACAGACTGTAGGTGCAGCGGGTTAGGTCATATCTCCGAGTGGCCGTGGACAATGGAATACATCCTGCATGAAGTTCTGGTCACAGTTAAGGGTCACAGGGTGATCAGGGGGAGACCAGGTATGATGTCTCAGGCAGCGGATGCAATCAAAGAAGGGGGTATGCTTAACAATATTGGGAGAGAAGATGAGTGGATCGGATTTCTTAGGAAATGTCAGACTTCTGCGGAGATCACAATCACCCTCGACTGGGAGTCAGGGAATTGGCCTGCAGGCTGCGCTAAATGGAGATCATCATCGCCATCATGTGCCATGCCGATAAGCGTAGGCCGTCAAGTTTTGCCCTCTCGCGCGATCACCCGTGTCGTGGATCAGCTCAGTGTTCTTGACTAGATCGTGCCATGTGGCCAAGCCATCCAGCTATTTACTTCTCTGCTTTGCCCTTGTTCCCTTCCCATCAATCTTGCCAGTTGTCACCAAGGTTTCCAATTTATTTCTTCTCATAATGTTTTCAAAGAACTGTGACTGTCTAAGACTATTCTCTCTAATCATTTAACGGTTTTCATTTGTTTCTTGTAAGATTTGGTTTGGCCGGTCTGCCTGGACGAGGGGTTAGCAGCTTCCTCCGTAATTCCAAATACTCTCGTGGTTGACGTGAGCGCACGAGAATTGGAAGCGGTTAGAGTCGCGCCAGTGACTTATGAGAGTATGGAGCCGGTCGCTCAGAAAGTCGTGGCGTGCTGATGAGCGTAATCTAGCCTAGTAATCAACATACAGCTGAAAGAAGATGTTAACCGTAATATCCTGAAACAGGCTGAAAACGCGGGAAAAAATGATTTGGTTTGGATGTAAAGCAGTTGTTTCACGACAATTGTCATAAAGGTGATGTAATCATCTACACGGGTCGTTCTCTATTGACAAGCCGTGCTTGATGCAATATGAGGTAGATTTCACCAGATCCCTTTGAGATCATGTCAACAGTATGAAAGAATCTCATGGTCTGGATAGAACATTGCAACAGGGTGTGACTAGAGGATATGGAGACAATCTGTAATGTGAGGACAGATCAGACGGACACATAATCAGGCTGTAACTGGTACCATTGGTATTGTAATTCTTCAATGATTGTTGAAGAAAAGGGCTGAACACGTATGTGAATGTCGCGGTTGCTGTGATGTCGGTTGCTGACTCAGCTTATCGAGTCAGTGTCTGGACTAAACTGACATCAGAGGAGAGCTAATCGGTCGACCAGAATTAAACCGCAAGTATTAAAACACCGAGCTGTCGTTGCTTATAGTGATTGTCACTTACGAGGTTCAATGAACGCACGACCTATTTAAGTGCAATTCACTCCCGACACATTTTTCTTCAGGTGCAGTTTAAGGACTAGACATGCTGTTTCACATATGTGTATTCTCTCTCTCTCTCTCTCTCTCTCTCTCTCTCTCTCTCTCTCTCTCTCTCTCTCTCTCTATCTCTCTCTCTCTCTCTTTCTCTCTCTCTCTTTGTCTCTCTCTGTCTCTGGCTCTCTCTTTCTCATTATATATATATATATATATATATATATATATATATATATATATATATATATATATATATAAGGGCTGCGACCTATTAATTTACATTTAATAGTCAACTTTTGACAAATTAACGATTAATTGATTGTTAATTTCGATTAAAGCAAAACAATTATAGTCATATAACTCACATTATAGCCGTATTTGTCAAAAATCTAAATAACACTGGATTGTCTTGTTCATATGTCATCTAATAACCAACTATGCAAACAGACGAGTATGTTGACAGTATTTGGTTCAAGTGACGAGCGCGTCTTATTAACAATGTAACCAGCAGAGCTGAACAATCATTCACATTGAACTGAGGTAGTCGGTATGCGCAGAATGGTCTTGGCGAGGAATGCCAATTTTGGATATCGATGTTCATTAAGTTTCCACCATTGTAAAGGGTCAACCGATTCAGCAACTTTCTTATCCTTTTCAGACTCAATTAGCTTAATACTCCTTCATTTGGTTCACATATAGTTTCATTGTCAATGTCAGTATCATTCGTTGCAGCAGTCTCCATCTGCTCATCATGAACATTAACTGCTATTTGTTGTTCAGTACGTGACCAAGTTCGTTCTTTTGCATCTTTTGACAAACACTTCAGGTATTTGTAGAGTGGATCAAGTGCTGTTGCAATCTGTAGTATTTAAATACTTGTCATATTAGCTACACGTTCACTGAAGTCATTAATACATGCTGCCTTAAATTTAGCTATGTAGCCCGGATCATCATTGTGTACAGTCATATGCTTTGTCAACGATGATAGCAGTGGCAATACACAGCTACGTGAAACAAAATATTGACCGCCATGCAGGACCGTGGTCTGACAGAATAAGTCCATAACTTTGACATATTTCGAAATCTTCTCCCAATCTGAACCTAAAAGTTCTGGACCTTTGTGATGCTTCTTTCTATTGGTGGAGAAAGGCAGAACCAGGCAGCACAAGTTAACGGTCAAGACTTTCCAGTATAACAGTACAGGGCAAGATGTGGTGAGTAAAATAAGACGTGACAAGGGCAGAAAGCTTCAGGGCAGGAAAAAAAGCTGGGAGCAGCCACCATGGTGGAATCTTGAGGTGGAGTAGGCGTGGTTGGATAAACATGGTGCTGTATGGAGATGGCAAAATGCCAAGAAGAACAGAGCTGGCCATCCCAGTCCCTGTATGCACTTAGAAAGAGAGACGCACACAAAAGTAAGCTATTTCAAAAAACTGGTCAAGGTTGTTGTCGTATATTGCGAAGGGACTGGGGATCACTGTTGTGTATAACCCATACTCTGGATAAAGAAGCTGGGCCCCATCCACTTCTAATTTGTAAATAATCAAGAACACGACCCTTGAGTATTACAGGCTCGGTTTCATTTTTCGTCTAGGAGTTTCGTGGTCCCTTTCATTTGGGTGTAGTGAATATTAGATCTGACTCTGCCCCCTTCACTTGAAACTTATAGCTCTCGAACCCCCATTGATAGTCTGAGAAATGTCTGAAAAGACTTAATCAGCATGAATCAAATGAAGATTAGCATGGGTTATGAGCAGTCAAGATATATAGAGTCTTCTCTTTTCCCTCTGTTATTTCATTGAGTTTAGTAACTTGGTAAATAATTATTTAACAATTACTGGTACACATTGAACATCTTGTTTCACAATAAACAGATAATTAACAGACATGTTGAACTGAAAATTAAATTATGAGATCCAGTTACTGTTTGTGTAGTTTATTGATTGGCCTGTTTCTTTTGGCCTTTTGATATCATCTCACATTTTATACATTTGTTCAAGACATATGATCAATGTGTAAATGCACATCAGTACCATTTAGTTTCAGTCAATCAATAAATAAGAGTAATCATAATGATGATGATGATTGAGACATAGATCTCTTCCTGTATAAAGAAAGTTTCTAAATCTTATTATGCCTTATATTGTGTTTTGGGTTGTATTGTCATTCTTTTCCTCTGAGGGATTGGGTTTGTTGGCAAGAGAAATGTCACCTCTGAGTGGGAGATTGGGTTGAGCCTGGGTCTATAGACTGATGGATCCGTTTCAGTACTCGCCAGTGAAGCTACTCTAAAGGCTGCCCTTGCTCTGGTCAAGGCCTGAGGTATCTTCCATCTCAAATGTGGGGATCAATCTTCTCTGCCTCCCTCTTCTGGTCAGGTCATCACCAAGAACATCACTGTGTAAAATTCATATAGGTTTATATAATCCTACCAATGTAATTTTTCAGTATGCTATTAGAGTGAACAAAACATAACAGGAAGGATAAGGTCGGAAGAAGTGAAGTATAACACCTTGAAAGTAGGAATTAGTTTTTCCTCTCCTCTGATCTGGTGTTGTGTTAACTTGTGTGGGGTCAGAGATTATTACACTGTATGCACCTGCTATCATCTGGTACTAGCTGTATGCATGTTCTCAGTGTACCTGGATTTCATTGAGAAATGTACAGTCAGACATAGATAAGAGTGATGATGTGTTGTTCCATTGAGCATGTAAGTCAGGCTGATAGGGTAAGACTAAGACAAGGATAAGATGCATTTTAATAAATGGCATACAATTTAACATCTTCATCAACTCATTTGGTTATGCATAGTGTATATAAATGTTTCTCTGTACCTTCCAAATTAACTACTTTGTCTTCTTCTTCTTATAAATCATTTCCTTTTACATGCTGTTGTTGTGGTGTTGAGTGATGTGCTGTGTTGTGTAGTGTGTTGAGTTAACTTCTGTTGACTGGATTCTCATAGCTTGCACCATTTTTCCCATCTTCAGTAGTTAATATGAGTATAACTCAGCTAGTCTTTTATTGTTATTCATGGCCATACTACAGAATTTCTGATGTGTATTTGTTACAAAATGTAATCCATACAAAATCATGACAACAATACATTAGTAAGAGGTTGCTACAAATGTGCCTCTCCTAATCCTCCTCTCTTACTCTACATATTAATTTATTCGTCTTCTTCTGTTATTAGTGCACATCATGTCCATTCTGTTTGCCATCAACAGTTGGCTATAGACCGAGGTTTTAATTACCTTTTGGTCTGGACAGATTATCTAGGCCGTCTGTCACAAATGGCGTCTGTGAAGCGTAACCTGTTCTAGGCAATGCAGTTAATGAATGCTTTGTCTAAGTGAAAATCTGACACATAAATACAACTAATTTCTATCAAACCCTATTATTTCAATTCATGAAGAGGAAAGGAAAGATATAATCTTTCTCTCAGCTCCCTAGATTGCGAATAGGCAGAAATAAGTACGTTTTCAAGCGAGGCGGTGGTTCCTGTGCACAGACTGTCTTGTGATTAGCAGATAGCAATTTAAGCAGTTTTGATGAAATGCATATGAGTGCGGTTGAATTCTCACCTCGTACAGTTTTCTGCGATAGATTGTTGTAGTATGCACACATTAAAGCTAACAGATGTATTGAAGAACTTCAGAGTTTGCAGTTTTGAGAACGTATGAGGTTGTGAGTTTTGCCGGGGAAAAGGCTCTGTGTAGTCAGAAGTTAGTAGTCGACATCTTAACACTTCAGAGGTTTTATTTCATAATTAATACATTTAATGTGACGCACAAACACTGGATACCTCTACTGTACACATCTGGGCATCACATAGATCTGAGGATTCACACGCTTACCTCGAAATTCGGATCAATCTGCCGTTTATTCATGGAAAACCCAGGTCACATTGGCGGTCTGACTGTCTGTCAGGGCTGTTGGAGGAGAAGTGCGCGATTTAAATATGTAACGCTTTCAGCAGGTCAGCGTTAACATCACGTGACCCACTCCCTCCAATAATTTCCCAAGTTGTAGACGCTATAATTTCCAAATTTAGACAACACATGTCCATCTCCGGTGTCAAGTTGGTGTTCGTACTCCTTAGTGCAGTCAATTGTATAACTTTCTCTGTTTTGGCGTGCAAATGTTGACGCACTGTAGAATGATGGTTGGTGATTATGTCACATAGCCCCACCCCAGATTGTTCTACGGTATGGAACTAATTTTCCAGCATTTACAGTGGTCAAGCTTTTCCTATATGATTCACTCCAATGTATTCTCGTCTGCATCTGACTGATATGGTTCATCGGACACTGGGTGTCGACTCAGGAAGTCTGCTCCCACATTCATCCCTCCAGGAACATATTCAATCTGGAACGAGTATGGTTGAAGAAGTAATGACCACCTCATGAGTCTTGCATTCAAATTCTTGGATGCTGCGAGAAACATGAGAGGTTGATGATCAAACTGTACTGTGAAATGTTTGCCGTATAAGTATGCCTGAAACTTCTGTACACTCCATACGAGCGCAAGACAGACTCTCTCTCTCTCTCTATAACACTATAGTTTTTCTCAGCTGCATTCAATTTCCTGCTGGCATAAGCTACAGGGAATAGCTCTGATGGTATATCTCCCTTTCTCTGCAACAATGTTGCCCCAACTCCTACGTTACTGGCATTAGTGCACAGCACTAATGGTTGGTCGAGGTCTGGTAGATGTAAAACTGGATGAACTGTTAATGCTTGCTTGAGTGCTGTGAAAGCTCTCTCACATTCAGCTGACCAATTGACTTTCTCTGGTTTCCCCTTTTTGGTAACATCCGTTAATGGTGCTGACAGAGTGTTGAAGTCTTTGATGTATCTTTGATAGAATCCACATAAGGATACAAATGATCTCACATCCTTCTTTGTTTTTGGACGAGGTGCTCTCTGGAGTTTGTCCACATTTCCCTCTTGTGGAGTTATTAGTCCATGGTTATGATGGATCTCTGAATAATATGGTTTCATGACGTATGACCTAGAAAGTCCAATTCTTGGAATCCTATTTGACATTTCTTTGGTCTAGCCGTCAAACCAGTTTCTCTGAGGCGTCTGAACAAAAGATGCAGTGTTTCTACATGCTTTTCAAATGTTTCAGTTGCGATCAGTATGTCATCCATGAAGTTACTGATGTCTGGATGATGTAGTCTTCTTCTTCTTCAGCGTTCCGAGCCATTGAGGTTCTTTGCTGCAAATACAATCCGTCTCCATTCGTCTCTCTGGTGGACCTTCTCTTGCCAGTCGTTGATTCCAAGTGCTTGTAGGTCTGTACATGTATTATCTCTCCACCGCCTTCTTGGTCTACCTCGGGGTCTACGGTCATTTATTTCCTGAGTGTGAGCGAGTTTTGTTTCCCTATTATCTTCCATTCTTTCTATATGCCCCAGCCATTGTAGTCTATTAGCCTTCATGATACCAGTGATTAGCGGGGACTTAAACAGATCATAAATGTCTTTGTTACTTCTTCTTTTCCACTCTCCACTTTGTGTATCCCTAATGGGTCCAAAGATGCGTCTTAAAATTTTGTTCTCAAAGGTTTGTAACAAGGCTTCGTCTCCTTTCGTTGTACTCCAGGTTTCAGAGCCATACAGCACAACTGGTCTGATCAGTGTTTTGTATATTGTGATTTTGGTGTTACGAGATAGCGCCTTTGATTTTAGTAGATGTTGTAGTGCATAGTATATCTTATTTCCAGAGTTGATTCTAGTTTGTATTTCTTCCCTTATGATGTTGGAGCAGTTGAAGATCGTACCCAGGTATTTGTATGTTTCCGTTCTTTTAATGGTCATATTATCTATTTGTATGTGGCCAGAGTTTCTAGCCATTCCGTCTCTTGAAATTACCATATATTCTGTCTTATCTTGGTTGATAACCAGCCCCATCTGTTGGGCTTTTTCCTTTAAGTGAGTCAATATTTCCAATGTCTTTTGTTCACTTTGCCCTATAATATCTATATCATCTGCATAACCAAGCAGCTTGGATGTTCCTCCAATATCACATTCCTCCTTTACCTTCCTTACAACTTTCTCTAGAGCCAGATTGAAGAGTAGCGGCGATAGTGCATCATCCTGTTTCAAGCCAGATGTTATTTGGAAGGGGTCTGATTTCCTGCCTTTATATGTTACTATATTATAAGGATGATGTAGTGGGTGAAGTAATTTTCTCATCATACGTGCAAAAACGCTGGGAGCATTACTTAATCCGAATGGAAGTACGTTGAACTCATAGTGTCCTCCAGGCGTGCTGAAAGCTAACCATGGTCTAACCTCCGGTTTTACAGGAATCTGATAATATCCCTTGCTGAGATCAATCCTAGTAAAGTACTTAGCTCGGTTGAGTACTGTGAAGAGTTTATTCTGATCAGGCAGAGGTTCTGCTTGGAATTCAGTAATAGCATTGAGCTGTCGATAATCGATGCACAATCTATGTTCTCCACTAGGCTTTCTCAACAAGACGACGCTGGCACTGTAAGGTGATTCAGATGGTGAGATTATTCCTGCGGTGAGTAGTTGTTGTATTTCTTCCTCTAAAGTCTTTTGCTTTGCATAAGGAACTGGGTAAGTCTTGACTCGCACAGGTACTCTGTCATTTAACTTCATGTCAAATTCCTCCAAATCAGTACTTCCTGGCTTATCTGTAAGTACGTCTGCATACATAACCATAAGTTCCCGAATCTGCTCTTGCTGATCCTTTGATAAGTTGGGATTAATTTTCACATCCTTAAAGGTCTCTTTGGCTTGCAGTGGGTACTCTACTCCCATTGTTGATCCTTCTTCGACTTCAGTAGCCACACTCATGGCCATCAGAGGTGCAGGTTCGGTGGTTGGGGGTCTTTCATTATATTTCTTCAACAGGTTTATGTGAAATACTTTCATCTTGCCTTTGACAGAAATCATGTAGTTGGTACGTGAGATTTTCTCCGTCACTACATAAGGTCCTCTCCATCCTATTTGCAGCTTATTCTGACTGGTTGGAAGCAGCAACATCACCTTCTCTCCTACCTCAAGTTCTCTATCTTTTGCCTTTCGGTTGAAGTAACGAGCAATTCTTCGTCTGGCGTGACGTAGATTGACATTAGCTTGTTTCCAACTGTGTTGTAAACTATTTTTCAACTTGGCAACATACGTAGATGCAGTCACGACTGTATCGTCTGTATTATCATCGGTCCAGGTTCGGAGTAACGCCTCAAGTGGTCCTTTGATCGGTCGTCCAAACAACAATGTGGCTGGAGAAAAACCTGTTGAGTGATGGGGTACTTCCCTGTAAGCGAATAGAGCTGCGGGTAAATACAAGTCCCAATCCTCTGTCTTCTCCTGGGCAATTTTGCGCAAGATACTGATCAATGTCCCGTTCCACCTCTCCACAAGTCCGTTTGACTGAAGATAATATGGTGAACTGAAAATATGGCGTGAATGAAAAAGTCTGAATGTCTCTTCCATAAGTTTACTATGAAACTGTGAACCGTTGTCCATCAAGATTCTTTGTGGGAACCCTAGACGTGTGAATATTCCTAATAATGCTTCAGCGACGTGTTTGGAGTCACAGCTGGGCATAGGAACTGCTTCGGCCCACATGGTTGTTGTGTCCACAAGCGTTAATATGAATCGGTTTCGCCTCTTCGTTGCGGAGAGAGGTCCGATAATGTCTACAGCCACTTTCTCGAAGGGTATTCCAGTAATAGGCAAATCACTCAACATTGCCGGTGGTGTCCGGTATTTTGGTAATACTTTCTGACACTGTGGGCATGATTTTACAAACCATTGTATGTCTGAGTTCATCCCTGGCCAAAAGTAGTGAGTGGCAATCCGCTGTGTGGTAGCGTTGATACCCATATGCCCACTAAAAGGTAGACTATGGCTCATTTCTAGGATCTGGGCACTATGTTGAGTTGGTACAACAAGTTGGTTGAACTCTTGTCCAGCTCTACCTGCTCGTCTGTAGAGAAGTGCTGACTTCATAAACAGATCACCTTTACGTGGAGGTAAATGTGATTTCGGCAGTTTTCTGAAGCAGGGATCCAAGGTGCTGTCGGCTTCTTGTGCCCTCTTCAGTTCCTCCGTTCGAGGGATTGGCGTAGTTGTTTCTGGGGTCTTTTTCGTCTGGGAACGAGTCGTCATTGTCGACATAGCCACAGGTTGAACAGGTTCTCCCAAAAAAGACACATCTACGGCCAAGAATTACGGGATACGTAGGATCTTCTAAGACTGCAGCCTTGATGGTCCCAGTGACATAACGAGATGCTATGCTCACCTTTGCCACCGGAAGAGACATAGTTGTAGAACTCTTCAGGGGTCCCTGTAATTCGACGATCTCCTCTGTCACCTGTTCCGGGTGAACTAAGGATGATGAAACAACGCAGTCATACGATAACCCGGTATCGTAGAGACAGGTCGTTTTGAATCCATTCAGCAATATGGATTCTACAACTGGAAGATGAGATAATGTGTCTTTATGAGGTGTCTGATTTGACGTTTCATCAGTGTTCAATCCTTTCTCTCTTCGGTTGGCCAAACATGCAGCTGTGTGTGGAGGTGGCTTCTTCTTACAATTTTTAAATGTGTGACCTCTGATCTTACAAAACGTGCAGAATGATTTTTCCTCCTTCAGCGCTGTTTGGGCTAAATTTTGAGTGATGGTTTTGGATTTCCCATTTTTCTTGGTGGCTAAGTTGCCATCACCTTCCTTTGGCTTTGAAGTTTTATCCTGAGGGGGAGTGTTTGCCGAACGTCCCTTGCCTCCGATTTCCTTCTGAGATTTTTCAAATCTCTCTGCCAGGATGATGATTTTTTCAAATCGGTCAGCCCCGTTTTGTGTTAACAATGCTTTCATCTCATTCGACATTTTTCCCTTGCGTTGGTCGATGATGATCATCTCGCGTAGTCCCTCGAAATTTTCATCGAACTATCCTAGGCAGGCCCATCGTTGAATGTAAGATTTCAGTCTGTCCACAAGTTGTGCATAGCTTTCGCCCGGCTCTTTCCTTACGGAGTTAAACCGAACTTTATAAGAGTCACCGTCCACTTCAAATCGGCTCAAGAGTGCCTTCTTGAGTGTTGCGTAGTCCTGCTATTCCTCACGGGTGAGTCGAGAGAACACGTCGTATGCGGTTGATCTTAAAGCTTGCGACAATTTAGTTGCCCATCTTTCCTCCTCAAGTCCACAGCTGACGCACATCAATTCGAAACGAGACAAAAATGCCACGACGTTGTCTGTCTGGTCATTGAATGGTTCAAGAGGAAACGACATAGCTCCGGAATTAAGGTGGGAGACATTAGAATGTTGTTCTGCCACTGGAAAATCTAATGAGTTTGTGGCGGTGTGGGCAATTTCTCCCTCTAGTCTTCGGATCTCCAAGTCAGTTTCCATCCTCTTCAACTCCAACTGGTGTTGACGTTCTCTTTCCTTATCCCTGATTTCATCTTCTCTCATGACTATTTCAGCCTGAAGCCTTTTCTCTTTCTCATCTATGTCGGCCTGAAGTTTTCTTTCCTTCTCAGCTAATTCAGCCTGAAGTTTCTTTTGTTCCAACTCATATGCCTATAGGCGTTCCTTCTCCTTTTCAGCTATTTCAGCCTGAGTTTGTTTCTCCTTGAGGGCTAGATCGGCTTGGAGTCTTTCTCTCCTATCGAAATCGTCAGAGACATATTTAGCCAGCTCAGGGCCGTCTAAACTGCATTGTTTACCTATATCAATTATCTGGGCCCGAAATTTAGCAGCTTCGGCTATGCTTATTGTTTAAGTTTTTATTGCTTAGCAAAAAAAAATTAGTGCAGTTTGATCCGATCCGTGTAAGCCTGTCACTCCCTGGATCTGCAAATATATAGCAAAGCATGCACTATATTAAACAACAATCACTAAATAATTTCTTTTGAACCCAGGTAGGCAGTTCTGATAACACCACTGGTATCTGACTGAAGAAATATTAGCAACTTTATTTCCTGTCTATCTGTCAATGCTCCACAAGCTAAGGACAGAAGGCATAGAAGTAACCAGAATGGTTCCACTCTTACTAAGAGAATCCGAAATTTGACAGAGATTTCCCTCCGGATAAAGATTTTTCCGGTAGGTGATGAAATCTTGTAAGTTCAAATTCTTATGAGGAAAGACACTTTCTCTAAAGAGAATAATGTTTAGACAATAGACTCACACTCCATCTTCTTCTGGAATACCTTCTCTGAAACAAAGACACTATTTGGAAGAGTCCCTATTGTTCAGAAGAAATGTCCAGTCACCAAACTCTCATTTTCAGATAAATGCAATTCTTGTCATGTGGTTGTCAATCACTACCCAACATGATGTATGTTTATCATTAAATCATATAATGACAATAATCAAATCTGAAAATCCGTGTGTACAATTTATAAAATTGTTTAAACAAGCACAATGTATCCTGTGTAACTCAATTTAATACTGCTCTTATCAAGTATCACTTATCCTTTAGGGTTTAGTATCCCCCGACAGATAATCTATTCCCAGGGTTTATCATACGGGACAATAGCTGCCCAATATGTCTGCTGGAGTTCAAATCCGGGACGGGCCAACAACAATGTCGTATATTGCGAAGGGACTGGGGATCACTGTTGTGTATAACCCATACTCTGGATAAAGAAGCTGGGCCCCATCCACTTCTAATTTGTAAATAATCAAGAACACGACCCTTGAGTATTACAGGCTCGGTTTCATTTTTCGTCTAGGAGTTTTGTGGTCCCTTTCATTGGGTGTAGTGAATACTAGATCTGACTCTGCCCCCTTCACTTGGAACCTTATAGCTCTCGAACCCCCATTGATAGTCTGAGAAATGTCTGAAAAGACTTAATCAGCATGAATCAAGTGAAGATTAGCATGGGTCATGAGCAGTCAAGAGATATAGAGTCTTCTCTTTTCCCTCTGTTATTTCATTGAGATTAGTAATTTGGTAAATAATTATTTAACAATTACTGGTACACATTGAACATCTTGTTTCACAAAAAAAAAAACCAGATAATTAACAGACAGGTTGAACTGAAAATTAAATTATGAGATCCAGTTACTGTTTGTGTAGTTTATTGATTGGCCTGTTTCTTTTGGCCTTTTGATATCATCTCACATTTTATACATTTGTTCAAGACATATGATCAATGTGTAAATGCACATCAGTACCATTTAGTTTCAGTCAATCAATAAATAAGAGTAATCATAATGATGATGATGATTGAGACATAGATCTCTTCCTGTATAAAGAAAGTTTCTAAATCTTATTATGCCTTATATTGTGTTTTGGGTTGTCTTGTCATTCTTTTCCATTCTTGATTGTTGGTGATTATGTCACAGTGGTTAAAAGTGAAAAATGGGCAGAGGTGTGTCAAAGAGTAAGCACAGACAAGTCACTGAAATTGTTCTGGCGACTACATAAAAGCATGAGCGGGGTAGTCAAGAATAAGAGCATTTCTGACTTCCAAGGTGCTGATCTCACCTGGCAGAGAACTGACGAGGACAAGAGCAAAGCCCTCTTTGAACGCTATCTAGAGCAGAGCAACCAGACAGACATGAGAGGCCGAAATCTTGCCAAGGAGGTCACGTCAGACAGGTGCAAGGCCCAGAACACTTCGGATGAAGACACAGTAACAGTGAAAGAAATCAAGACTGTGCTTCGACGATCAAAACACAGCGCTCCAGGGCCAGATGGCATAAGATACAACGACATCAATAGGTGTACCGACAACGAGCTAGAGGAACTAGCAAACATGTACAACAACAGTATAGGGAGTGCTAGCATCAAGCAGGAGTGGTTACACTATCTGATTCCCTTGCCGAAGCCTGGCAAAGACCACACAAAAATTTAGGGATATCGAGTTATAACCATGCAGAATACAATAGGCAAGCTGCTGAAGAAGTTAATTGCCAGGAAAATATCAAGCCAGCTAGAGAAGCAAGGTGTTTTCCCACCTACCCTGGGTGGGTACCGTCCAAAACAAGAAACCTGGACCAATGCAGCAGTTTTTGCCCATGATGTCTATGAAGGTTTCCACTCAGGCATTGACACCTTTGCTGCAGCGATTGATCTTGAGGGCGCGTACAACTGAGTACCATTGGATTTTTTAATGCTTCAGCTTCTTGAACTCAAAACAAGTCCATTCCTCCTTAGTTGGATCGCTGCAACCCTCTTCCAAAGGAAAGCATACTTTAGATGTGGCAGTTGGACGTCGGAACCAACAACAATATATCCTGGCCTACCACAGAGATCACCATTATCTCCGGTACTGTTCAACGCCTACACTGTGAGAATAACCAGTGAGCAGATCACTGGACCTGGCAGGACATTGTCATATGCCGACGATGTTTTAGTGTATCGCCAGGGTAAGGATAGAGATCAGGTTGCTGTGGAACTACAAACCGAACTCAATCGCATAAGCACTTCGTGTGTTGAGGCTGAGGCAATGGTCCACCCAACAAAAGGCAACAGTGACTTGTTTCTCGTTGAATAATAATATTGTCAACACTCCAACACCAACTGTAAATCTGTGTTCAGAGACGGTGGAAAGAACGCAGGCAATGAATTACCTGGGGATACGGTTTGATCGAAGCCTTGCTTATAATGAGCACATAGACCAGGTGATAACAAAGGCCAAGCGGGGGTTGGCTGCGATGCGGGTGATGGCGGCAGCAAACTGTGAGCAGCGCCATCTATGTCTTCTATACGAAGGGCTGGTCATGTCTGTTCTTGAGTATGCGATGGCAATCCTGACTCTCAGCCGTAAACAGATAGAAAGGATGGAAAGGATACAGAATGAAGCTATGCGCATTATTCTTGGATGTACAAGAGATACAGCATGCAGGGCAATGCGCTACCTTCTTGATTTTCCAACCATTGAAGATAGAATACAAGTCTGCAGAGCTCGTGCCTACCTCAGAGTTAACGCAAACGCACATCATCCACTGCACAGTGAAATTATGAAGGTGAAGGGCAGCAGGTTAAAAAGAGGACGGTCGTGGATGGGTCAAGCAGAAGATATTCTTCAACGGGTGTGTTCACTTGAAGACTTAGAAACTGGCGAGGAGTGGGTGCAAGTGCCAACAGATTTCTGCACATCCTTTTCAGTTTGCATCCAACTAGACATAAAATGCAGACAAGAAAACCCGGCAGCTGTGGAGGCGGAAGTACAAGCGTTGATTTTTTGAGAATTTGCTAGACGGTGATGCTGTCATTTACACAGATGGGTCGGTCGTCCGACATATGAGAAGCTCATGGGCCTTTACGGCTCAGGCGGAGGGAGAATTGTGAAGGAACACTCTGGTGCTTTTGCTGAGACCACAAGTAGCCTGACTATGGAAGTCATGGCAGTAAGTAAAGCAATAACATGGCTCGAGACACAGACATTTACTAGGGCATGTTTCCTTAGCGACTCAATGAACATGCTCCAGAGGATAGAGATGGGGGGATCCGAAGAGAATGGTTGCTGCCTCTGGAGCGGTCTCGACTGGCAAAGATTAGTTTCATCTTCGTGCCAGGGCATGCGGGAGTACAAGGAAATGAGCGGGCTGACAAGCTCGCAGGTAACGCTACTCTGGAGGGCGGACGCGCCATGGACCAGGCTGACATTCTGAATACTCTACGAGAAGTAAGACTTTTGCGAGAACCAAGTGATGACTGTGAATCTACAACCATGGCCAGACTGCGAGAACAGCAAATTAAAAGAGGGGTGGCCAAACAAGAACATTACGCAGGAAGCCAAAGAAGACTGATAAACCAACACAGAACTGGTGTCGTTAGCCGCTACACGCTGCGAGATTTGCTGAGGAGAGGATCCGAGCACTTATGGACTGAATGGTTCGATGTGCAATGAGGATGATCTGTCGACTAACTAACTAACTAACTAATTGCTTCTTTTCATCTGACATGTAGACAGTTAATGCTTCTGTGACCTGTAGATTGTTTCATAACAATCATACTGTTTCATCTTGTTGGTACATCTTGCTGCAGTTTAATCAATGGTGACTCAGTATAATTTTGCAACTCGGTTGTGTTTGCAGCACTATGTTTAAAATGTCCGACAATTGTTCCACATCCGGTTCATTTTTATAAGTGATGGGAGAAAAGTTTTCGATTAATCGTTAAAAAAAAACATTAATCGTTAAAAAAAAATTAACGATTAATCGATTAATTAATCGCTGACTTCCGCAGCCCTAATATATATATTATATATAGCGGGGAAGCGTGGGCATTTATTATTCGCCATGTCACCGGATCATCAGAATTGTGGATCAGCTCAGTGGTCTTGTCTCGACCATGCCAAGTGGTCAAGCTATCCAGGTATTTACTTCTCTGTCTTCCCCTTGTTCTCTTCCCCCTCGATATTGCCATTTGTCACTAAGTTGTCTATTTTTTTTTCTTCTCATAAAATGTCCAAACAATTTTGACTGTCTACGTCTAATTTCTCTAATCAGTTTACGATTTTCATTTCTTTCTTGTAGACTTGATCATTGGTTTTTCTGTCTGTCCATGGTATTCTTTGAAGTCTCCTCAGAAATCACATTTCCACAGCTATAAGATGTTTTTTTTTTTAGCTTATCTGCTCATTAACTACGCTTCACATCCATACAAAAGTACGGGTTCTATGTAGCACCTCAACACACTTTTTCTCGTAACAATCGACATCTTTTTATTGGTCAGTATGTTTTTTCATCTTGCAAAAGGCTGCCTTCGCGATGGCGTTTGTTGTTTTAATCTCTTCAAGGCATCTCCCATGAGATGTTATGACTGTTCAGAGTTAATTGTACAGATTCACATGTTTAAGAATATTCCTATTTACTTGTATATTACATTGTGGTATTTCGTTCTTCCTAGTGACGACCATAATCTGTGTCTTCTTACAATTTAATTCTAACCCTAGTTGTTCACTGTGTGCAACAATCGCATCTATTAAATGTTGCAGATCCTGCTCATTGCCTGCAATCAATACTGTATTATCCACATATCTAATGTTATTGACTTATGTCCCTAAATGGTTTTTGCTCTTATATCTTCTAAATTTCTAAAATTATTTTTCATTGTATAGGGAAAAGAGGCATCTGGAATTATTACACATCCCTTTCCCCCACGTCTCTTAATAGGCTTATATTGACCTACTTCATTATCAATCTTTATGGCAGGTTATTGTTTCCAATATATGTTTTTACAAGTTTACGATCTATCCCAGCAATATGTAGATCTTCGAGCATCTTTATAGTGCTCACATTCTTAATTTATGAAAAGCTTGTGAGTAGTCAATGAAGCAAAGTTGTAGGTCTTTATTTCTATAGAAAGAGCTGTTAATGTTCTCAGGACAGTCACAGCATTTACTGTACCCTTACCTTCTACGAATTCACATTGTTCTTTCCCAATTTGGTGTTGTATATGAGGTAGAAACAAGAGTGAATAAATAACAAGAAAAATAATGCGGTCTAAAATGTTTCTAACAAATTGTTTGCATATTCTTTACAGGACATTGCTGTCAACATCAGCATCTTTCAGCTGATTGTTGATTTCTTGGCAAGATTACGCTCAGTAGTTTGCCATTGCTTTCTGAGCGGCCGGCTCACATACCCCGTAAGTTACCGACGCGATTCGAACCACTTCTGATTCTCACCGTCATCACGTTACCTACGAGAGTATACGAGATTACGGAGAAAAGTCGCCAACCTCTAGGGCAGGCAGCGTACGATAATATCCAGTGACCCCCCTGACAAAGCAACTGGATGATCTGGACTTTGCTTTTGGCATTGCCTTCGTGTCTCACACACGAAATCAGGTGTAGGATAAACTAACAATACTAGATGAGATGTCACAACACCTAGGTTTAAACATTCATAGAATAAACACTTTGATAATAAGAATAGATCAGGCAAAAGATAACTTGATCTCCCGTGGGGAAACCTAACTTCAAGAGACAGAATCATACAACCATTTAAGTAACACTGCAGCCAAAGTGGTGGAACAACTTCGCAACAAAAAAAAATGACGGCATAAAATGGTTTGACAAAATCACAAATGTTGAGCTCATGGAGTAAACAAATAGCAATAAACCAAGAGGTGAAGAAAAGATACAGGCACCGGATAGGGCATACAGTGAGAAAACCTCAGAATAGAATAACTAGAAATTTCTTAGTCTAATATCCACAGGGCAAAAGAAATCGAGGAACACCTAAAACCTAACGAAGAGGAGAAGCAGAAACAGAAATGAATAATATGGGGAGGACATAGACAACTGCATGGAAAGGCTAGGGATTAGGGGATGTGTAGAGGAGGGGATGTGAGTTGCTTGAGGGCCTATACGCCCATGGGATATATAGCATAAAAGAAAAATAAGAATAAGAAGAACAAAAAGAAAATGAAAAGAAGCTAGTTTGGAAGAAGCTTCAGTTCAGTATCATAACGGTCTTGCTTATTCCTAATCTTTTATTCTCGGTTTGTTTAATTTCTTTATTGTTGTTATTTCTTTAATTATTTACTTCTCAATGAAGAAACTGGCAAAATATAAATAAAAGTTAATGGAGAAAACAGGAATGATAGCATTTATAATGCACACAAAAAAAAAAAAAACAATGATAAGAGGCAAGCAGAGCATATGCACGATTACAGCTTTGTCTACCTTTGTTTTTTGGAACTTTATTCTGAGCAGCCCATGTGGAATGCATATTTATTCCCTTACTGGTGTATGTGTTTGTATTTAAATACAACTGATAAGAGATGCGTGTGTAGTGTGTGTTTATGTGCTCACGTAAGGACGCACTTTCGCAGGCCAGTATGCTAGAGTCGTCATTTAGACATTAATTGGCTCCCTAAAAATAGCCCAGGAGCAAAAATGTTACGTCTCTTCTGTCCACACAAGTTTCTTGTCTAAACTAAGTGAATTGGGGCGTGCTTAAACTGGCGATTCATTCTTTGTGAAAGCCTCCCAGACTCGACCAACTGAAATCGACTATAAATTTGTTTTTCATCAGCTCGCAGCGATTCAATAAACGGCTCACAAACCGAAGGAAATTTGGTTTCGATTTCGTTAAACTCTGGTCTGAATGGACTGGCCAGATTGGCATCCCATGGAGATTTTGGATCTTTGAATTTAAACATTTGGCTTGGATTTCGTTGCTTTAGGGCTGAAAGGCACTGATAGCCAAGGTAATGCTGTTTGCCAGGTCGGATTGCTATGTTTGCTATTAAACGAGCTCTTATTTATGTTGTATACAATCTCAAGGTGTGTCTTTTTATAAAAAGTATGGCTTCTTTGTAGTTGAGGTAGTAGTACGGCTTGTACCTTAACCAACACAGCCATACAACACTGAATGAATTACCTATTGCAGATGATCAGTGAGTAATCAAATGGTGGAGAAATTGGATACAATTGAGATGTGGTTTTTGAGAAGAATGTTGGTAATTTTGCCGAGAGATAAATAAATAGACGCTGTGGTAATGACAACAGTAAATACACAATAACATATACAAAATAGAGACTATAATGTATAGTCTGAATTTCTACGTATATTGTTAAGTAAAATCTTGGAAACTGTTGAAATACCAGCAGACTGAAGAGAATGGCATCCGGTGAAGTTGCAAAAGTGTCAAATTTATGGAAATATAATGTTATTGTCACTTCTCGGGAAAATATTAACCAGCACCAGTTTACGTAGATTAAGGGATGTCGTTTATAGCAATACAAAATTGAACAGTCGGGCTTCCAAAGAAAGCAGATCCTGCGCTGACCAGCAAGCTTTAATAATAACATAATAAAGGAGAAAAGCATTGTACATAATTTGCAACTTTATATTGGATTGCTGGACTTTGAAAAGGCCTTTGAGACAGCTTTGATTGGGAATCGCTATGGAAACTGATGAGCCTCCGCCCCCCCCCCCCCCCAATAAAGGAAAGGCGACCTCGAAATCTGTGAAACTAGACTATAACATACAACAATAGGAAAGAGACAAACAGCTTCCTTGTGTCATGTGATAAGAAGAGATGTATTGAAGAATAGACAGTCTCTAATATTCATATAGACTCCAATGCATAGATTATATATGGGACTTTGATAGTTTTTTTCTATCATGTGATGAGAACAGAGGTATTGAAGAATATATAAACTCTAATCTCCATATGTCAGTCTCCCTGGCCCAGGAGTTAACGTCTTTCTTCGTAATCCAGTATATTGTCGTGAGTAACATAACCTGCGCGAGAATCGGTTGCGGTTCTCGCCGCTTTGGTAACTTACGAGGTATGTGAACCGGTCGCTCAGAAGGCAATGGCAAACTACTGAGCGTAATCTTGCCTAGTACACCAACAGCAGCTGAAAAATGCTGATGTTGACTGCAACGTCCTGTAAGGGATATGCAAAAATAACATCTCCATACAGACTCTAATACTTAGACTATATATAGGACTTTAATAAATGCCTTTTTTCAAAATGCCATGTGCACTTGTTTATCCAAACATGGCAGAGGTTGAACCTACCGAGCACCCATATTAATTGTTTATAAGAAATCGTGTCGATTATCACATCTTAATGTACACGCAATAGCAGCGGTGATTTTCGCTTGTCTTCCGCCGATGTGCCTATAATTAAACACTTGTCTCAGCTGACAAAAGTTGTGAACTGCTAATGTTCTCATTGTCATCATCATCATCATCATCATCATCATCATCATCATCATCATCATCATCATCATCATCATCATCATCATCATCATCATCATCATCATCATCATGAAGTACCCTGCCAACTGGCGTAGGCGTTATTGCCTCTCCACATATCTCGGTCTTTGGTGTTCTGGTCCAGCTCTGCTGCCATGCCACCCAGCATCATTTCTCTTGGTCGGCCTCTGCCTCTTTTCCTACTGATCTTTCCAGTTGTCACAACGTTCTCTAATGCCTCTCTTATCATTGCATGACCATTGTTGTATATAATGAACTAGTTTCATTAGCCTCTTTCAGGCAACCAGTGGTTCTTGGTTACTCTGACAGTCATAGGAATTCGCAACCTACGTCTCAAGAATATCATCTCTTTTGCTTCCGAGTTCTTCCCAGTTTGTTCATGTACGTTCCGTGATTCGCTGCCACACAATAAATCAGGTTCTATTTAGCATTTTAGCACTCTTTTTCTCATATTCAATGATAGTTGAGTTGAGATGAGTCAAGATCTGACATCATTGCACTAGGGGCATTCCCATAAGCGCACAGTCCTCATCTTCAACAGCAAGCGTAGAGTTCCAATACTAATGGTGCCGGTTACAATCTGATTATATTTCCGTCTTTCTTAACCTCTGGAGTGACGACTGTCGACCATATCCTCTCACCACCCCTCGCTGCTGCATTCTCTCTAAACCATTTTAAGAGAAGCTGAGTCGCAAAGACAACTTATCAAATGATCGCTTACGCCAGCCGGCAGGTCTTCACCTTGTTCCCTTCCCTTCGATCTTGCCAGTTGTCACCAAGTTCTCCAAGTCATTTCTTCTCATAACATGTCCAAAAATTTTGACTGTCTACGTCTAATGATAAATTGTTTATGGTTACTTTTTTTTCCATTATTACCCATATGTTATCAATAAAGATACCCTCAAACTGTGATACAGTTTGACGGGGAAAATGCTTAATCAATTTATTATATTCAAATATCTAGTGGCAATCAAAACATAAGGTGGAATTAGCGTGATAAAGACTAAAATCAGAATAGGCCAAGCAAAACCCGTTATTCAACAACTGAAAATAAAAAATGTCAACGTCATTAAATGCCAGAAATATAGTAGTAAAATGTCATATATAATTTTAATTCCTTTTGTTGTATGGCGGAGTATCATAACACGTCAATGCACAAATCAGAAAAACTTGGAGACAAGTGTGATGTTAAAAAAGAAAGTTAGTTGCATATCCTGTACAGGACGTTGCAGTCAACCCCAGCATTGTTTGGCTGTTCGTGATGTCTTGGCAAGTTTACGTTCTGTAGTTTGCCATTGCTTTCTGAACGAAAATGTGATGCAGTGGCTTTTTAGAAGTATGTTGTGCTTAACTTGTACTGTTAGAGTAGCGGCCTGGAAAGGCAAATGAAACTTCAAATATGAGCATACGAGTAGGAGAGAGAGAAATAACGTTCGTTTGACACTTAATATACGGAGAGAGGATGTGGTAAACACGGCGATGACTAGAAAGATCATCGGTACAGGTAAGCGACAGACCGAGCGAAATGATGATGGATGAACTGTGAGGGATATTGTCAATAGTATTGATCCAGAACGTCCTGAACCGAGATCTGTCAGGATTTATGAACGCCTACGACAGCTGTCATGGCGCGTGATAATGATGGTGATATTATCATTCGAATAACTGCATAATACGCTTCGACTGTCTTACTTTTAAAATAAATAATTATTATTTGTATCAGCTGTTAACATGTGTTTGGTAGTTTGTCTGATATTTCACGTGTTTGTGAAAGAAGACCAGATTTTGTTCCTAGTTTCACGTGTTTGTGATGGAAGGTCAGTTTTTGTTCCTGACAGTTTGAAGTATTTGCTATGGAAGGCCAGTTTCTGTGAGTAATAATTTCGAGTGTGTGTTATGGGAGACCAGTATTATTTCAACTATTTCCTTAATTATCCACCTTCACTGGGGGGACACTTTCTTCTGCACCACCTACAAAAAGCATTGTTTCGCAAGTATTTAGGAGTTTTTTGCCTCCTCTGTTCCAATATGTTTCGCATAGTCCCTAAATATAAATCCCGTATTTTTGTTAATTTCACTTCTCCAGTCATCAGTGGTGTATTTCCCAATTCATACTGTTCTAACACTCCAGGTGCCAATACTGAAGACACTGCCTAGGTTAAAGGCGATAACTTGGTAATCTGTACTCTTTCCCGTCATGACTTAATACTTCTTGGAGAAGAGCTTCCTGTCCTCTACAGTGTCTGTGTTTTCCTTATATTTAGACTTGTTAATGGTTGTGTTACGTAGATAAAGTTAGTTGTTAGTCGTTAGCCGCAGTTCCAACGTCACGGTAAAGGGTCACCACATAATGCGCCGTTTCTGTGTCAGTGAATATCACACAATATGATCCTCATTGTTCCATGTGAAAATTGCAACAGATAGCAGTCCCGATAAACCAACAGTACGCAGAGACATAAATGCATAAGGCCGCTGCCAGAATGCTAACACAACCGTCAACCACGACAATTACAGTTTATCGTCGATGGAAACGGTAGTCACTAGAAAAGTAGCAGTTTCACACACATTTCTGCATAATGCAGAACCAGCTAGCTCAGGTTAAGTGTCGGCCATGTCCTGTGGTCATTCCCTGCTGCACCGTCTCTCCAAGCTGTGATGAGAACACGAGAACACGAGTGCTACATGAAAACCATACTGTTATATGCATGTAATAAGCGGACAAGCTGAGTCACATCTAACAATAGTGGAAGTATGGTTTCTGTCGAAAATTCGGAGAATATCATAGGCGGACAGGAAAGAGTCCAGCCAAAAAAAAAAAAAACGTAAATTGATACGATAAATTAGACATAAATTAAACAACCAAGACTTCTGGACACGTCTTAAGGAATAATAAACTAGAAAACTTAGCCACACCTGGCAACATTTATTGGAAAAAGAACAAGTGGAAAGCAGAGAGATAAATAAATGGATGGTTTGACCGCACGGCATAATTGCCACAAGAACATACACCTGGTCCAAACTCTGGTGATTGTATAAGTGGGCGAACCATGACCGCCCACGCTTATCTTCACGAAACTTGATGATGATGGCCTCTAGAGTTAACAAAGTTCGACATTGCTTTGAAGAAAACAAACGGCAAGAGACATCAAAGGTCCGCAACTTCTCATACATATTTGTATTCATTAATTCCCTTTGGGGTCTGAGTAAATCCTGCTGGTGTGACGACATTTCAAACAAAGAATGTTTTACTATTATTTTTTCCAGTATTCGTTTGCAACAACATCGTTCATCTGGCCATTTATTGTGTCCTTCTTGTACTTAAATGTTCACGTTCTTTCTTGCATCGCGTTCTTCTTCCTCTTCTTCTTCTTCTTCTTCTTCTTCTTCTTCTTCTTCTTCTTCTTCTTCTTCTTCTTCTTCTTCTTCTTCTTCTTCTTCTTCTTCTTCTTCTTCTTCTTCTTCCTCTTCTTCTGCTGCTGCTGCCGCCGCCGCCGCCACCGCTGCTGCTGCTGCTGCTCCTACTACTACAGTTTTACCCTCTTTATCGCCTTTGCTGTTTTGTTTTTCTCCTTGTTCATGCATTTGTTCTTCATCTTCTAGTTCTACCCTCCTCCTAATTCTACTTCTGAGACTGCGACCTCTTCTTTTCACCCTCTCCTACTCCTACTGGTTCTCTTCCTCCAGATCCTTTCCTCGTCCTCTTTCCTCTTCCCCTTCTCCCAGTTCACATACTTCTTACACTCTCCCATCCTACCCCTTTCCTTATTTATCTTCTTCTTTTTCTAATATTGCTTGCAGTTTTATTCCTCCCTCTATCCACATATTCTATTATTTAATTGTCCATTCTCAATGTGCGTTATTTCTGTGCCTCTTTTTCGAGTATTTTTTATTTGTCTCATTCCTTCTTCCGTTCCCCGGAGAAATCATAAAATCGTTTGCATCATTAATAATTGAGGAAATGCCGCCTGTCCGAGTCAGAATGGCTCTACTGTTATCTGTAAGTAGTGCATATACACGCGGATCACGTCTTTGCGCAACTTTGTCTCGCATTTCTTTCGTTGCCTAATGCATGTGGCTTTCAAATTCCATTTATGTGTATAGCTTAAACATAATGCTATTATTTTTTTAACATAAACTGTTTAATGAGTTTACAGAAATCGATATAACACAAGCAAGCTTCCCCAATTGCAAACATGCAAAAAGGACACCTTTGGATGTAAAATGCACATGGAAATATCATGGAATAACAACATTTCTGTTATAATATGTTAGCCTTCTTCTTATAGGCAATGTCGTGTGTAGTTGGTGATCATGCCTGTCCACAATCTTCTGTCTCTTGTGCTGCGAAGCATTTCTGATACCGAAAATCCTCCGTACCATGATGTCAAACTGTCCAGCATCTTTTCTCTTGGTTTCCCCCTGCTCCTTTTCCACTCCAAGCACAAGGTTATGACAACATACTCCAACGACCCTCTTTTCATGACATGCCCAAAGAATGTTGAATATCTTCTTTTGATTCGAGTAACCAGTTCTTTTTGTGAGTTAATTTCTTTTAAGACATCTTCCTTGCTTTTGCTGTCCGCCACCGTGTTCTCATCATTCTTTCAGAATTAACGTTTTTTGCTGCTGTCAGCACACAATCAAAAAACAGACAATACAAGTGTGATGAGGTCTAATAACTACAACAGACTTTACACGCTGCAAAACCGCCCAATACTTTGTCATGATTATGGAATACAATCAGTACCCACGTCGTTCAATCGCAGCTTGCGGAGCTCACGAATATACTGGGAATGTCCCTGTGCAATGTCCATTCTTGACTCAGCACAACTTAACTCACTGTCTTCTGGTGAGAGTAAGTTATTACCACTCTCCCAATGTCTTCAGCATATACAACAGCAAGCATCTAACATCACTGGTATTCTGTAACAAAATAACATCACCAACAACAACATCAGCAACAAAAACAATAACAACAAACATGGCAAACACAACAACATCGGAAACAACTGGTGTTTGGATGAAGAATGACTAGCGTGATGAATTGGAGTAAAGTGAGGAAGAGTTACACAATTCGTCGACCACACTTTCTCGCCTGAGACCATCTGAATACAGTGGCAAGGCAAGTCAAGACGTCCGAAGACGAACACAGTTGCAGTGGATGACCAAGGCAACGACAGGCGCAAACAACAGCAACAACTGCTATAACAACAACTGTTATAACAACAACTACTATAACAACAACTGCTATAACAACAACTACTGTAACAACTGCTATAACAACAACTGTTAGAGCAACAACTGCTATAACTACAACGGCTATAACAACAAACTGCTATAACAACTACTGCTATAACAACAACTGCCATAACAACAAACTGCTATAACAACAACTGCTATAACAACAACTGCTATAACAACAAACTGCTATAACAACAAACTGCTATAACAACAACTGCTATAACAACAACTACTATAACAACAACTGCTAGTATAACAACAACTGCTATAACAACAAGTGCTATAACAACAACTACTATAACAACAACTGCTATAACAACAAACTGCTATAACAACAACTGCTATAACAACAACTGCTATAACAACAACTGCTATAACAACAAATGCTAGTATAACAACAACTGCTATAACAACAAACTGCTATAACAACAAACTGCTATAACAACAACTGCTATAACAACAAACTGCTATAACAACAACTGCTATAACAACAACTGCTATAACAACAACTGCTATAACAACAACTGCTAGTATAACAACAACTGCTATAACAACAAACTGCTATAACAACAACTGCTATAACAACAAACTGCTATAACATCAACTGCTATAACAACAACTGCTATAACAACAACTGCTATAACAACAACTGCTAGTATAACAACAACTGCTATAACAACAAGTGCTATAACAACAAACTGCTATACAAACAACTGCCTACGGAATGTTATTGCGAATCGAACTTTTATTATTTTTTTTTTTATGTGTGCCTTTCCCATTATGTAAATCAGTACACTGTTTAGTAAATACATGGAAGTTGCAGTAGTGAAATGGCCAATTTGCTTGCAAGACATAACAGTGGCCGCGCATTCAAATCTCCATGGAGGCAATTATGTTAAATAGACATATTCCCCCTGGTCGATCTAGTCTAAAATGGCTATCCAGACACGCCCTGAAAAGTAAAGATGACCAGCATGAAAATGACCACATCACCCATACAATGACCACATCACCCAAACAATGACCACATCACCCATACAATGACCACATCACCCATACAATGACCACATCACCCATACAATGACCACATCACCCTTACAATGACCACATCACCCACACAATGACCACATCACCCATACAATGACCACATCACCCATACAATGACCACATCACCCACACAATGACCACATCACCCATACAATGACCACATCACCCATACAATGACCACATCACCCACACAATGACCACATCACCCATACAATGACCACATCACCCATACAATGACCACATCACCCATACAATGACCACATCACCCACACAATGATCACATCACCACACAATGACCACATCACCCATACAATGACCACATCACCCACACAATGACCACATCACCCACACAATGACCACATCACCCATACAATGACCACATCACCCATACAATGATCACATCACCCATACAATGACCACATCACCCACACAATGACCACATCACCCATACAATGACCACATCACCCATACAATGATCACATCACCCATACAATGACCACATCACCCACACAATGACCACATCACCCACACAATGACCACATCACCCATACAATGACCACATCACCCATACAATGATCACATCACCCATACAATGACCACATCACCCACACAATGACCACATCACCCATACAATGATCACATCACCCATACAATGACCACATCACCCATACAATGATCACATCACCCATACAATGACCACATCACCCACACAATGATCACATAACCCACACAATGACCACATCACCCATACAATGACCACATCACCCATACAATGATCACATCAGCCATACAATGACCACATCACCCATACAATGACCACATCACCCATACAATGACCACATTACCCACACAATGACCACATCACCCATACAATGACCACATCACCCATACAATGATCACATCACCCATACAATGACCACATCACCCATACAATTACCACATCACCCATACAATGACCACATCACCCATACAATGACCACATCACCCACACAATGACCACATCACCCATACAATGACCACATCACCCATACAATGACCACATCACCCACACAATGACCACATCACCCATACAATGATCACATCACCCATACAATGACCACATCACCCATACAATGACCACATCACCCATACAATGACCACATCACCCACACAATGACCACATCACCCCTACAATGACCACATCACCCATACAATGACCACATCACCCATACAATGACCACATCACCCATACAATGACCACATCACCCACACAATGACCACATGACCCATACAATGATCACATCACCCATACAATGACCACATCACCCACACAATGACCACATCCCCCATACAATGACCACATCACCCATACAATGACCACATCACCCATACAATGATCACATCACCCATACAATGACCACATTACCCACACAATGACCACATCACCCATACAATGACCACATCACCCATACAATGACCACATCACCCACACAATGACCACATGACCCCTACAATGACCACATCACCCATACAATGACCACATCACCCACACAATGACCACATCACCCATACAATGACCACATCACCCATACAATGACCACATTACCCACACAATGACCACATGACCCATACAATGACCACATCACCCACACAATGACCACATCACCCATACAATGACCACATCACCCATACAATGACCACATCACCCATACAATGATCACATAACCCATACAATGACCACATTACCCACACAATGACCACATCACCCATACAATGACCACATCACCCATACAATGACCACATCACCCACACAATGACCACATCACCCATACAATGACCACATCACCCATACAATGGCCATTGACCTACACAATTCTGGGACTAGCACCATATACCCAACACACCTGAAGCCGTGTAAATGGGCCGCCTCCGTTACGAAAGGGTTACGGTTCCAGTTCGTAATCCCGCATACCGCGTTTGAAACACATCTGCGTGCGATTTGGCAGCAGAACACCTTGCGATAGTGTGTTTTTAATGAAATGGTATGGGTGCCGGTCGTTCAGAAAGCGATGGCAAAGTACGGAACGTAAACTTGCCCAGGAATCATCTTTTTCCCGGGTTTCCTCCTGTTTCAGGATATTGCGGTCAACACCAGCATCTTTCAGCTGTATGTTGATTCCTAGGCTAAGATTACGCTCATCAGCACGCCACGACTTTCTGAGCGACCGGCTCCATACTCCCATAAGCCACTGGCGCGACTCGAACCACTTCCAATTCTCGTGCGCTCACGTCAACCACGAGAGTATTCGGGGTTACGGAGAAAGCTGCTAACCTCTCGACCAGGGAGACCGGCCCAGGAATCATGAACGGCCAAAAAATGCTGGTGTTGACTGCTACGTCCTGTAAATGATATGTAACTAGATAATCTTGTTACTATTTTTTTTTTTTTTTTTGCATATTCTGTTTACGCTGTCAATCGCTGTCAACACCATCATTTGATTGCTGTTGTTGATGTCTTGGCAATTTTACGTTCAGTAGTTTGCCATTGCTTTCTGAAAGACTGGCTTCCATATCAACTCGTTACAACCCAGCGCAACGCGGTCTGCTGCCAAATCAGTCGCAGCTGTGTTTCGAACACGGATAAGCGGTCATACAAATCGCGTCCGTAAGACCTTCGCCACAGATACCGGCTACTATTACTTATAATGTATGAAGTCATGTATGAAAGAGAGTGATAGACGCACAGAATGTCAGACGGCCTGCGTGCCCAATTGAAAATAAAGTTTGTTCGTATTTATGAGATGTGTTTCTTCTCTTCTCAGGCATTTAAAGAAACAAAAACTCACATTGGGTCTATGACGTCAATGTTCCCATCATAACCCTGAATACACGAACAAGTAGGCGGCCAGTATTTCCCTTCCCTCACTTTAGAGAACGGCCAACACAGACATCCAACTCCCGTCCCATCACGTTCATGGCATTATCCGCATAGTCCCCTAACAACTACACTACAGAACTATCATCTCAGCCATTTGCTCCTGCTTACAGTACTGTACAGGAGAACAAGTGGACTCTTGTAGTACAGACATAATGAAAGTGACTGCAGCAGTTACGTTTCATATTTGCCAGATCGATAACACTCCAGAATTATGTACAGACACACCCCTAACTACGAGTTCTCGATTTACCAGAAACCATGATTACGAGCATCATCGTATTAAGAAATAAGTAATTTGCGTCACGCGGGTAAATGTCTGGTTACTATTTTAGGTTATGTTGGGTGGTTACCGGGTAGATAATCAGACTATTGTAAATTGGCCTGGGTACTTGAGGGTGTATGAGACAGGTGTCGACAGTAGTAGGTAAATGAACCTAAGAATACTTAAGGCTGGAAGAGACTAGCAGACTGTAGTAGGTAACTATTGGATGAGGGGACAGACTGGCTGCGAGGTCGACGATCAGTCGTAGAGGATTGGGCACAGAAAACAGATTGTTGCTAAGGATGATGTTGGTGATGGTGAACACAAAGAAGATGAACATGATGATGATGATGCTAATGATGAGGATGTTTATCATTAGCAAGTGCCATGTCAGCTGGCATAGGCGTTCATTTCTCTCCACATATCTCCGTCTTTGATGTTCTGGATCAACTCTGCTGCTGATATTCCTCCATACCGCCGTCTGAATCCATTCAGCATCATATCATTATGATGATAGTTATGCTAGCGTCTTAATTTATAGGTGAATCAAATGTCCTACATGTACCTAGATGTGTGCATATAACATAGAATAGGTTACATTTCCTAGATGTGTGCATGTAACATAGAATAAGTCGCATTTCCTAGATATGTACATATAACATAGAAAAGGTCGCATTTCCTGGATATGTGCATGTTGCATAGAACTGGTCGCATTTCCTAAAGATGTGCATATAACATAGAACAGGACGCATTTCCTAGATATCTGCAAATACCATAGAATAGGTCATATTTCACAGACAGGTTACAAGCCTTGAGGTTTATCCGAGATATCGAGCTATCCCATATGTGTAATGACTATTCGGCCTTCGAGGAATGACGAGGACAGAATCACACAGGTTCTCTTTACTTCCCAAGACAAAATCTGGTACGTATATAACGCTAGGTCGACCTAGGAGTCTATCATCATCCAGTGTCTTGCCGGCTGGCGTGGGCGATTATGCCTTTTCACAAATTAGGATCTCCGACGTCATGGATCAATTCGTGTGGTGCTCCCCTTCCGTGTCATGACACAAGACTGTCAAGAATCTTCCCGCGCTGTCTTCATCTCTCTCTCTCTCTCTCTCTCTCTCTCTCTCTCTCTCTCTCTCTCTCTCTCTCTCTCTCTCTCTCTCTCTCTCTCTCTCTCTCTCTCTCTCTCCGCACATCTTTCCGATTGTCTTAACAAGTTCCAGTGTTTGTCTTCTCATAGCATGGCCAAAAAACAATGATTGCCTCTTTCTGATGTGTGTAATAAGTTGTCTTTGCGACTCAGCTTCCCTTAGAACGTTAATATAATCATGCCTTGAAACAAGAGTCCAGGTCTATATTAAACCCTACCTCTATGCCGGTTCGAACAATGACCACCGGTTAGGCAGGCTAGCGTGATAGTAACTTCCCTACCACGGCATTTCACAGAGATACGAGACAGACATGTTGGGGTTATAGAGAAGCGCTGAATGAGGGTTGATCTCAGGCATAATGGAGACACATATGACATGTATGTCCCCTTTCAACGTCATGGAATTACACTACCACGTTTTTTAGCTTCCGCTCAAAAGTAGGCCATAAAGCTACTTCTAGTAGCACTGGACTTAATTTTCCGTGTTGATTAGCCTTGCCAATTACCACTTCGACTTCGGAGGTACTTGTAATTTCCATCCCCTAGTTAAAGACAACATTTTGGTCCAACTGGCAGGTGTATGGGGTTGAACCCGTTACCTCAGCATCAGCACACCGGATGTTTAAGAAAGAACGCTCTTATCCAGTCGGCCAGGCTGAACTCCACTCTCATGTTTGAGATATCCAACCGTTAGCGGCCCAATATAATATGGGCTCCTGAATATATCTATCTATATATATATATATATATATATATATATATATATATATATATATATATATATATATAGGCATGAAGTGAGCGCCGACGTATTTTTAGTTTGCATTATATGCAACAGTCAGTGGTGTCAACAACCCGTGCCACATGTATTGAAAGGCAGAATAGCAAATGGTTCGGCCATCTGGCTAGATGTCAACATAATCATTTACCAGCACAAGGGCTTCATCAAATAAGATTAGGTAGGGGAACAAGCGGGCACCCGAAAAGACCATGGAGTTACGACATCAACGACATTGTACTGTCACTGGGAATGACAATATCCATTGGCACATATAGGGCGCTGGAACGTCGTCTAATCCTTCCAACGACGCGTTGCGATTAAATTCAAAGATGATGATGATGACTAAATGCGAGCAATGTGGAGAATGGGAACGAGAAGAAAAACAAGGAGGGGGTGGGGGGGAAGAGAACAAGAGAAGAGGAAGAAGAAGATGAGAAGGTGGAGGCGGACGAATAAAAGGGGATATAAACTTTGAAAATACAAATGCATCCGTCCTCAGATTATGTCCCTTACACAATTACCCACACATGAAGGCCAACAGCATACATTGTGATGAATCCACTTATTATTATGAGTCCTTTCCTTGTATAATACCAAACTGACACCTGTATTATCGCTAAACTCGTTTCTCTTGCTAACAGAGTATACAGCTGCTAAAATTTGTATACGAGCTTGTGTACGAGAGTGTATTTACGTGTGCTCTGAAACGAGTTAACTGCATTGAAATTGTGAAGAGGCAATGTATAAAGGAAAAGCATGGTGTCTCAGTAGCGTAGTGGGTAGACGCTGGTCTGCTGGTCGGTGGTGATGGGTTCGAATACCTATCGAGGTGGCTTTTTAAAATTAACCTGGCCTATCAGGGCGACCAAGTCTAAAGTTGGTGCCACGAATGTCTTCCAACGTGAAGGAGCCCTAGCGTGATATTGACCACATGACCCCCTGGAGAGCGAGATATTGACCAGATGACCTCTGGAGAGCGGGTTATTGACAATATGATAGCTGGAGAGTGGGATATTGACCATATCACTGCTAGAGGGTGAGATAATGACCACATCACCCCTGGGGAGCTAAATATTGATCGCATCATCATTAAACAACGAGATGTTGACCACATCACCATTAGAGATCGAGATATTGACCACATGACCCATGGAGAGCGAGGAATTTACCACATGACTTCTGGAAAGTGAGATAATGACCAGATTGCCACTAGACAGCGAGATATTGACCAAATGACCCATGGAGAACGGGATATTAACCACTTCACCCTTGGAGTGTGATATATTGACCACATGACCCCTGGATAGTGTTATTGACCACATGACCCCTGGAGATTGATACATTGACCACATGATCTCTCGAGAGTGAGATATTGTCCATATTATCCGTGAAGAGTGAGATATTGAGAACATGACAACTGGAGAGTGAGATATTGACCAAATGACGCCTGGAAAGTGAGATATTGACGATATAAGCGTTGTAGAGTGCGAAATTGACAACATAAACCCTGGTGAGCGAGATATTGACCATATGACACATGGAGTGACGTCACCAGGACGAAGTGGTCAAGCTTCCTGCTTTGCTCTCCGAGGTTGTAGTGTTGTATCCGGACTCCGTATTTCAGATGACGTGTGACATTTTCTTGGAGACTCCTGGGGGTCGTCTCTGCAACTATTGAGTTCGTGCTCTGTGCGACTTTCGGTAGGCCGCTCTTGGGAAAGAGCCCACTCTATAAGAGATAAAATCTTCTGTCTTTCCTCAGTGATACTGACCACATAACACCTGGAGTGCCGATTGTTCTATAGTGGAAAAGACTGGTCGAAGTGTACGCTTGAAAGTGTGTGTGTGTGCTTCTATTCGTTGGAGGTCCTAGTTATATTCTGTAGGGGTTAGTGAAACGCAGTTTAGAAATACCCTGTTATAGATTGTCGAGGGTTCTAACTCTTGTGGAGGATTTGGAAGCAGCCCTTTTGGCGTTGATTTCGTTTGTGTCAGGTGTCGGCAATTCAGAAAGTACTGGAAAAGAACTGAAATTAAAACTACCTATTAAATTAATCAATCAATCAATCATGTGCCATGCCGGAAAGCATGGTCGGTCATGACTCACCATTTCACTCGATCACCAGCGTCGTGGATCAGCTCAGTGTTCCTGTCTCGTCCATGCCATGTGGCCAAGCCATCCAGGTATTTTCCTCTCGGTCTTCCTCTTGGTCTGTTCTCTTCGATCTTGCCAGTTGTCACTAAGTTCTCCAATCCATTTCTTCTCATAACATGTCCAAAACATTTTGACCGTCTGCGTCTAATTTACGATTTTCATTTGTCTCCTGTAGTACTTGGTCATTGGTTTTTCTATCTGTCCATGGTATTCTTTGCATTTTCCTCAGAAACCACATTTCTGCAGCTATCAGATGTTTTTCAGCTTGACTGCACATTGTTCAAGTTTCACATCCATACAAAAGAACAGGCTCTTTGTATCCCCTCAACACTCTTTTTTCTCGTTTCAATTGACATCTTTTTATTGGTCAGAACGTTTTTCATCTTGCTAAAGGCTACTTTCGCCATGGCGATTCTTGTTCTAATCTCTTCAAGGCATTTCCCATCTTCATTGTTGAAAAATATTACCATTTACTTGTATATTACATTGCGTTACTTCGTTCTTCCTAGTGACGACCATAACCTGTGTCTTCTTACAATTTAATTCCAACCCCAGCTGCTCAATGTGTACAACAACTGCGTCTACTTCTTCTTCTTCTTCAGCGTTCCGAGCCATTGAGGTTCTTTGCTGCAGATACAATCCGTCTCCATTCGTCTCTCTGGTGGACCTTCTCTTGCCAGTCGTTGATTCCAAGTGCTTGTAGATCTGTATATGTATTATCTCTCCACCGCCTTCTTGGTCTACCTCGGGGTCTACGGTCATTTATTTCCTGAGTGTAAGCGAGTTTTGTTTCCCTATTATCTTCCATTCTTTCTATATGCCCCAGCCATTGGAGTCTTTTAGCCTTCATGATACCAGTGATTAGCGGGGACTTAAACAGATCATAAATGTCTTTGTTACTTCTTCTTTTCCACTCTCCACTTTGTGTATCCCTAATTTGTCCAAAGATGCGTCTTAAAATTTTGTTCTCAAAGGTTTGTAACAAGGCTTCGTCTTCTTTCGTTGTACTCCAGGTTTCAGAGCCATACAGCACAACTGGTCTGATCAGTGTTTTGTATATTGTGATTTTGGTGTTACGAGATAGCGCCTTTGATTTTAGTAGATGTTGTAGTGCATAGTATATCTTATTTCCAGAGTTGATTCTAGTTTGTATTTCTTCCTTTATGATGTTGGAGCAGTTGAAGATTGTACCCAGGTATTTGTATGTTTCCGTTCTTTTAATGGTCATATTATCTATTTGTATGTGGTCAGAGTTTTTAGCCATTCCGTCTCTTGAAATTACCATATATTCTGTCTTATCTGCGTCTACTGCGTCTATTAAATCAAAGTCAGTAAATGCTTGGGTTGGAAGCAGAAGAAGATGTCGAAGGCCATAAACTGGTAGTCTCCCGCTGTTTATACTTCACATCGACGCCCAAGGTACAAGAGGAATAAGGTGAGATGAGTGGGACTGCAGTAGCTGTAAAGAACATGCAACTAACTGTTAACATAATGATTCATTACCAGTTCGGCAGCAGACACAAATCGTCATGCTCTTCCTATTTTCCGAATTGTACGTAATATGCTGCCAGCTTCCTGGCCTAGAGGTTAGCGACTTTTCTCCGTAATCTCGTATACTCTCGTAAGTAACGTGACGACGGTGAGAATCAGCAGTGGTTCGAATCGCGTCGGTAACTTACGGGGTATGTGAGCCGGCTGCTCAGAAAGCAATGGCAAACTACTGAGCGTAATCTTGCCAAGAAATCAACAATCAGGTGAAAGATGCTGATGTTGACAGCGATGTCCTGTAATGGATATGCAAACATGTTTTTAAAGTAATATTCTGGGCTAGAGTGTCTCTCAGTAAGTGAAGACCTTACGCACGAAAGACGGATCTCCATCCATCCATCATCCATCATGTGCCATGCCGGTAAGCGTGGGCGGTCATGTTCTGCCATCTCACTCGATCAACAGAGTCGTGGATCAGTTCCGTGTTTTTGTCTCGACCATGCCACAAGGCCAAGCCATCCAGATACTTGTTTCTAGGTCTTCCCCTTGGTCTGTTCCCCTCGATCTTACCAGTTGTCACCAAGTTCTCCAAATCATTTCTTCTCATAACATGCCCAAAAAATTGTGACTGTCTACGTCTAATGTCTCTGATCAGTTTACGATCTTCATTTGTTTCTTGAAGGACTTGTTCATTGGTCTTTCTGGCTGTCCATGGTATTCTTTGCATTTTCCTCAGAAACCACATTTCTACAGCCATCAGATATTTTTCAGCCTGGCTGCTCATTGTCCAAGCTTCACATCCATATAAAAGTACAGGTTCTATGTAGCATCTCAACACTCTTTTTCTCGTTTCAATTGACATCTTTTTATTGGTCAGTATGTTTTTCATCTTGCTAAAGGCTACTTTTGCCATGGCGATTCTTGTTCTAATCTCTTCAAGGCATCTCCCATCAGATGTTATTACTGTTCCGAGGTAATTGTACCTATTCACTTGTTGAAGAGTATTCCCATTTACTTGTATATTACACTGTGGTATTTCGTTCTTCTTAGTGACGACCATAATCTGTGTCTTTTTACAATTTAATTCTAACCCTTGTTGTTCACTATGTGTAACAACCGCATCTACTAAATTTTGCAGGTCCTGTTCATTGTCTGCAATCAAGACTGTATCATCTGCATATCTAATGTTATTGATGCATCGTCCCCCAATGTTGATTCCTTCCACGGAAGACGGATCTGCTTAGAGTTATTCTGCCGGTATCTAACTTCAGCAAACTGGGCTGAAATCCGGCTGTGAATCTGTACAAATAACCCCTGGGTCTTATACTCTCCCTGAACTTTGTGTAGTGAATGGAACACCTAGGATTGCCGTACACCGGTGAAGACACCAGTGAAGACACCTATAAAGACACAAGTGAAGACACCACTGGTGTCTTCAGTTGTGTATTCACCGGTGTCTTCATTGGTATCTTCATCGGTGTCTTCATTAATGTCTTCATTGGTGTCTTCACTGGTGTCTTCACATATTAGACGCCAATAAAGACACCATTATAATTCACGCATTATACTTCCCCCTGAACTTTGGGTAGTGCATGGGGCACCAAGGGTTGTCGTACATTGGTGAAAATACTAGTAAAAAGACCAGTGACGACACACGCGAAGACACCAATGAAGACACACGTGAAGACGCCAATAAAAGACAAATGAAAACACCAGTGAAGACACAGTAAAGATACCATTGAAGACACCATTGAAGACACCACTGAAGACACCAATGAAGACACAAGTGAAGACACCAATAAAGACACCGATGAAAACACCACTAAAGACATCAGTGAAGACACCAATGAACCCATCATTGAAGACACAAGTGAAGACAACAATGAAAACTTTAATGAAAACGCCGATGAAGACACCAAGGAAGATACCAATGAAGACACCGATGAAGACATAACTGAAGACACAAGTGAACACACAAGTGAAGACACCAATGAAGGCACTAATGAAGACATAAATGAAGAAACCAATGAAGACATTAATGGTAACCCAAATGAAGGCACCAATGAAGAAACCATTAAAGACACCAATCAAGACAGCAGTGAAGACATCAACGAAGACAAAGATTAAGACACAAATAAAGACAACAATGAAGACAACAGTTAAGACACTGGTGAAGACACAAATGAAGATACCAATAAATACACCAGTCAAGTCATCAATGAAGACACCAGTGAAGACATCAACGAAGACACCAGTGAAGACACCAGTAAAGCCACCAGTAAAGACACCAGTAAAGACATTAGTAAAGACAAGAACGAAGACACAAGTGAAGACACCAATGAAGACACAAATGAATGCATTAATGAAGACATCGACGAAGACACTATTGAAGACACCAGTGAAGACACCAAAGAAGACACAAGCGAAGACACCAATAAAGACACCGGTGAAGACATAAATGAAGACACCAATGATGACACAATTGAAGACACCAGCTAAGACATTGATAAAGACACCAATGAAGACACCGATGAAAACACCACTTAAGACAATAGTGAAGACACCAATGAAAACACCAGTGAAGACACAGTGAAGACAACAATGAAGACACCAATGATGATACAAATGAAGACATCAGTGAGGACACTAATCTAGACATTAATAAAGATACCGATGACGACACCAATGAAGATACCAATGAAGACACCGATAAAGACACAACTGAAGACACCAATAAGACACAAAGTGAAAACACAAGTGAAGATACCAATGAAGACACCAATGAAGACATCAATGAAGACACCAATGATGACGCCAATGAAGGCACCAATGAAAAGACCGATGAAGCAACAATTAAGTCATAAGTGAAGTCACAAGTGAAGACGCCAATGAAAACATCAATGGAGAGACCAATGAAGACACTAATGAAGACACAAATGAAGACGCCGGTGAAGTCACTAATAAAGCCGCAAGTGAAGTCACATGAAAGACACCAACAAGACACCGGCAAGGACACCAATGAAGTCAACGATGAAGACACCAATGAAGTGATTGAATATTTTTACGCCTTGAGGCAAATTAAGCATATGTCGTTAGCCTCATTTGTCTAGACTAATTAACACTCAAAGTGTAATACGGTCATAATCTTTCCGGCCGCCTTTACTTCCAGAACAATTTCTGAACCTATGTTAGGCTGGATAGATCAGCGACTCCAGCTCAATGTACAAACATGCCTGCCTCGATGGGGGTTCCAAGACATAACCACCCGACCGACAGCCAGGCCTGATAACCACAATGCTACCGCGGCTCTGAGTCTTTTATAAAAGACCTTTAAAAGGCAAGAGGTTGGACTTCATTGCACCCGGTTTTATCCCAGATGCCTTAATCTCTTTCCACGGGGAGCTCTGTTGAAAACGTCGCATAAAGCACGAACTCCGTAGCTCAAGCAACGACTTCCATGAGTCTCCAAGAAACTGCACTCGTGAACCGTATGACGTAGACTGTAATCGAAACCACAACCTACTTAACTCGATGCAGGCGGTAAAACTACTTAACCATCGAGACTCCCGATTCCGAATCAGGTAAAGGCATGTGCCCTGCATATCATTTCAATTAACAGACTGTAAAATGTATCTCGCTAATATGCCAGATGCCCGCCCTGCTTCTTGTCCTGTCATAAGTATCTATCACATCTTAAGTGCATCAATGTTATAGTCCTTCTGTTCTCCGCTTCCCCTTTACACCTTCCTTCGGTTCCCAACATGGAGGTTAGGCGGTTGAGCTTTGAAGACCTCTGAGGTGTTTATGCTTGTGGCTGCGGTTTGCATACGCATTTTCCTCAGTTCCTGATATTTCTAGACATGTATGTTATTTGACATGTCCATGATATTGCATTCTCTACTATTGTGTGTGTCTCAGTTGCCACTGTTCTTGTCAGCTCCGTAGTGAAGGGGTTAAGGACGCAACTCGTAATCCCGCATACCGCGTTCATACCACAGCTGAGGGGGATTTGGCAACATACCGCCTTGCGTTGTTTTTTTTTTTTTTGTTTTTTTTTGTTTTTTTTTAACGAAATGACATGGGTGGCGGTCATTCAGAAGGCAATGACAAACTAATGAACGTAATCTTACCAAGAGATTAGATGCTGTGGTTAACTGCAACGTCCTGTAAAAGGATAGGCGAGTAACTTAACTAATTAATGGTTTTAATAAAATAGGGTGGTGGAATAGGAGTATCCCCTAATAATAGAGAAGTTAGGTGCCTCCTTTTCTCCGGTAGCCTAATGGACACACTTGGACAAGTTAGAGTACCCCTTTATTCCTCCAGATCAGGGACACCCTTTGACAAGGTAGAGTACCCGTTTATTTCCCCATATCAGGGACACCCTTGGACAAGGTAGAGTACCCGTTTATCCCCCAGATCAGGGACACCCTTGGACAAGGTAGAGTACTCGTTTATCCCCCAGAACAGGGACTCGTTAAGCTATGTGTCCAAGTAGTGGATCGAACTGAATAGCAGCCAACAGATAGTTGTAGGTGTGGTCTCTAATATCATGATAGTATGCAGAGGATCTCTATTTGGAGACAATAGCTACGGTCATCGACCAGTATTGTCACTGCTACGAAAGAATACAATGGCAAACTACCTTCTTTACAGATTTCTAGATAATCAGGTTTGGTCAATTCATAGAGAATCAGAGAAACGGCGTGATTGAGACAAATACACAGAGCTGATCCATACCTGCGGGTTATCGTGTGGAATGGAGAAACATGACCATCCGTGCTTACTGGAATAGCACATAATGACGATGACAAATGTTCTTAACTGATTAAATGCCATTGGATGATAAATCAATATATTCAAACTTCTCATAACGGCCATGGGCTTATAAATAACAATTATGGTCAGGCTATTACTATTACTGCAGTAGATTGAGGTGAGAACATTCATTACTACACTCAGGACATTCTCAAACGCGCTCCGTCCCCCGTTCATCAACCAGCGAAGAGTCACACTACTAATCGTTCCCACGGCTATCTGATTAAAAGTTCTCCTGGTCTTCCCTCCCAGTTTTGAGATTCCAGAACTCCTACCGATCACCCTCAATCTCATTCTTTCCACGTACAGATTCTCGGTCTGTGTCCCCCACCTTCTCCATCCGGTCCCACAGGCTCACGACCACCTCTCCCTTGTCCATAGATAATATATCACCAAGAGGTGTATTCCCGGCCAGCCTATCAGACTATTCATTCCCCCGCACTCCCGCACGGCCTGGACAAAAACGTCCATAAGGTTCTCACAATATGTGACATTTTAAGCGAGGTGAGCCATCCCACATGAAACATTTCTTTCCCCACCTTACTAAGCATACTCCTTGAGTCCGTAATGAATACAATGTATGTTGCAGTGATCTCCTCTAACCAATGGAATACCGCTGTTACTGCTGCTACAGTAGATTTCACTATTCAACCTTTTTTTAATGTGATATTACATAATACAACATGTCTGCTACCATATTAATAATTTTCAAGTCATAACTGTGACATACCCCTTTTACCTATTTCCGCCATCCATTTCTGGCTGGTCCAAACCAATTGTTTTGTTTGTTTGTTTGTAAGTGAATCTGTTAAATATTGAGTTCTTTTAGGATATATTTGTTTGCATTTTCTCCTAACGTATTTTTAACACGTTTCTGTAACATTTCAATTCACAGGCGCCTATATACTTTTTAGCTGAGGTGTTTAATGTCTCTTGCCACGGGAAATTCGCTTGCTCGCAGTACTTTGGTTGTTTTTGTTGTTGTTGTTGTTATTGTTGTTGCTGCTGCTGCTGTTGTAGTTGTTGTTGTTGTTGTTGTTGTTGTTGTTCTGTCTGTTTCAATCCCTGCCCGTTTTAATTGCTTTATCTTTAGGAAGTATATTATCATAAAATGGCAAATCAGAAGACGAGATCGAAAATATATGCAATAAGGCAAACCTACTCATTGGACAAATGGCACCAATACTAAAGAACAAACATGTATCAATAACTACTAAGAAAGCACTTTACAACACGATCTTCCTAACAACTCTATGTTACCAATGCCAAACCTGGACAATGACAGAAAAATAGAAAAGGAAAATCACAACAGAAATGAGATTCCTGAGAAGAATATTCGATGTATCAAGAAGAGATAAGATCAGAAATGAAGACATCAGGACTAAAATGGGAGTTATAGCTGCACTAGATTTTATTAGAAGGCAGCAAGCCAAATGGTTTAGCCATGCAAGTAGGTTACCAACTAACAGTATACCACAACAAGCAATGATGTACAGACCAGAGGGAAGCAGATGAAGAGGCCGAACACGTACCGATGGACGCAGGGAATAACAGTCTATTGGAATATCGATACATGAAGCTTATAAGCGGGCACTCTCCTGGTGTTTATACTTCACTTTGACACTGCAAGGTACAAGAGGAACATGATGAGAGATGAGATGAGATGAGATGATGAGATGATGAGATATACAGAACAATGGTGGCTATTCTTGGAATCTCTGTCATCAGGTATCCATTGCCAACCATCACATGTCCGTTGCCAGTCAGCATTCAGCCTATATGTTTACTACATCTCTCTTTGTGTATTTTATCTACAACTGATAAATATAATATGCAGGCATCTAGTTTTTTTTTTTTCTTCTTTCATCTATTTCTCTTTTCTTTCCGGGGATTGACTTCATTGTATCAAATTTTATCCCAAATGACTTGGTCTTTTTCCGCAGGGAGACCCGAGGCGTCGCACAAAACACATACTCCCGACCTCCAGCGACGACCCCCGGGAGACTCCGAGAAAACTGCACTCGTGAACTGAACAACTTAGCCCGGAATCTAACCGACAACCAGGGGAGTGCGAGGTAGGTTGACATCTAGTTTGATTGGCTGTCAAATAAATCATGAAGAAAATATAAAAATAAAGATGATGAAAGCGAAGATGTCAACAATGATATGCAACGATAGTTCACCATGGCCGAATGGATAAGAGCTCTCGCTCTTAAAATTCCGTTGTATTGATGCTGAGATAGCGTGTTCAAGCTCAACACGGGTCAGTGGGACTACAATGTTGACTTCTCGTCCTTGACTTGGGCGTGAAGTACAAGAACTTCAGAAGTCAGATTGGTTCGCTGATGGCGAGGGATATTAGTAAATGGGAGTGCTAATCCACAATTGAGTTTTTAACAACTGGTGGGGAACCAGGTGTAAAGACATATCACTCGTTCTCGTACAAACATATTGCAAACTGGGATGTGGGTAATGGAATCGATGAGGACAATGTATACTCAAACACCAAAAAAGACAATGTATATCCTAACACCAAAAAAAGGGCAATGTATATCCTACAACAAAAAGGCAATGTATATCCTAACACCACATACGACAATGTATATCATACACCATAACATACAATGTAAATTCTAACACGATCAAAACAATGTATTTCCCAACACCAACACAGACAATGTATATCCTACATCATAACATACAATGTAAATTCTAACACTATGAAGAACAATTTATAACCTAAAACCATAAGCAACTATGTATATCCTAACACCATAAAAGACAATGTATATCCTAACACCATAAAAGATAGCGTATATTCTAACACCATAAAAGATAGCGTATATTCTAACACCATAAAAGATAGCGTATATTCTAACACCATAAAAGATAGAGTATATCCTAACACCATAAAAGATAGCGTATATTCTAACACCATAAAAGATAGCGTATATTCTAACACCATAAAAGATAGCGTATATTCTAACACCATAAAAGACAATGTATATCCTAACACCATAAAAGAAAATGTATATCCTAACACAAAACAAACCGTGTATATCCTTACACCATAAAAGACATTGTAAATCCCAATACTATAAAAGGCAATATATACATACTAATGCCCAAACCCCCCCCCCCCCCCCAATCAAATAAACAATGTATATCCTAAACCATAACGGACATCGTATGCCCTAACAATATAAAAGACAATGTATATATACTAACACACAAGAACAGACAATGTAGATCCTAACATCATACAATGGCGATATGAAATTGTGTAGTCTTCATTAGTCTTGTAAGCAAAATTGTATTTAAAAGAATCATAAAAACTCATCTGAAAAATTTGAAAAAAAAAACATAAAGTAAGTCACATAGAAATAACGCAGATGGGTCTGCTACCAAATCGCTCGGTTGATTTCGAATCCTAGACTCCATACGTCGGGGAATTGTGAAACTGCGCATCTCTCTATCTGGTAAGTCACACACGTCGGTTCTCTCATAATGATTGCTAAATGTTCCATTACTCACATGCGTATGTTGCTTCAGGAAAGATACATGTTTTGAGAAACTTGACTCTAAATGTTATAATGCCACAGGCTATTAATATTGTATCACCAGCCTCAATGTTGCTGATTATGGAATGGGGTATTCAAAGTTATGTCATTTAAAATTTTCATTATTGATTTTACCTTTCAGTTGACATGTGTTGAGCATAGTATGTTCTCATATGACGAAGGTATTACGTAAAGTAAAAATTTATTTGTTGACATTTTAACATGTTACTTTATATCATTATCAGCAGGCATCATTATTGTCATCATCATAATTTCATCACACTGAATGGTGGATATAATAAGTCTCTAACAGTTTCTCTCCATCTCACCAACATGTTCCGATGTCTTTCTCTTGCAGACTTTCTCTCCATCTCACCAACATCTTCCGGTGTCTTTCTCGTGTACGCTTTCCCTCCATCTCACCAAAATGTTCGGGTGTCTATCTCCACCACACTTTCTCTCTATCTCACCAACATGTACAGGTGTATTTCTCTTACAACATTTCCGTCCATCTCAACAATAGATAACTGTGTATCTTCCCTCCACCCTTTCCCTCCATCTCACCAACTTGTGCAGATGTCTTAAATAGTGTAGTTAACTGGAGTTATGCAAACCGCATGCAAATTAACATTTCTAAAACAAAATTTATGTTAATAGCAACCAGGCAATAACTTGACACTCTAAACTCACAGAGAACTCTTAAGCTGCACAATGGCAGCACGCCTGTAGAAAGTGAAACCCAGCACAAAGCACTGGGTCTTATCATTGATCGAAATCTAACCTTTAATTCCAATGTTCATGCTCTCGCTAAACAAATAGCCAAAAAAGTATACCAACATGCCAAAGTTAAAAATTTCATTGATGAAAACACACAAAAAGATATTCTATACGACCCATATACAAACACATATGGACCCTTGCTCCACAATCTGGGATGGATGCTCCAAATCAACAATAAAACGTCTTCATTCACTCCATAAAAGGGCAGTGCGTTTAATTAATGGTAAAAAGCTTACCGACAATTCTAACCTACGCGAGCGTCTTCAGTTACTGCCACTTCACAAACGCTTACTTCTTAATGTAACCGCATAAAGAGAAGAATACAAAGATGACAAAGAGAAGCTCATATTATCTCCACGGTTAACAAGAAAAGAATAGGTATAAGACAGAAGAACTTCAGGATTCTAGCGGGGAACTATGCATTAATGCATATTCCAGACAATGGGTCACTGAGATGGACTGTACCAACATTAATTAATAGGACCAACAACAACCAACATCACTTGAACAACAAAGACTAAACATAATACATCATTAACGACAAAGACTAAATAAACAAGATAAGAATAAAATTAATGAGTCTTTATTTTGTACAGTCCCTTAGCACATGTTCTCTAAACTGTGCGGATACAAAAGTGAGATTTCTTATAGGCAAGACAATCAATATTTCACATCACTCGCTATCATATAGGTAGTCTGCCGCATATAGCCAGATCTCTGCCAGTTGTGGCTGAGCCTACAGGGTGCTCCTAACAACCTGCTACGATACCTATACAGCCGGCTGACTAGGACTGGACAACAGAGAGACCATCACTAGGAAAATAACAAGAACACAACTCTAAATCTGGGGATAAGCCTTACAGTGCGGAGACGAGACTCACCATCATGAGACACACAACACAACACTATGGATCCCTGTAGTTCACAGCGGAAATCAGTGGATTGGGCTCCAGATTTTACCAGACCCCTGTGCCTCAGCCAAATCCAATATTGTGCCTAATGCCACCAGAGAGAGTCATGTCCCGGAACTGACTGGGACACATTACTATAACAGGACCACCATTTACTAAATAGAAATCTTTTCATGAGCATGAAAAGCTCAAATAAATCAAACTAGAAACTGTAACCTTAACCATGCAGTCACAAACTAAGATATGAAAAACTCGACTATTTGATCAGCTAGGAGGGGAGGGGGGAAATGTGAAGTAAGGGAAAATGGGAGGTGAGGAAAAATGGGGATAAACAAAAACCCCAGGAATGTTCCTTCCTATCATTAAGGAGTTACATCCTGCAACAAAAGTAAACAACAAAAATATTGAACTTTATAAAACAAATGCATATGAAATAATAATGTACATATACATCCCCCTGCTGCTCGTTCAGACACAGTCTGTCACATTATTCACACTGGCCAAGTTAAGCCCTGCACTAGCCACATACATAGGGACAGCTGGACATCACATTTCAGTAATGACAACCATCAAGTGACAAGACAACATCATGATGCATGTGACAGCCCGGACACAACAGCCAGTCACATACTGTATACACTGCCTCAACACGACAACATTATTTGAATCCACCCACATAATTTTACATAAAACATGACATGTCAACAGAATATCAAATCCTAAAATGATCAGAATTACTAACACCATATGATTTCTAATGGTGGCCAAACCCATACAACAGCACTGCAGCACATCCATAATTGTATGTTGTAATCCATCAATCATCCTCACTACCAGCATCCTGGATAGGCATAGGCGCCATCATCATCATATGTGGGCATTATCATAATCCTTGCCCCTTATTGACAACAACAAGAACAACCGGTTGGTGAATCAGACACATGTTATGTATTCCCCAATGAAACCACAGAATAATTTTCCATGATGGTCAAACCCAGCATTCAATATATCAGGGAATACTCATGTGCCTTATGATGGGGATACTTCACCGGCTATCAATTATTAAACTACATAACCACATATCTGTCCACATTTAGAGGCTATATACACACCCTGTTGGCCTATTGTTACAGAACAAAAACACATCCAAGGTTTGTTTACCTCTTATTTTTAGTCGAACGTTGGTGCTAGCAGTAAGAAACCAATAGGCGATCTATTAATAGGTATGGCCTATTCCCTGTTTCCGTCTCGCCAGGGGAGGTTTCATTCTCAAATCCATCTGCCGCTTAACATAATTCCAACACTTAATCACCCAACTTCAGCAACTATTCTAGATTCTTGTTACCAAACCTTAAACAATTATTAAATATGGGGCTAATTATGGCCCAAATCTCTTGTGTTGTTTAATAAAAGCAAGCCACTCGATTTGCCAACGTACCTCAACAATCGTGTATCAGTGTTCCAGCAGGAATGTTTCTACCGGCCATATTTCAGACAGCCTGCCCGACCGCCTTTCATTTTTGCAGGTTTAAGCACCCGACAGATGGACATCCGTGACACAGTCTGGTCGACGCCTGTCGCTCATATACGTTCTTGTCTGGAGATGGTGTGAGGGGGACGATTACATTCCCCCTCTTTACCTGGGGCTGATACGCGTGCAAGAAGCGAAGGCCGCCTCAGAACTGACTTCCCCGGGTGAAATGCACGCTCAATTTAGACCAGTTAAATTACCCATGATGCTCCAGCTGAGGGGGAGGGATTCTGGTCGTTGCATTGCATCAGCCAAACATCCTGTAGAGCCGTGCCACGCTACTTCATTAATTAGGCCAAACTATAGTATGTCCACATTTGTTTGCCTTCATTCACGATCAATTATTTTGAAAACTGTCTGTTGCATCGTTATTAAATTTTTCCAGCCGTTTTATATTTACCCACACCCAAGGAATATGTCTTTGATAGGTCCAAAAACAACTTAAATCATTGAAAGCGGCGACATTCCTTTGATGTTTTTCTGAACAACTAGTGATTTCTCGCTAACAAAGTTATTTTTACGGTAATAGGAGACCTGGCAATTCTGATGACACACAAAGGCGTATCCGGATTCGTATGGGAGTGGGTGCAATGAAAGAACTAGCGTAAAATCGACAGGGTCGGCTGCATTGCACCAGGTTTTTATCCCATATGGCTCAGTTTCTTTCCGCAGCGCGGAAAGCGTCGCACAAAGCACGAACTCCGTAGCTCCAGCGACGACCCTCGGGAGTCTCCGAAAAAATGCACTCGTGAAATGAAGGACGTGGCCCGGAATCGAACATACAACCTTCGGAGCCCGAGTCAGACGTCTTGACCACTTCACCACGGAGAATCCCGAGAGGGGTGCAATGTGTAATATTAGTAAAGACAGAGAATTTACAGAGGCACGGGGTAAATAATTTGTAAATTAACAGGAAAGTAGAAGGAATATATTTCTTACCTTATTTTTCATTTCCTTCTTGTTTCTTCAGTTATCAGTTATCAGTTATCAGTTGGGGTATCTTCATTGCACTCCAGACATGTCCATAGGTGCTCAGATTCTCCCCCCAGCATATGCATCAGCGTCCGGTGGCTAATAGTGCCAGTTCTGTGTTGGTTGACAAGGCGCCTTGTTTTCCCGATGTACCTCTCGCATCTGGCCGTGCCGAATTCTTACTCCCAAGTCTTTCATCCTGGACAGCGATGTGGATTCACTGACGTCAAAGTCCTCTGTTCTCGCCATATCTTTAAGGACGTTAATAACATCGGCACGATCCATGGGCTGGCCATTTATAGGGGGTGCAGAGCCAGCCAGTTTATCAGCTCGTTCATTTCGCTCGACTCCCGCATGTCCCGGGACGAAGATGAAGGTGACTTACGAACAACAGACTTCCGCAGCGACTCAGTCCACCGTCTACGTACAGATCCAGCTTCGATCTTCTGAATCATGCTCATTGAGTCACTTAGTACACACACGTTGGTATAATGCTGTGATTCCAGCCATATAAAAGCCTGTGTAACTGCCATCACCTCCATCGTCATGCTGCTCGAGGTCATAGAGTGGGCACCACTGGATTCTTGAACGGTTCGGCCCGCTGAACGGGCTGTAAATGCCCACGCGCTTCTCTCCTGCTTTACAACAGATCCATCTGTATAGATGAGCACTTTGGGGCTATATGAGTGTTCATAGATAAGCGCGTTGACTTCTGCATTGACAGCGACAGGGTTCTGCTCTCTGCACCGTCTGTCGAGTGTGATAATGCAGGAGAAAGTGCACTTAAAAGCTGGAGGCACCGGCACCCATTCCTTGCCGGGGTTGATACTGGTAAGACTGCAGACCTGTCTGACGACATCTTCCGACCCATCCATGATTTGCCTCTCTTTAGCCTGTCACCCTTTTCTCTGAATATAGCGTCATGCAGAGGTGCTGCTCATCTGCACTTATTTTTAAGTATGCACGAGCTCTCCAGATCTTGATCCTGTGTTCCATTGTCGGGAAGTCAAGGAGGTATCTCATTGCTACACGTCTGGTGTCTTTCATGCAGCCCAACATGATGCGCATGGCTTCGTTTTGTACCTTTTCAAGTCTTCCAATCTGTGTAGGGCTGACAGTGAGGATGGCCAGGGCATACTCTGCTCAGACCTTAATCTATGTTGGACGATTCCAGTAGGTTGATGATTGCTCTCCGTTGCATAAAATTCAATCCATCCTTTCTCCAATAGTCCTCTTCCTCTTTCAACACATGGTCCTCATATTTTTTCCAGTAACTTTTATCAATATTTAATAGCGCGGACTGGGTTAGTATCTTGACGTCAGACAATTTGAATGTAGTATTGGCAGCTGCCACTTGTCCTTTAATTTTAGCCCACACAAGTTCTTTAGGGTTTAAATGAGAATGATACGGCGGAAGTCTCAAGCACCTATGGCCATGATCTTCTATCAACTTGTCAATTTGAAATTTCTTGCTTTTTTGCGTCTGTTTTACAAGGGACAACAACTATAGCTTGAAATATGTTTCTGGAAATGGTATATTTTCCCTTCGGAGCCATATCTTTATTGCTTCCTTTGTGCTCGATGCCGTAGGTATTTTGTCTTCTTGGGCAACAACATTGTGATATGATGCATTGTCCATGATTAGACAAGACGGTCTATCAAGGGATGGAAGTACTGTATTCTCGAGCCAATCTCTAAATACATTACCATTCATCTCATTATGATAATCCCTATTGTCTGTATGCTTTGATACGAACATGAGCCCAGCATTCTGTAGTAAGCCATTATGAGTACTACCAGCATGGGCTATGACCAAACGCTGTCCTTTATTACTGGGCACATAACGTTTTATCTTTCAATCCATTGATTGCCATTCCTTTTCACTTGTGTGGTGCGCATTGATCCACGTTTCATCCAAATACAGTATGTCATAATTTTCTTTGCGCATTTCCCTTATTTCACGTAGGTATCTGCTTCTCGTGGCTCCTAAATGCGGTTGCTCGCAAAGGATATTTCTACCTCCCTTGTACTTTCTATAAGTGAAGCCTAATGTCCTTATAATAATGGCTGCTCCATAGAAGCAGCTTCGCCCGGTAGGGATAGTCATGTGCACTAGGTGACTCCGGACCTTCAGCAGGCTACTTGGTGCAAAAGATTATTATCAGTAAAGGTACGAACCTGGATGTCAGAACAATGAATGCAGATGGAAAATTGGAGAACATCAAACAACAAATGGGAAGAGAGAATATTTATATATTAGGAATGTGTGAAACCAGATGGAGAGGGACAGGGATCAAGACAGGAGAGGATTGTAAGATTATTTATTCTGGAGGAGAAGAACGGCAAAGAGGTGTAACCATTATGTTGGATCGGCAAACATCAAATTCTATTAAAGGTTATTGGGCTGTGTCTGACAGAGTTTTAATAGTAAAATTAAACGGAAGACCTTTCACAATAAATGGCATTCAAATATATGCTCCAAGAAGTGAATTCAGTGAAGAAAGTATAGATGAATTGCTTTGAAGAAATGTAAAAAAAAAAAAATCAGAAATAAATAATGGGTCATTTCAACGCAAAAGTGGGAAATTAAGGTTATGGATGCAGAGTGGGCAACAATGGTTTGGGAGAGCGATACGAAATACGGATACAGACTTGTAGAATGGGCAAAAGAACAAGAAATGGTTGTAGGAAACACCTGGTTTAAACAAACAGAGGATTATGGGCATGGAAGAGTCCAGACAGCGGGATTAAAAATCAGATAGATTAAATCCTGATTAGTAGAAGCTTTCGAAATGCACTACCAGTCGTAGAAACAGTTCTCAATGCAGACTGTTACAGTGATCACAGATTAATTACAGGCAGACTTTGGGTAAAGTTAAAGAAAGTCAAGTATGCAACCAGAAACACTAAATATGATATTTGCAAATTGAAAACTGGCAAAGAAATACAAGATAATTTTAACATAGAAGTAAAGAACAAATCGGATATATTGTCTGATCTAGAGATCCTATTTCAGGATGTGGATGATCAATGTTGAAGAATACAGTCAGTTTAGCTGCAGAAAAAAAAAAACTATTCCAAAATTTAAGAAAGTGGGTTGTCAGACATAGATGAGTGAAGAAATTTTACAGCTAATGGAAACAAGAAGACAGAACAAAAATAATCCTGCCAAATATAAAGAAATTCACAGAAAAGTCACATTATGTAAGGAGGCAAAAGAAGCATGGCTCGAGAAAAATTGCATAGAAATTGAAACACAACACACCAGTAAAAATACCAAACTAATGCACAAAAGAATTCAGGAGCTTACTAATCAAAGAACACTTACATCAGCAGGCTGCCTAAAGACACAAGATGGAAAAATCATAAAAGGAAAAGATCACATTTTGCCTGTATGGTCAGATTATGGGAAAAACCTTTATGACGATAACAGAACAAAAACAGTATGATATTCAAAATAATAATGAAGGGCCATCAATTTTGAAGATGGAGGTTCAGAATTCTCTTAACCATATGAAATCTGGCAAGACCCCGGTTCAGACAGCATCACAATAGAAATGATTAATGCTTTAGAAAAATACGGAATAGATAAAGTTACCAGACTTTTGAATGCCATATATGATACGGGAGACATACCTCATGGATTATATAATTTTGTATTTATTGCAATCCCAAAGAAATCAGGAGCCTTGGAATGTGATCAATATCGAACAATTAGTATAATGAGTCACATCACGAAGATTTTGCTAAGAATTATCATGCAAAGAGTCAGGAAGAAAATGCAACCTGAAATAGGAGAGGAACAATGTGGGTTTGTAGAGGGCAAGGGTACAGTAAATGCTGTGTATATACTGAGAACAGTAATTGAACGTTCTAAGTAAACTAAGATCTACACCTCTGCTTTATTGACTACACGAAGACTTTCGATAAAGTGAGACATGTCGACATGATAAGGATGCTTGAAGATCTACAAAATGATGGAAAAGACCTTAGACTTGTAAAAACCATATATTAGAAACAACAAACTGCCATAAGAATTGATAATGAAGTAGGTCAACATCAGCCTATTAAGTTAGGTGTGAGACAGGGATGTGTAATGTCTCCAGATCTTTTTTCCTGTACAGTTAACATATTTTCAGAAATATAGAAGATATTGAGGGAATCAACATTGGGGGACGATACATCAATAACATCAGCAAGATGAAAAACATACTGACAAATAAAAAGATATCAATTGAAACGAGAAAAAGAGTGTTGAAGTGCTACATAGAACCTATACATTTATTTGGATGTGAGGCGTGGACAATGAGCAGACAAGCTGAAAAACAGCTGATGGCTGTGGAAATGTGGTTTCTGAGGAAAATGCAAAGAATACCATGGACAGATAGAAAAATCAATGAACAAGTTCTTCAAGAAACAAATGAAGATCGTAAACCGATTAGAGACATTAGATGTAGACAGTCAACATTTTTTGGGCATGCTATGAGAAGAAATGCATTGGAGAACTTGGTGACAACTTGCAAGATCGAAGGGAACAGACCAAGGGGAAGACCAAGAATTAAATACCTGGATGGCTTGTCTACGTGGCATGGTCGAGACAGAAACACGGAGGTGATCTACGACTCTGGTGATCGAGTGAGATGGCAAAACATGACCGCCCACGCTTATCAGCATGGCATATAATGAATGAATGAAGCACTCTTTCCCTCCATTTCACTAAGATATAAGCATGTCTTCGTCTTTCCCACCATCTCACCTACAAAAAACCTTGTCTCCCACTCGCACCCTTTCCCTCCATCTCACCAACACATAACATTGTCTTCCTCTAGCACCCTTTTCCCCTATCTCATATACATATAGCCTTGTCTTTCTCTAGCACCATTTCCTTCCATCTTACCTACATATAACCTTGTCTTCCTCTAGCACCCTTTCCTCCATCTCACCAACATATAACCTTGTCTCCCACCTGCACCCTTTCCCTCCATCTCACCAATCTATAACATTGTCTCCCATGTGCACCCTGTCCTTCCATCTCACCAACATATAACATTGTCTTCCCCTAGCACCATTTCCCTCCATCACACCAACATATAACATGGTCTTCCCCTAGCACCCATTCCCTCCATCTCACCAACAAATAACCTTGTCTTCCTCTAATACCATTTCCCTCCATCTCACGAACATATATCCTTGTCTTCCTCTAGCACCCTTTCCCCCCATCTCACGAACATATATCCTTGTCTTCCTCTAGCACCCTTTCCCCCCATCTCACCGACATATAGCCTTGTCTTCCTCTAGCACCCTTTCCCCCCATCTCACCGACATATAGCCTTGTCTTCCTCTAGCACCCTTTCCCCCCATCTCACCGACATATAGCCTTGTCTTCCTCTAGCACCCTTTCCCCCCATCTCACCGACATATAGCCTTGTCTTCCTCTAGCACCCTTTCCCCCCATCTCACCGACATATAGCCTTGTCTTCCTCTAGCACCCTTTCCCCCCATCTCACCGACATATAGCCTTGTCTTCCTCTAGCACCCTTTCCCCCCATCTCACCGACATATAGCCTTGTCTTCCTCTAGCACCCTTTCCCTCCATCTCACCAACATATAACCTTGTCGTCCTCTAGCACACTTTCCCTCCGCCTTACCAACAAATAACCTTGTTTCCCAGGTGCAACCTGACCCTCCATCTCACCAGCATATAACCTTGTCTTCCTCTAGCACACTTTCCTCCATCTCACCAACAAATAACCTTGTCTCCCACGTGCACCCTGTCCCTCCATCTCACCAGCATATAACCTTGTCTTCCTCTAGCAACCTTTCCCTCCATTTCACTAACATATAACCTTGTCTTCCCCTAGCACCCTTTCCCTCTATCTCACCAACATATAATCTTGTCTCCCACGTGCAACCTGTCCCTCCATCTCACCAATATATAATCTTGTCTTCCTCTTGCACCTTTTACCTCCTTCTCACCAACATATAACCTTGACTTTCTTGTGAACCCTTTCAATCCATCTCACCAACATATAACCGTGTCTATATCGTGCAGCCTTTCCTTCCATCTCACCAACATATTACCTTGTCTTCCTCTTGAGCTCTTTCCCTATCTCACCAACATATAACCTAGTCGTTCTCGTGCACCCTTTCTCTCCATCTCACCAACATATAATATTGTCTTCCGCTTGCACGATTTCCCTCCATCTCACCAACATTTAACCTTGTCTTTCTTATGCACCGTTTCCCTCCATCTCACCAACATACAATATTGCCTTCCGATTGCACAATTTCACTCCATCTCTCTAACATATAACCTTGTCTTTCTTGTGCACCCTTTTCCTCCATTTCACCAACATATAATCTTGTCTTTCTCGTGCACCTTTCCCCTCAATTTCAACAACATATAATATTGCCTTCTGCTTGCACCATTTCTCTCGATCTCACCAACATACAACCTTGTTTTTCTCGTGCACCCTTTTCCTCCATCTCACCAACATATAACATTGTTCTTCCTCTTCCAGGCTTTCCATTTGTTTCACCGTCTCGTGCACTCTTTCTGTGAATTCTTACCCTCAAAGTAGTTCACAACTAGAAGCTATATCTCTTGAAATATCCAAAACCTTTCATGTCTGCCACTGTACTCAAATTCAAGTTAAGGATGCAAGTAGTGATCAGAGTATGAGTTATATCAATATTGAAAACAGGTTCTAATCTGCTTTCCCTGGTGACGACAGCGCCTACCTAAAAGAATGGAGGTGAAGGTTTCGAATCCTGATGTAGACACACTGAATGCAGCTTTTGGTGTGCATATTGTCTAGTCCAGTGGTACTCAACCTTTTTTTTGGCCAGTGCCCCTTCACCATATGATGAGACTGTCATTCCCCCCCCCCCCCATCCCCACCTTTCCAAAATTGTCAGCCTCAAAAGGTGCATTAAAAATAGCATGCCTATAATACTGAAAATTATTATTTTCTTCCATAGTTGTATAATGACCTTTACATGCAATGATAAATTTTATAGTGTAGTTTTATACAGTTAATGGCAAATGAATATGCTGATAAACATTAAAACTTAAATAGAAGCATTTTTATATTCACAATATTTTATTAAAACAGCACATTAAACATATTACAATAAACAAACAGTTAAAACGTCAAAGACTTATCGCTTAACATACGACACCAGAATGCCAGAAAATTTTGCTTCATCAAACAAAACGCTCATTACAAAACCAGGATATTGTAGATTCGTAATTAACTTCATTTAAATGAAGATTGTAATCAATGATAACACTGTGATTGTTTTTCCCGCAGCAATTCTGAAATACACGGAGGAGTGCTTGAAAGGGCACAACGGAGGTCATTATCAGCATCTAATCTATTACGTCGTTTCGTTTTAATTTCCAACAGAGCTTAAAAGCATGACTCACAAAGATATGATGACGCAAATGGAAGCAATTCAGGGATTGCTTTTTCTGCCACTTTTGGGTAGGAATCGCACATCAAAAGCTAAAATTCCCTGATTGGTTTCTCATCGAATACATCTCTTGCTCCTGAATCATTTTTCAGCTCCAGAAATTCATCTTGACAAGCATCAGAAACTTTTGCAACTGATAATATGAATGGGTTTCTCACCAAATCCAGCTCATCATCACTAAGTTCAGGAAAATATCGCTCAAATTCATTTTCTAGTGCTGTCAAATGCTGCGAAATTTTATATTTTGAAAATTGTGGAAGTACTTGGTCTTTACCATCAACAACGAGAACGGATGATAGCTTCTCAAACATTGCAACATTTGTCAAATTGATCTTTCTTTTCCAGTTTTCCAGCTTGCTCATAAAAGCTCTCAAGGCATCCACAAATTGTATGATATTTTATTCCTTCCTTGCATCTGAAGATTGTATTTATTCAACTGCTTAAAAATATCAACTAAATAGGTAAGGCACATGATCCATTCCTTATCATCTAGCCAGGCGAAAAAGTCCATCTTACGTCGAACTTCAAAAAATAATTTGAGCTCATCTCTCATCTCATATTCTCGCTCAGTTACATTTCCTCTTGACAACCATCGAACATTTGTATGGAAAAGAAGAAAATTGTGGCCTGCATCCATGTCAACGCATAACTGCTTAAAAAGTCGTGAGTTGAAAGCTCCTTCTGTGATAAAATTCACTATCTGAAATGTTTGAACCAAAACCTTCCCCAATGGAGCTGGAAGTGTTTTGTAGGCCAGTGCCTGACGATGGATCATGCAATGAATGCCTTTCACTTTTGGGGCACGTTTCTTCACATTATCTTGAAATCCTGATTTGGTCCCCACCATAGTTGGTGCTCCATCTGTACAGCACCCACACATATTATCCCATACAAGATTTTCTGATTCAAGGTAAGATGAAACCTTTTCCAAAATATCAGAGGCCTTGGTAGTTGTTTCAAGAAGAGAACAAAAAAGAAGTGGTTCTTACTTGCTTGCTTGTGTTCGTTGGCTTGAGCTCCAACGCGAAGTCCTGTATGTCGGATGAAGGCATCCTATTGTCCAACATCAGTGTGATGTCATGCAGGACCTGAGGTTTGCGTGAGTATCCGATGTCGCATGTCTGGCTTATTGCTGTGCAGACTGGTGGTTCCTCGCCGTACAGGCAGACACTCTCCGACTTCGGAGGAATCGGCGATCCTACTGACTTTAGCCAGGACATCGAAGGGAGCTGTTGCCCAGGACGCTCGACGAGGACGCGTCAATAGGTCTTGGCCAGTATATAACCCGGCCCTGTTGCCTTGGAAACACCTCTGCGTCCCTGAAATGGTATTTTAAATGATCCTGAATGCAAATACCTTGCAAACAATATCAACTGAGAAAACGATGCCACATCAGTCGATTCATCAATTTGAATTGAATAGAGCCAGAATGCTGCAGACTTGATCTCTTGCACAACTTGATCCTTGATGTTATTGGTCATATCGATGATCCTCCTTTGAACAGTGTCGTTTGATAGTGAAACCGCTGCAAGTTTTTTCTTTGATTCATTTCCCAACAAAATTTCCACCATCTTGAGACAACAATGTTTGATCAAAGATTCCCCGATTGTATGTGGTTTTTTTCTGCTTCGCTATCTCCAGTGCTATGACATAGGCAGCTTCAGTAACCTTTTGGTTTGCTTCTTGGAATTCCCCTGTTAAATCCAGTCTCGCCCTTTTGGTTTGTTTCTTGGAATTCCCCTGTTAAATCCAGTCTCGCCCTTTTGGTTTGTTTCTTGGAATTCCCCTGTTAAATCCAGTCTCGCCCTTTTGGTTTGTTTCTTGGAATTCCCCTGTTAAATCCAGTCTCGCCTTTTGGTTTGTTTCTTGGAATTCCCCTGTTAAATCCAGTCTCGCCTTTTGGTTTGCTTCTTGGAATTCCCCTGTTAAATCCAGTCTCGCCCTTTTGGTTTGTTTCTTGGAATTCCCCTGTTAAATCCAGTCTCGCCTTTTGGTTTGTTTCTTGGAATTCCCCTGTTAAATCCAGTCTCGCCTTTTGGTTTGCTTCTTGGAATTCCCCTGTTAAATCCAGTCTTGCCCTTTTGGTTTGTTTCTTGGAATTCCCCTGTTAAATCCAGTCTCGCCTTTTGGTTTGCTTCTTGGAATTCCCCTGTTAAATCCAGTCTCGCCTTTTGGTTTGCTTCTTGGAATTCCCCTGTTAAATCCAGTCTCGCCTTTTGACAGCATTCCCAAGACGTTCAAAATAGGTTTTGTCCTTGTCCTTGTGTTGAGGATGAACATTCAATAAATATTTCCTCAACTTTGTCGGTCTCATAGAATCATTTGACAAACTTATACTACAAATAACATATTGAGGTCGTTCTTCTCCGTTGATGACGATATTTGTTAATCCATATTGCAAATATGAAAGATCATACTTTCATATTTTGAAACTCATCATAGGCTTCAGATTCTGTAAATATAAAAAGAAAAAGTCAAGATATACACACATAAACACACACACACACATGTATACACACACCCCCCCCCTCCCACACACACACACACACACACACACACACACACACACATATATATATATATATATATATATATATATATATATATATATATATATATATATATATATATATATATATATATATTCTTCTTCTTCAGCGTTCCGAGCCATTGAGGTTCTTTGCTGCAAATACAATCCGTCTCCATTCGTCTCTCTGGTGGACCTTCTCTTGCCAGTCGTTGATTCCAAGTGCTTGTAGGTCTGTACATGTATTATCTCTCCACCGCCTTCTTGGTCTACCTCGGGGTCTACGGTCATTTATTTCCTGAGTATAAGCGAGTTTTGTTTCCCTATTATCTTCCATTCTTTCTATATGCCCCAGCCATTGTAGTCTATTAGCCTTCATGATACCAGTGATTAGCGGGGACTTAAACAGATCATAAATGTCTTTGTTACTTCTTCTTTTCCACTCTCCACTTTGTGTATCCCTAATGGGTCCAAAGATGCGTCTTAAAATTTTGTTCTCAAAGGTTTGTAACAAGGCTTCGTCTCCTTTCGTTGTACTCCAGGTTTCAGAGCCATACAGCACAACTGGTCTGATCAGTGTTTTGTATATTGTGATTTTGGTGTTACGAGATAGCGCCTTTGATTTTAGTAGATGTTGTAGTGCATAGTATATATTATTTCCAGAGTTGATTCTAGTTTGTATTTCTTCCCTTATGATGTTGGAGCAGTTGAAGATCGTACCCAGGTATTTGTATGTTTCCGTTCTTTTAATGGTCATATTATCTATTTGTATGTGGCCAGAGTTTCTAGCCATTCCGTCTCTTGAAATTACCATATATTCTGTCTTATCTTGGTTGATAACCAGCCCCATCTGTTGGGCTTTTTCCTTTAAGTGAGTCAATATTTCCAATGTCTTTTGTTCACTTTGCCCTATAATATCTATATCATCTGCATAACCAAGCAGCTTGGATGTTCCTCCAATATCACATTCCTCCTTTACCTTCCTTACAACTTTCTCTAGAGCCAGATTGAAGAGTAGCGGCGATAGTGCATCACCCTGTTTCAAGCCATAATATATATATATATATATATATATATATATATATATATATATATATATATATATATATATATATATATATATATATATATATATATATACACGTACACACGTGTGTGTTCTTCTTCTCTTTTCGTTCGCTTGAAATATGTCTATAACTGCAATGCTGTCTCTTGTATGAATATGTGTGTAAATTAAAAATTCACATTTTTGCCTGTGGCAAGTTGCAAAATTACACATAAATACTACAATGGATGTCGAATGCAAACATGCATTCATTGGCATTCAAATCGCTATGAATATTCCATAACTATATTAGTCATTGTTGTAGTATGATAAGGAAACGGCTATTTCCTGCTATAGAAATATCACATTACAGCATGCGATCTTCATTATTTTCCTTTGATTCACTCTTAATATTCGAAAATTACACAGTATGCGTAAAAATAGAAGCTAAATTAAACAACATACTAGACCATGTCTAGACGTCTGCATAAGACGTGATTTGCGGGTCTACTTACGTTATAGAACGAATCTCAGAAGGGCTAGAAGCACAGAACCGTAAATTATGGAGGGAAAACAATATCAAATAATCGGTTCTTGTATTAACGCGATCTTGAAATAATCGGGGAACTTAACATAACAAGTACGCTTAATTTCCCGATCGCGTTTTGTGTGGTCCTGAAGCCAATTTGAAAATGCCAATCTATGGTCTTCATTCCCCCCCCCCCCCCCCGCGCACAGGAATGCAGCATAATAAGGCGACCCTTTGCCGTGAAGTTGGAATCGCGACTGACTAACTTCTTTAAGTCTGGATCAATATCTGTTAATACATTGTTCATGATGTTTGATTGATATCAGGGGTCCTCGTTCAATGATATAATTCAGTAATGTTTTCTTCAGTTCCAATGTGTGAAGTCCGGTGGCATAGGGATTAGTGTGCTAGTCTGGACAAGACAGCGGTCGTGGTTCAACCCAGCAGAGTGAGATTATTTGTCCTCACCAGCTCGGCTGTGGAGTATACCATCCTCAAAGAGTAGCATCAGGCACATTTCAGAACCGTCTGGGAATATCTTTGATGAAGGTCACAGATTGGGAGAATTTTATGGATTTTTTCTTTTTCCCTGGCCATGAGGCCATGAGGCCATGACCCATACAATCCACTGATAGCCGTCGGACGCGTGTCAGTCGTCAGTCACTCCAAGCTAGGATACAGATTCAGATAAGTACCTTTAATATTATTGTCATGTAGTGTGTTTCATGCAGTTTTGTGTCGGTTTGTGTTTGTTTGTTCTGTGCTGACGAAGGCTTGGACCGCAATGTCCAATTTGTTTCTTGTAATCGTGTTTTAGTAAAGCTCAAATCTACTTCTTTTTTTTTTTTTTTTTTTTTTGTGATTCATTCATTGCCTGGCCATGAGGGAATGTGGGGGAATGAACAATCGTATAGGCTGGCATGGAATGCACCTCTTTATGGTAGATTACCTATGGACAAGATAGAGGTGCTCGAGCGTTTCTGAGACCAGGTGGAGAAGGTAGGGAGGGGGAGGGCGGAAATTGGGAACCCGTACGTGGAAAGAATGAGATTGCGTTGGATAGGCAGGGATTTTGGAAGAATCTCAAAATTGAGAGAGGAGACAATGAGAACTATCAATCAAATAGCGATGGCAACAACTCTTCCCTGGCTGTTGAACGAGGGGACGGAGCGCGTATAAGCATGTCCTGAATGCAGTGGTGTTGGTTCTTAGCTTAACTTAACTAAATACATCTCTTAGAAGAAAAGGCGATGAGGAAAGAAACTGGCCATCTCATCTCAGATGCCGTGACCTAGATTGTGTAAATGGCATAACACTTCACACCACAAGGGCTGTCGCTGCTTTGGGACTAGACTTAACTTGTTAATGTTTGCAGGGTATAATGGTTTGTTGTTTACTTATCTTGCTGCAAACAATACAGACATGTTGTGGTTGTAACGGACTCACAGATCTTGCTGGGTAAGGTGAGAACGGGTTACGTAGCGTAGAGTAGCATGCCTCAATTAAAATATCACAGATTTTGAGCATCCGATAGATCTTTACCCAGGGTGTTCTTATGTGTTGGGAAAAGCGCCATTTGTAATGTGTGGGTGATACATGAAACCCATAAGCGGGCCTCTCCGACTGTTTATACTTCACCTCGACACCGCAAGGCACAAGAGGAACATGATGAGAGGAGATGAGATGAGATGAGACGAGATAAGAGAAGATGAACAGGTACGCCCTAATTGCCCGGAGAAAGTGATGCGGCAGGGAGTGATCAGAGGATCTGGCCAACACTCAGTATTCACAGGGAAGGCCAGACAGACACATAATCAGACTGCAACTGATACCATTAGCGACAACCTTCAACAGATATGTAACAGATATGTAACTGACTGACTTTACCAATTTATGTGTCCACGACGTGGAAAATATTATTTAACGAACAAACGAACGAAGTGAGGCAGCAAATACAGTGATCTGTACACTGAAACTCGACAAATGTCGTATACATGTAAGCACCAATAAAATTATCTTAATTTAGAGCCAGGGAAAGACACTAATGGAAGACACTACAAGGAAACACCAAAGGCAGACACCAAAGGCGGATAAAAACATCTGTGGACAAACAAAGTCAGGTGTAAGCTACACAAATACTGGTTCTACACAAGGAGGCAACTTATCTAGCGTTGGAAGGCAATGTTAGGATTCCTAGCACACCTTAGCGCTGACTGGGAAATATGACTAGGGACTGAGGTATCACACACCAAAGCCAGACAACAGGCAGGCAATCTGTACCTTTGATGGAGCTGAAGCAATGTGCTAGTTTACTTCTGTGCGGCGCCCCCCACGTAGATTGACTTGTGTGGTTAATTCTCACCAGTGATTCATTCGGTAGCATGTCCTTTGCAGAACCTCACTCCGATAACAACCTTCCGGAAAACCTCTCGATCATAAGCAAGATGTCCCGTGTCCGATACACCCATCTGGAGATCATCCGCCACATCCTACACCCATCTTCTCTTTGGCCTTCCTCTTTCTCTCTTCCCATGCATTTACCCCTCCATTATTGTTCTTTCCAAACTTTCGTGACGTTTCAAGTGACCAAAATATTTCAATTTTCTTTGTTTTATAGTCTTTAATAGCCAACCTTCTTCAATATTCAGCTCTTTTAGTGTGGATGCATTTGTTCTTTTCTTCATCCAAGATATTCTTAGAACTCGTCTGTAACACTTATATTCAAAGGTATTTATGCGCTGTTCAGCTTGTTTAGTAAGTGTCCAGATCTCATAGACGCGTGTTGCAATGGGAAAGATGCATGCTTTTACAAATGTAACTTTTGTAGTTCTATATGTCCCACTTCACAATTTATTCAGTTATTTTAGTCTTTGAAGAGCAAGAGACATTCGTCTTTTAATTTCTTTCATTGTGTCACCATTGTTAGTAATCAATGACCCAAGATACTCGACATTTGGATCACCAAAAAGCCAAAAAGTTCAAGTTATAGGTTTCCGCTGGTAAGGTTATGTTGAGCGCATGTTTTAACCATGAAGGGCCGCTGGTAAGGTTATGTTGAGCGCATGTTTTAACCATGAAGGGTTATTGTTGGCCGACTTTAAAGAACCTGGTATCAACATCAACTCTACCCACTACTTGGAAACACTAAACAAGCTGCAAAAAGCCATCAAGAATAAATGACCCAGCATGCTTTCTCGCGGTGTGATTTTGTTGCACGATAATGTTCGTCCGCATGTCGCAAAGATTGTGCAGGAAGCATTAGCAAGGAAGAAGTGGGAAATTCTGCAACATCCAGCCTATAGTCCTGATTTGTCTCCATGTGATTTTCATTTGTTCGGACCTCTAAATAACGCTCTCTAGGGGCAACGATTTCACACAGATGCAGGCGTAATGAACGCGGTGAACTCTTGGTTCAGTGAGCAACCACAATCCTTTTTTTGCGGACGGCATTTGCAGCCTACCTAAGCAATAGAATGCTGGCCTGAATGCCTACGGCGACTTCTTCCGACCAACCCATTGTGCATAATTCATTCGAAATGAATGCTTTGTTTAATTCTACCACACCTGTTAATGTTTCTTTCATTCTTTTGCAATAAAGCCATTGGAACGGGTTTCAAATGAACGTCCATAATACATTCCACTGCAGTATTCTTGCCATCTTTCTAGAATGTGTTTAGATTCTGTTATGGTATTTCTCAACTTGTCTCAGATAACATCCATATTAAGACCCCAAAACGATTCTTCACTTCTACGTTATATACGTCTGGTATTTTTGTAAGATCGAAAACGAATTTGCCTTGGTCCTCGGGTAAACTTATTGAGTGAAATTCGTTTCTTTTAAATTGCATTCTTAAGTTTTTCAGGGTTATATCAAGCCAATCTGAAACAAGGAAAATTTTCAGATTAATATGAAATAATTAGTAGTGGATCATGGACAACTTGCAGACTAGTATGAAATTAATTGAAAGCTGCAGAGATGTTGTTTCATATAAGAATAATATGAACATCATGGACAGATAAAACAACCATATTAAGATACGTTGACAGAAGGTAAATCACAAAGAGAGCTGTTTAATCGAATCAGAAGGGAGCAGTAACATACTTTTGGCACATTAGAGGAAGGACAAAGGAGAAGGACGATGTGACAACAGGCGAGTTGGGGGACACAAGACAGGAAGGAAACCAAACGAAAAGATGGATGGCATCAAAGCATGTAAAAATATAAGTATCAGAACCGATTGGCAGTCCACGAAACAGAATGTAGTGAGCCCTTATGATGACCAACGACACACAGCATGGATTATAAGAGGACGAACAAGAACAGGAGGAATAACAGGAGGAAGAACAGGAGGAATAATAAGAAGGGAAAGAGGAAGAAGAAGAGGAAGGAGGGGGAGGGGAGGAGAGGAGCGTGGGTAGGAAGGAGTAGTAGCAGGATGGGAAATAACCATGATTCGCAGTTTGCGATGACAGCTGTAGACATGTTGTGTCTCTTTAGGCGTGTAGCCTGCTATCATTACAAATTGTGAAATTTAGTCTAAGAAAAGGAATTGACAGACAGACAGACAGACAGACAGACAGACAGACAGACAGACAGACAGACAGACAGACAGACAGACAGACGGACGGACGGACGGACGGACGGACGGACGGACAGACAGACAGACAGACAGACAGACAGACAGACAGACAGACAGACAGACAGGCAGGCAGGCAGGCAGGCAGGCAGGCAGGCAGAAGTAGGAGAGCGAGGAAGAGAGATATAGTTATAAGCCTAGAGAATGATACACTGCTATGACAACAGGTCAGAACATACTTATTGGGAATGTACACTATTTAGAGTGGAATTTAGATAAAACAACAGCAAAAGCTTTAATTGGATATAACCCAGTTAATACTAGAATTCTCACTATCAGACTTAGAGGCCATCCAAAAACGCAACTCTCAGACATATTATATGCACCTACATCAACAGCAGAGGACGGTGAAATTGAAGATGTTTACAGCACATTAGATGTTTACAAGACACATTAGATATGATTGGTCACAATGACATAACAATACTAATGGGAGATTTTAATGCAAAAGTAGGTACAGGAGGAATTGAAATTGAGTGACATGTTTTACGAAACTTTGGACTGGGAAACATAAATGATGCAGGTGGAACATTAATTGAATTTTGCACAGAAAATGAGTTAACGATAGCCACCACACTTTGTAAACAACATCCAAAAAGACTCTTCACATGGACGTCTCCGGACAGTACTAGTAAAAACCAAATAGATTATATTTTAATACAAAGAAAATGGAGATCTAGCATAATATCAGCAAAACCCCTACGAAGTGCAGACTGTGATACAGATAATCGGTTATTAGAAGCAGATGTGAAAGTAAAACTAAAAAACCGTACCTGAGGACCAAGGTCACTTCGTTTTAATCTCACAAAAATACCAGATGCATCCAACGTAGAAGTGAATAATCGTTTTGGGGTCTTGATGTCTATACAGGAGGAAATTACACCTGATGTATTGGCAGTACAAGCTAGAGATATCTTGATAACAGCAGCCAAAGATCTAATTTCAACCAAGAATAAGCAACATAAGCCATGGATCACATCAGACGCATTATAATTAATAAAACAACTAAGGGAACTGAAACAGAAAGGATGAGAAACAGCAGGATGAAGTATAAATCTTTAACACGAGAAATAAGAAAGAACGCAAGAAAGGACAAAACCAGTATGTAGATGATTGTTGAACTAGAATAGAGCAATGTCATAAGAACTGAAGA